>CM069866.1:21343540-21913540 GCA_036172795.1 Pelodytes ibericus
GGACCGAGTCCCCCACGAGGGAACGGACCGCACGGCGGGGCCCAGGCAGAGTTCCAGAACGAAAGCAGCTCGGTGCCTCTCCCCGGACCGAGTCCCCCACGAGGGAACGGACCGCACGACGGGGCCCAGGCAGAGTTCCAGAACGAAAGCAGCTCGGTGCCTCTCGCCGGACCGAGACCCCCACGAGGGAACGGACAGCCCGACGAGGCCCCCGGCTTGCGGGGAGGGACGGGGGCCATGCCGGAGGAGCCCCCCGCCGACCCCCGGAGCGCGCCGCGCCCCCCGCGGCGCCCCCCGGTGGCCGGATTTCAACTTTCTCCCCGCGGTCCCCCGGCTTGCGGGGAGGGACGGGGGCCATGCCGGAGGTGCCCCCCGCCGACCCCCGGAGCGCGCCGGGCCCCCGCGGCGCCCCCCGGTGGCCGGATTTCAACTTTCTCCCTGCAGTGAATTAATAAGCCCCGCCAAAAAAAAAAAAAAAAAAAATTATAATTTTAAAAGCTCCGTGACCCTCGGGGGACCGGACCGGCCGGCGACGCCCCCAGCCAGAGTTCCACGGCGACGGCAGCTTTATCCCGCTGCCCGGGCCCGGTTCCCCGCGGGACGCGCACGCGCGACACGGAGACCGAGTCCCCCACGAGGGAACAGACCGCACGACGGGGCCCAGGCAGAGTTCCAGAACGATAGCAGCTTGGCGCCTCTCCCCGGACCAAGACGCCCACGAGGGAACTGACAGCCCAGTGTGCAGGGAGGGACGGGGGCCATGCCGGAGGAGCCCCCCCGCCGACCCCCGGAGCGCGCCGCACCCCCCGCGGCGCCCCCCGGTGGCCGGATTTCAACGTTCTCCCTGCAGTGAATTAATAAGCCCTGCAAAAAAAAAAAAAAAAATAAATAAAATAAATTTAAAAGCGACCCTCGGGGGACCGGACCGGCCGCCGACGCCCCCAGCCAGAGTTCCACGGCGACGCCAGCTTTATCCCGCTCCCCGGGCCCAGTTCCCCGCGGGACGCGCACGCGCGACACGGAGCCGTTGAGCGAGCCAGCAAGCGAACACACAGCCCAAAACATGCCCGAGGGGTGCACGGACAGGTGGTACACGAATGGACACCTAAAAAAAAAAAAGTGGTTTTAAAAAGCTCCATGACCCTCGGGGGACGGGACCGCCGGCGACGCCCCCGACAGAGTTCCACGGCGACGGCAGCTTTATCCCGCACGCGCGACACGGAGACCGAGTCCCCCACGAGGGAACAGACCGCACGACGGGGCCCAGGCAGAGTTCCAGAACGATAGCAGCTTGGTGCCTCTCCCCGGACCAAGACCCCCACGAGGGAACTGACAGCCCGACGAGGCCCCTGCAGTCCCCCAGTGTGCAGGGAGGGACGGGGGCCATGCCGGAGGAGCCCCCCACCAACCCCCGGAGCGCGCTGCACCCCCTGCGGCGCCCCCCGGTGGCCGGATTTCAACTTTCTCCCTGCAGTCCCCCGGCTTGCAGGGAGGGACGGGGGCCATGCCGGAGGAGCCCCCCACCAACCCCCGGAGCGCGCTGCACCCCCTGCGGCGCCCCCCGGTGGCCGGATTTCAACGTTCTCCCTGCAGTGAATTAATAAGCCCCGCAAAAAAAAAAAAAAAAAAACAATTAAAAAATTTAAAAGCGACCCTCGGGGGACCGGACCGGACGGCGACGCCCCCGACAGAGTTCCACGGCGACGGCAGCTTTATCCCGCTCCCCGGGCCCGGTTCCCCGCGGGACGCGCACGCACAACATGGAGCCGTTGAGCGAGCCAGCAAGCGAACACACAGCCCAAAACATGCCCAAGGGGTGCACGGACAGTTGGTACACGAATTGACACCTAAAAAAAAAAAAGTGGTTTTAAAAAGCTCCATGACCCTCGGGGGACCGGACCGGCCGGCGACGCCCAGACAGGGTTCCACGACGACGGGTGCTTTTTACCGCTTACCTAGTCCGGTAAGGTGCACTGTTACTGGAGGTGGTCAAGTGGTTCATGACCCCGACACTTGACCCGGGGGGGGGGGGGGGCGACCGGACACCGCCTTAATGACCCTGGCGCATTTTCCATGGCCACTACTGTATATGGCTTGGCAACACAGCCACCAATCGGGACAGAGGTGGCCTAGAAGTGACCAATCAGAAAAGCGAGCATGGGGGCGGAGCTGGCTGAGCGGGAACCAACCACTATAAATGCGGCTGCAGGGTGGAGCAGAGGAACTGTTTGAACGGGGGTGGAGCAGAGGAGCTGTGTGAACGGGGCTGGAGCTGTTGGAACGGAGCCGGAGCAGAGGAGCCGGAGCGGTTTGGACGGGGCTGGAGCAGAGGAGCAGGTGTCGGCGTTTCTTTGACTGAATCCGGAGTTGCTGTCACCGATTCACTCTAGTCAGGTTAGGTGAACTGTCACTGGAGGTGGTCACCGACATCTGACCCGCCGGGGTGAGGGGGGGGGGGGTCGACCGGACACTGCCTTAGGCATGACGCCCACACAGGGTTCCACGACGACTTGTGCTTCGTCCCGCACACCGGACCCGGTTCCCCGCGGGATGCGCACGCACAAGATGGAGCCGTTGAGCGAGACAGCAAGCGAACACACAGCCCAAAACATGCCCAAGGGGTGCACGGACAGTTGGTACACGAACTGACACCTAAAAAAAAAAAAGTGGTTTTAAAAAGCTCCATGACCCTCGGGGGACCGGACCGGCCGGCGACGCCCATACAGGGTTCCACGACGACGGGTGCTTTTTACCGCTTACCTAGTCCGGTAAGGTGCACTGTTACTGGAGGTGGTCCAGTGGTTCATGACCCCGACACTTGACCCGGGGGGGGGGCGACCGGACACCGCCTTAATACCCTGGCGCATTTTCCATGGCCACTACTGTATATATATATATATATATATATATATATATATATATATATATATATATATATATATATATATATATATATATATATATATATAATCAAACAAACAAGCACTCACGGGGCTTGAACATATACATATATTATTATTAGTTGATGTCTATTTAACAAAACAATAAATACTCCATAATTAAAAATCACATATATATAAATAAATATATATACCAAATTAAGCCCTAGGGAGTTATTCATGAAATATGGAGTTGCAGATAACTGACATAATAATTTCAAATTTAAGGCCAAAATAGCAGAGTTGGAAACATGTTCCAATTTTGCCCTTATTTTGAATTTCCCTTATCAATTCCCTCTTTAATAAATCAAGATCTTAGTGATCGACCTCTTTACCCTGCATCTGTTTATTTATCCAGAATCATTTCTATGTCAAATAGAGCTTTGAGTAGTTTGTTTAGGATGCAGGGAACTTTAAGAATGGAAAAAAGACCTGTGCTGTGTTATTGCAGAGGCCATGGAATATCTGTACTCCCAAGTGCATTGGATGTGAACAGAACAATCCAATGAATCCAATAAGGACAATAAAGTTATGGAACTCACTGCCAAGAGAGGTAGTGCTATCAACCACAATAGATGCATTTAAAAATGGTCTGGATGTTTTTTTTCAGAAAAGCAGAACATACAGGGGTATTAATAATAGAATAAGCATTAATAATAGAGCTTATTGATCCAAGAAGAAATCTGATTGCCCTTTTGGAGTCAAGAAGGAATTTTTCCCCCTAGCAGGTAAAATTCGAAAAATAGCTTCCTTAGTTGTTTTTGCCTTCTTTTGGATCAAAACGCTGGAATAATAGGTAGATGGGTTGAACTTGATGGACTTGTGTCTTTTTCAACCTAAATTACTATGTTACTTTGTTACTAATCTTCATTATCTTACACATAATCAATTTTGCAAAGTGCCAGACTACTGTTTTTCTTTGTGCTTTCTCAAAGTGACTTTCTTACACTATAAACTCATTTTTGGATTATACAAATAAATGTTTGGCTTCTCCGTCAAAACAGAAACGGGTCTCTTCAATAAAGATCCAGACCATGGTGGTGATTTTTTTTTTAGCACTGTACTTTTATATTGTTACCTAGCATTAAAGAGAGAATTGCAGGGATCTACAGATAATTGAGACAGAAATCCCAAACTTTGGAACATTCTCCAATGCAGCTAAATGGGGGCATTTTTTCCAACTCAGCTACTTTGGCCTTAAGTTTGAAATTTCCATCTAAATTCTCTGCAACTCTTCCTTTATTGAGTAGATCGTAAAAATGTGCATTTAAAATTGAACAAAAATGTGTTAAATGTTTATACCTAATGGCCATAGATGTCCAGTTATGGCCCTAGTGCAATAGATGTCCAGTTATGGCCCTAGTGCCATAGATGTCCAGTTATGGCCCTAGTGCCATAGATGTCCAGTTATGTCTCTTCAACTACAACTACCATAATGATCTGCTATTTATACAGGCTACATGAGGATTATGGGACTTGAGGTTCTCCAGCAGCTATTGAACTGCAGTTGGACACCAATGCATTTGGCATGAGTACATAATAGTTCACTGATTCACTGATATCCACCATTTTTTTTAAATTTTTAGACTATTGAGGGATTCCTACAAGAACTAGGATGTAAATCTAGCCACAGTAATGAGTGAAATTAAGCAGGACAAAAATCTTGAAATGCCCATTTTTCTAGATTATGAGAAAGAAAATTAGTTCAGGCAACTGTCTGTTGTAGTTAGGTGAACTATGAAAAAAGTCTTTCTGAACTAAGCACCATTTGTTTTTCAATACAAGTTGAAAAATTGTGTTATTCCCCAGACAATACAAATAAGACTGGTATATAAGAGGGTTAAGGAATGATTCAGGATTTGGTGTCATAGAGAAATGTATGCACCCTTGTTTGTATGTTTGGGGTTATATTTTCGCTTTTGGAACTAACAATAATTCGTTTGTAAAGAATTCTAATTTTTTTTTTTTTTTTACTTCTTTATAAAACACATACAGGATGGGATGTTTATTACACTCTGTATAATGACCGCTATCTTGACTGGCTGCTTTTCATATGTTTACAGTTAGCCAACACCGGGTTCTAACACTGTCCCTCCCCCGCATACAACCCCATCCCTGATGTATTCGACCTTTTCAGCATCACCTCACAGAATGACTACAAAGGCCTGCCAGTGCCATATGCATCTTTATAGATTATTCAAAATCAAGCCGTTTTAGCAATGTAAAAGAGAAGCTAGAATTGTGAGATTTAATTAATTTTTCTTTTTCTTTTCTTGTCTAAACATCAGATTTTTTTTTTCTTATCTTGCAGTTCATTACAGATGTAATACAACTCAAAATGACTGGCGTTTACAGTTCCTGGAACCTGCTTTGCAGAGCTGCACAATTTCATTACAATACCAGCTAATTTCCTCTTATCTTATCTCTTATCTTTCATGCATGTGAAAAAAGGGTAAGTGTCGAGTGCATGAATATTTTATCATGCACTAGGTTTGTAATTAAAATAACATTTCATCATTTTCTCATCACGATATGTATATATACTGTATATAATAGAGTGTAAAAAATGTAGGCACGTGTGAAAACATGCTGCAAGGTCTTTTTGGGAATAGACCCAAAGATTTTCTGCATATATCCAGATACCAACTATTGTTAGTGCATATATAATAATAATAGTACAGTTTTTAATCAGGAAAGGTGCATTCAGATATTCTCTGGTATCCAAGTACATCCTGGTGAAGTTACTTTTTCCCCACATCCAGGGATTTGTTACTATTACCCATTTTAATGATACTCATTTTATCTACCACAAAACGATGAAAGGTTGCGACAACCCTGTTGGGAATAGAGCTTGTGACCCCCCCCCCCCCCCCCCAAGGGTTGAACAGATTCTACTAATGATGCATGAGATGTCTCACCAGCATATATGGGACATATTACACTTCCCTGGCTAATCATGGAAGCATATAAAACATGGGTTAGAACAAGGGTACCCTAATCCAAAACCAGTTCTTAGTTCTTCTCAATTATCATAGGTGCTAAAGAAATTATACTTTATTAAAGTATAATTACACTTTTTTTTTAACCCTTGCTTCCTTCCTGAGTGTTCAAAACATGTCCTGCTTCTCTGGATAGATACATACTGTGTCTGAATAACATATCTCTCTCTCTATGTTTTAAAATTCAAATTGAGTTAAGGTATAATGAACATTTCATATCAACGACTTTAATATACGTTGTGCAGGGACAAACCTGGCACAGTCAGAGTATCTAAAGATTTAACTATGCATTATTCATGACCACCTGATCTAGAAGGTAAGTCACCCAGTTTGTCTCTGCTTAGACGGTGAGATCAAATGTTAAACTCAACTCATCTTTTACTGACAAGGCCCCATGGTTTCTTCTTAAATAAATGTGATTTATTTTCCACAAAATTATTCAGAGGGTAAAGCTGTGAGATGTATGGCACGCTGTTAAAGCATGACTCCTATTATCATTCTCATTATTTTTTATGCATAGGTAATCAGCAGTGATTTCCACAGACAGCGAAGGTGCAGGATATCTCCCAGATTATTGCTGCATGCTTCTAGTTCTGCGTAAAGAGCTGTGACAGGAGACACAGAGTCTAAATGGTTATGTTCAATCCACTCAAACGAGCTTAATAAAATCAAAAGGCTTTCTACATGGATGCATAGTGATGCTTCAAACACTGAGCTGTGTGGGTGCTTTGCATTGCAATTGAGTTCTTTGAGTACTTCTGCAATTAATAGAACTCTCTGCAGTGGCCAAGCAAAGCACCCACCCTAGGACCCATTTCTTTTACTGATGGATATTCTGTGGAATGCAGATTTCCCCACACAGCCAATCATAAACCAGCCCTCGTTTGCCCTGCTTCCTCTCTCACACACGTTCATCTCCCATGATTACAACAATCCCCATGCAGCCTAATTAGCAATGTCGCATTATACACAAATTATGTGTAAAGAGAACAGTGTATCAGCACAATAATTGTCATGAGGGGTTTGTGATATGCTGGTATAAAGGAGAATGTTCTCTATCATGACGCATAATTCTCCATAGATAATTATCCCGGTGTGCTTTCATTTTGTCAATATTATAATGAAGACAAATTGGCTCAGAAAGAAGGCTATTCAAAGGCTGTTTTAATTATATAATCATGGTAATTGCCCAACACTAGAGGTGGAAGGTTTATACTTGTTATATTTTTTCAGTGCATTCTTTTAAATAGCTCACTGAACTCCTGAGTGCATTTAAACTCAAACAAAGTGAGCACTACACTATTTATCTTGTTTATTAAGCCGTCATTGCTCACAAATTCCATATGGATTTGCAATGAAGTATTTTGCAATGATAAACAATTTTTATTTATATATAACTGAAAGTATGATTCTATATACATATTTTACACTCCAATTATTTCCAATTATCATTATTACCACTGACAGCAGCATGATGCTTTGGGCAATGTCCTCTGGGAAAGCTTGGGTCCTGCCATTCATGTGGATGTTACTTTGACATGTATCACCTTCCTAAGCATTGTTGTAGACCACGTACACCCTTTTATGGAAATAGTGTTACCTGATGGCATTGGCCTCTGTAAGCAGGATAATGCGACCAACCACAAAGCAAACATGGTTCAGGAATGGTTTGAGGAACACAACAATGAGTTCAGTGTGTTGACTTGTCCTCTAAATCCCCCAGATCTCTATCCAGTCAAGCATCTGTGGGATGTGTTGGACAAATAAGTCCGATCCATGGAGGCCCCACCTTACAACTTACAGGACTTAAATGATCTGCTGCTAATATATTGGTGCCAGATACCACAGCACACCTTTATAGGTCTAGTGGAGCCTAGACTGGATGTTTTGGCAGCAAAATGGGATCTACACAGTATTATGCACATGGCCAGAATGTTATATATATATATATATTTATATATCAAATATGGTTGTTTGGAAATAGAAGTCGTGAGTATACCATTTTTTGGATAGAAATAGACATTTCCAAGCAAACATATTCTATGGAAAATAAAAGATCTTGTTTATGTACTCGGAAAAGCTTCTGTGGAAGTGGGAGAGCTGGACAGCTTGTTTTAATTTATATTTCGGAATATTTCAAGCCCCTGCGAGACTCTATTCTCTACCGAGTATTTGTACAGCCCCAGGTCAATTAACTCATTCAAGTCTTAAGTGTAAGAATCAACCACCCAAATCCCTCTGTACCTCTTTTCCTTCTCTATTGTCCCTATTTTCTGGAACTTCAGTATTTTTGGATTGTATGAGTGGATCACCGAGCTCCAGAGCAATAAAAGTCACCACTGCAGTAAATGTGGTTTCATATTCATTTGTGTAAATAAAATAATTTAATCCCTTTTCTAAATTATTTATAAATTGACATAGTTACCACTTAAAGGCTCTGAAAATGTTCCGTTACAGCCACACCTTCAGCCACTTTGGTCATTTGAAATGTTGGGAGGTATGATCGTTGATGTAAATAGCAGCCAACCCTTTTCTCCTTAAGTACTAATTTCTCTACTCTCCTCCTGGCGCATACCTAATTGTGAAAAACAGTGAGCGTATCTTCTTAACCCTTGTGAATTAATATCCCTGTCATAGCTTAGTGGATACATTGGATAGTCTGACAAATGGCTATTTGCCAACACATTCTGGTCCATATGGGGAATCTATGTTTTGATGCAGACCTTAACCCCTTCCCGACCTTATGACGAGTTAACTCGTCATAAGAGCAGCACCATTAGCGACCTTATGACGAGTTAACTCGTCATGCAGTCTAGCGGCGGTGCGCTCCGTGGGCACCGCCAGCTAGTCTGCAACGGGTCGAGGACTAAGCCTTGCGCCCGAGGCAAAGCTCCTGGACCCGATCAGTGCATTTCCGGGCATGTGATCGCGGTGATAACGTGATCACCGCGATAACATGCAAATTAGATGGCAAAGTCAGTGTGTTCACACACTGACTTTGCCTCTAATTCACTCTCTGTGCTTCACATTCTTATAGTGAAGCACAGAGAGTGACCTGTAAGTAAAAATAAATAAATAACAAACACAGAGGTTAAAAAAAATTTAAAAAAAATTAACCCTTTCATTGCTGATCACAGTTTTTAACTGTGATCAGTTTCCTTCCACTTTATGGCCCTCATTTATTTTTTTTTTTTTAAATTTATAAAGTTTTTTTTAATAAATAAAGGTAATTTTAATATATTTATTTAATAAAATGTAACCCCTGCATGCCTGTTGCATGATTTTTACTGATCTGACATTGCACTCTTCAGAGTTTTTTTCTGTCTTTTTTGTTATGGGGGGTTTGGGAACCAATATTTTTCTTTTTTATTAGTTAGTTAATTAGGGGGGATAAGTGGGTTAGTGTTGCACTAGTTATGTAGCTTATTATTGGGAAAATAATGGTGAAAAACTTTTCTTTCCTCAAAAATTTCCTCTTTTATATGTATTTTTTAAATACTAAAATGTAAATCATTTTTATGTATAGGGTATCAAAAGAAAGCTCTAACTGTCCTTTAAAAAACAACATATAACTTGTATGGGTGCGTTAAATGAGAGAGAGGAAAATTATGTTTCAAAAACCGCGTATTAAAAATTGAAAAACGCTCTGGTCCTTGGTCCAGGAAAATCCCTGGTCCTTAAAGGGTTAATGGTTCACTTCCACGCCTTGCCTATCTTTCCAGTTGATTTCTGTAGTTCACAACTCACTTCCCTTTTAGTCATTAGCCCCCGATATAATGCAATTCGGAGTCGTCAATGCTGTCGTTGTTTTTATCTAATGTTTATACCGTTGTACTTTGACCTGAAGAATGCGTAATAGGTTTACAGAAGTTAGCTTTGAGGAAGTATTGATTAATTCGAAATCTGACAGCTACAGAGCTCGCATTAGTTTTATCTTAGGTTGTCCATCTCTAAATCTTGCAACGGATCGATCTACAGACAACCTTGTGATTAAGACTGGTGCTAAGAGGTTTTCTACCCTAAGGGACTGAGAATGGAAACTCCAACACATTGCAGGGCTCCTTTGAAAGATTACTTGTTGTTCCTAAAGCAACTTGCCCGTGCCAATAATGATGCAAAATTACTATAGTACATAATAGCAATACTGCCACCTATTCCAAGCATCACTATGCTTACCATAGGATCTTTACTCAGTTTTTTTTTACATGCATTTATGGCTCCAGTAATAGAACTAAGAGCTTCTTACTGAATCCATAAATTATGTATGCCAATTATAGATTTATTTGTTTTTTTGCAGTTTTGACAGGTAAAGCACTCAAGTATTTTGGAATCAAAGGGATAAGATAACTAGTGGTGCAGATAAAATACAAAGGCATTTAAATGGTTTGGTGAAAATGCTATCACATATGTTTTAAACCCCTTGCCGACACTGAACAGACTAGGTCTGTCCTGTCTGGCAAAGCTTTACCGACACTGGACGTACCAAGTCCGTCCTGCTGTAAAACAAGCGGTGTTTGTGATCTAAGATCACAAACACTGCTAAAACGGTGATGAGTCGAGGCATTAAGCATCCCTGAAATCCAGTGCCTAGGGCACCCGCGATCGCTCCACAATATGGCTGCTGCCCTCTTGTGGGTAGAGTGTAGGAAATGAAAAAAAATTCACTCCGTTGTTCTGATGCTGTTGCTAGACTACCCCTAGAGACAGTCAGCAACATTGCAATGTAAAAAAATTAAAAATAGACATAATCAGCCAACAATCTAGGGTTAGGATTAGAATATTGGTTAGGGTAAGTTATAGGGTTAGCATACATTTTAGGGTTCAAATTAAATTAAAATATTAATAAAGGATGGGTTAGCATAAGGGTTAGAGTTGAAGTTAAATTTAGGGTTCAGTTTGGGGTTAAAAGGTCTCTGTAGGTGAAAAAAAAAGTATTTTTGATTTTGGCCCTATAAACGCAAAAAACTGCAGAAAAACATGGAAACAAGCATACTTCAAAACTCAGGACAACATTTAGAAACTATTTAGATGGGGTCGTTTTTAATGATTGTATTTGTGTAAATTATTTTTTAGATCAAAGTTAGAAACAGTGTTTTTTTTTAAATGTTTTCATCATATTTTATGATTTTTTTTAGTAAATTATAAGATGAATATAATGGTATCTAACGAAAGTCTTTCTTATGGCAATAAAAACAATATATCATTTGAGTGGGTACAGTATGTGAGGGAGAAGACAATTACAGCTAAACACAAACACAAACACCCCAGAAATGTTAAAACAGCCCATGTCACCAAGGAAAAGCAGAGATCAAAATACACAAATAACTAGATCAACCACCTATCTGAAATAAAAAGCATGGAGATTAACCAAATGACCACCTCATGTTTAGGCATTACTAATTTTATGATATAATAGAATTTAAATTATGGGCTTTTTTAGCCAAGAGAGGGGAAGCACAAGACTCCTTGAAGGCTGCATCCACCCATGGGTTGCCTATCGAACATCGAAAACTGCGGAGCACAATCTAAGTTCAACTTGGGATAGGGAGTTCTGCAACAATATTATTTATCATAACTTTTAACCATTACATCATAATAAATAAGCCGTGCAGGCAGTTACAACTTAAACCTTGCAAATTTTGTGACTGATTTACTGTCAGTCATGGAGAGGTACTAAATCTTCAAAATTGGAACTAGTGGATCTTTCTCCTTCCATTTTTACCAAGTGTTGGCAGTATAAACCAGTGCATTTATGACAAGAAACAAGATGTTAAATTACTATTGACTCCTATGTTTTTTTAACCCTTTCCGGCTTGTAGGATGGTCTATGTTGTCCTAATTTACAGAGCCCAATAACCTATAGGACGCCATAGAACATCTTGATTTCTACAACCCCCCTGCAATGAGCTGTGCTGTGGATCCTTCTGCAGGAACCTGTAGCTAGATCCCCTCTGTCATTTGAGGCCAATTTGAGTGGAAAATTTTGCCCAAATCCAGCGTATATAAAATGCCAGGTTCAAGCTCGCCTTTGCAGCATCACGTCAATTCTCACGGTATTTGGGCAGAGACCTACATGGTCAGTAATAACCAGGATCGGGTGTCTGCCTATTTGTTCCTGGTTCCCAATCACTCTGTTTTGGTCCATCAGGTAGGAAGGGGTTAATACACTGCTGACTAGCAAGCACACTTACCCCCCCCCCCCCCCTCCCTATAAGATCCATGTTGTGACAGGAAAAAGCATTGCACCAGATAAACAAGAGCAAGATCGTTTGACTAGATAACTGCTAATGAGTCAGAATTATGGGCACTCAATGGAGGGATAATTGACGCTGTCCAACATTTACTTTTAGACACTTTTCCTTATTATATTACAAATAGTCTGTAAAAATAGGATTAATGCTTGTTGAAATGAAAGATATTTTCAGGTTTGTTTTTTAAGCTTTTTTCTGTACAGTTTCTGAAGGCCAAATTACCTTACCTCAGTATGTTTTAAGCACATGTACATAATTATTAACCTGCAATCCATTGCATGCATGGTGATTAGCAAGCTAGGCAATCAAACCTTTTCTTCAATAAAATACCAGTCATGCTTTTCCTTCCATAGACTTAACATTAATTTAAAGTACATTTTTTAGTGGCCTGGCTGTAAAGACCCAGCTGGGTGGAAAACCTATATGCGGCTGGTTTGACATATAGTGTGTCAGTAAAAACATATGTATGTACTAACAGGGAAAAAGAGAAATGTTAGTGTGCTTGCTACAGGCTTCAATATTGGGACTACTAAGAGGTGTGAGCATGCTGCAAGTACATACAGTAGCATACTGTCACTCCTCTCCAGATACCACCATCCGGGTGTCCTGGGCTTACTGACACAAATATTGAAAGGTATGATTAAGCGTAGAACTCACATAGATAAAAAGAAGCCAATACATGAGACTCACAAGCTGAAGTCATACTCTGCATTTACATCCACAGTGTGCGGATTTTTCCCGTTCAGGGAAACAGAGTGTGGTTGTTGATCGTTCACCCCTTAGTGACAGAGTTCTATGCTGCATTTGATATGCATTGTAAACCAGAATTCCATTATTTTTGTCATACGTTTACTTAACTGTGATTTTCCTTCTTCATGTTCCGTCCACCCACACAAATTATATATACTTTTTTAAAGGACCGATGGGGCTTTTTTGATACTATTATTTTCATCAGAAGATATAAATTACTATTAAAAAATAAATCAAATATGATGAAAGTATGCCAAAAAAAAACTTTTCTAACTTTCACCTGATTTTTAAAAAACAACAACAATTACAAATAGGAAAAAGACCCCATCTAAATAGTTTCTAATATTTGTCCTGATATTAGAAATTCCAATGTTTCCATGTTTTTCTGCTTTTTTTTTTCAAATAATAGGGCAATAACCAATAGTAGTGTGACCTTTTGACTACAAACCTAAATTTAACCCTAACCCTAAATCTACCCCACTCCTTAATCTAACCATAATCCACCTGTAACCCTAACCCTATTTATAACCCTAATTGGAACCATAACCCTAGATGTAGGGTTAGTAGATCTAGGGTTAGCTTATGCTTTTTGCACCCCTGTAATGTTGCTGACTGCCTCTAGGGGCTGTCAAGCAACAGTTTCAGAGCAACGGAAGAGATTTTATTTTTTATCACTTCCGTCTGCTGGGCACAGGGCATGCCAAATTGGAAAGCCATTCTGGGGGGCAGAGATGGATGTTGCAATGATGCCTCAATCGAGGCATCATTGCAACACCTTTAATGCATAGGCAGTGAAAGCTGATCACTGCCTATGAGAGTTTTAAATGCATACAATCCCATGCGGTGATTGTATGCATGGGGGTAGTGGGGCAGGTGCTGGGGCGGATCAGAAGCAGTCTCTGAGAGTAACTGCCCGCATGTAGCATTGTGCAATACTAGATTAAAACTCATGACGTATAGATACGTCCTAATGGCCCCAAAGGACCATGCTTTGCAAGACGTATATATACTTTCTGGTGGGTTAAACTTGTGCAATATCTGACCCAAGGCCAGGTCTTGTATTCACCCACTGTAGTTATGCCTTCGATTTTATGGTATTGCTATATACCCATTTTACTTCAAACAGAATACTTACTGCTGCTAGATACAGCAAATGGTAAAAGAGAGGTAGAATATTCACATTATCCCCTCTGAAAAGACGAAATGAGCAAAATAAAATAAAAATTGGAGTGTAGTATTTTTTTTTTCTTTTGCTGTGAAGAGTATACCATTATCCTGTGCAGCTAAACAAAACAGAAATGCTTTACTGATACATTAGTGGATCCTCTAATGCTTTTCTCATATGCCAAACTCTGACATCGACTAGTACCCATTGAGGATAAGATGATGCTTATGTTGCCATGGCAACCCTGAGATCTGTGCAATTGTCACTGGGCTGCTGCTTTTTTCCATTATTTTTCATGTGAATTTAATCACACTGATCCTTTCCAGTGCACTGAACAACACTATGCAAATATGTTACACTCAAATTTAAAAAGATCCTGGCTAGGAAGGCATGTGGCTCTTCTGAGACACTGAGTCAGAGTAATTTACGGATCATACTTGAGCATACTGATGTAAAATTATTTTCAAGGCATAATAACGCTGATGCATAGCTGTCCTTATCAGAAATGTGGCCTGACCACCTACCTTTACTTTAGTTACAAAAAATGGTAAAATCAGAAAAGGCTGATATGCTGATCTCTTGAACACAGTTCAACACATCGACACACTGGCAAAACAATAGAGGTCGCAGAGGTCTATACTGTCTGGCTCCAATGGTGATAGGTGCAGGAGGTACCCTCACCAACAGTATAATAATAACATTACCAAAATAAATCTATTTAAGGTTTCAGTCATCTGACCGGCAACAACACTATTAACGTGCAACCCCTGAGTAACAGGGAGCCTCACGTTCACTTCATTGCCCCAGTCCACTATCAGGACCTGCTTGCTATACTCATAAAGCTCTTAATGGAGGTATCAAAGACCAGCAACTCCCTCTACACCACAGACTGCTAGGAAGAGGACCCTCCACTGACCATCAAGGATCAAAGAGGGAAGATCCTGATTTGGGGACTTGTATATC
The DNA here is from genome assembly GCA_036172795.1 of Pelodytes ibericus. Classification (NCBI taxonomy): domain Eukaryota; kingdom Metazoa; phylum Chordata; class Amphibia; order Anura; family Pelodytidae; genus Pelodytes; species Pelodytes ibericus. The sequence goes on from CM069866.1 coordinate 21,358,608, forward strand.
AGCACTTTTAAAAATTAAATCCCTGCACCTTTGAACCATATATCCTATGATGTTCAGACCGTATTATAGTGGAAATTCAAACAATGTTTGTAACTTTTATTTATTCAAAATAAACCTTGACTAACTTTGTTTTCACACCTATGTGTCCTCTTGAATTTGACACATACAGACTCTCACAGGCTGCTCAGAAAATAGGAAAATAATAGAAAAATATAATGTGTGTGCAGAATACTTAGTCCCAAATTTAACGTAGCTTGTTTTTTTTGTTTTTTTGAAGACTCTTGTATGAATAATAATGGCCTTGTCAGTTATATACCATAGTGAGCGAAGGAGGTAACAGAAAGGTAACATAAAATAAGTGCTTCCTTATGAGAAAATGTAATTTTTGGTCTTTGAAGCGTCCTTCTCCATTAGCTGTTAAAACTTTGACATTTGATATACTATTTCCATCAGGGGAAGGCCAGGGGGGTACAATTACTTTCTGGGCTGCTCTCCAAACTGACTTGATGGGCTGGGGCTGCACCATTTTTCCCTTTTAAATACAGCTCGTTGTATCCTTCTATCCAGTTCAATTGTCTATCTGTGTTTATTGCTGATGATCACGGGTAGCTGATGAAGTTGCACCAGGACAAAAGTTACCAGGCCTTCCCTGATTTCCACATATTATATGATCTTGGACCGGTGTGAAATATTGTATGTATAACCGTACAAAAAAAACAGTTTTACTGTAATTTACTTGTGTGTTGAGATTTTTGGACGTTTTTCTGTTTACCCATTTTTGGGGTTAATGGTTGCAACTGGCAATGCACAAACATTACATTGTAGTTTTTATATGCCTCAACCCATTTAGGGCAATGCCCATGCAAATACAGGCACCCAAAATTGCATTGGTGACAAGTCCCTTACATGTACTGGCTGCATTTAAAATAGCACAATTGTGGCATTGCTGGATGCTTTATTAGTGAAGGCATCTAGCAAAGCAAAAAAAAAAAAAAATGGACTACCCATGGGCGGCCTTAAAGTGACAGGCCAGTGAAAATAGTCACTGACCTGTCAGTCACACTCCCTCATCCTATGCAAATTGTATATAATACACAAAGGGTTAAATCTTAGAAAATGGTTGCAAAATATACCCTACCTTAATTGGTTTTCATGATCTTGTCCTTCGCCTTTCTGTCTTTATTGATGTGGGGATTCATTAAAATAGCAAGCTTACACTAAGAAAACAAAGAATACCATTGTCTTGAAGGGGTTAAAATTAAAGCATGGAATCGTTAAAGTGGCACTAATTGTTTTTTTTTTTACTTTTGTGGTACTGATAGAAGCAAATGTTACAATCTTTTTGCCCCATGCCAATAGTAAAACGTAGTTAATGTCCTCTCTATTGGTTACATGATACAAATGCAAGTCTCTCACCACAAAGGAAATATTATGGTTGCCATTGGATTTTTCACTTGGGCTTCCACCGTATTTGCTCAAATATAAGAAGACCATGATTGACTGATCCCCCCCCATTCAAATTTTGGATAATAATTTAGAAAAAAAAAAAGCCTACACAAACGACGGCTCTATATGAAAAATAATTTTACTAGTAAATCTTAATTCACATGAACTGTTTTTTCATAATTAATAAAAAGATGATAAAAAATTTATTTTGACAATGACTCCCCACACTTGACACTGCACCCCCAGACTTATCAATCTGACCCAGACTTATCAGTATATCCCCAGATTGCCAAGATGCCCCCAGACTTGCCTATAAGCAGATTTATTAATATGCCTCCATATTATTAACTATTATTAACTATGACTCCAGACGTATGACAATATGCCCCGAGACTCAAGATTTGCCATTTTGTTGCCATATACCTCCAGACTTGCCAAAGTGTTCTCAGCGTGCTTCCTGTAGCCCCCAGACAAGGTCGGGGAGTGGCAATCATGACAGGGTGCTGAGAGGATATGTCAGCCTATAGTGGGAATTAGTGGGAGGAGTTGGGATAGTATAAAAGATAGGAACAGGAAGTTTGGGGGCCATTTTAGGAAAGTTTTTTCCCCCTTACCTGTTGTCCCACCCACCCTCCCTTATTTATGGTTAATGAGCCTTTATTTATTTATTTATTACATGTCACAGCGTCGGTGGAAGCTTGCAGGGTATCCAGGAGGGTTAATGGAAGATTTGGATTGGGGAGAGTCAATCGGGACTCTGGTGGGAGGTTCGAGGGGAAAGTGGTACCTCGAACCTCAGGTATTGGGGGCATTGGGATATGCCCAGAACATGGACTTCGGCAGCCACCTGGATACTCTTGCAAGCTTTGGTTGGCTTTCTTGTATATGGAATGTTTAATGTTTAATGTTTTTTGATGTTTATGTTTAGTCATTGAATTAATTATGAATATACATATATGTGGAATGTAGATATATATATATATGTGTATATGGTTGTAAATGCAATGGCTATTTAAATAAAGTGCTGTGGCCGTTGTTTTACCCCACAGTCTGGTTTTTAAGTTTGAGTTATTTCTAAGCAAATACATATCCTCAATGATAGAAAGCTACCAGGTCATGATGTCTAGTGGGCTAGCCGCAGGATGTCTGTGTGCTGCTTGGTGTGCACAGACATCATCTGATGCTTCCCGACACTTCCATCAAGACATCTGAGGCAGAATGCCGTGTGGTCACGGGACCCCAGCGTCCATAAAGTTTACTAATTGCCTACAATTAACCAAGCGCCAAACTAGAAAGTATCATATTAGTAAAATGGCACTAGAAATCCTGTCACTTTTGATCACCTGTTTTTTATTACTTTGGCAACAACTAGACAAATATTCATTGACCATCTCATGAATCAGTATTTATCATTTTTAATTATCTTGCTCGCTCTTACTCCCTGCACATCCTACAATCTCAGATCCTGCACCAACCCTTCACTAGCGATACCTCACTTCAAAAAGGAAGCAGGTCGAGGTGCGTTCTCTTTCAGAGCTCCTCATATGTGGAATAGCCTTCATGTTTCTGCCAAATCATCCTCTAGTCTAAAATCCCTGAATTAAGTGTCTCCCAAATCCTCAAAACAGATTGTACCTGTTATTAGTTTACAAACTCCTTCATATACTGTACATGTTGTTCCTTTTTTGTATCAATAATAATTAACCCTGTATGTTCTCCTTCCAACTTGTTTAATATATGTATGTATGTATTTTTTTTTTTTTATCTACTGTTAAATGTGTAACTCCATTCTGGACTGGGTCCCCAGGACATACTTGAAAATGAGAGAAATCTCAATGTATTCTTCCTGGCAAAACACTTTATAAATAAATAAATAAAAATCGTATTTCATTCTGGTGTGTTCATAACCTGGGACATAAAAGTTACTACATTTTTGGTTTTAAGATTATTCTCTGCTTTGTTTAGCTTTCATTACATTGTCATGCTCGATAAAGCTCTACACGCATCTAGTAAACACAGATACCTGAAACCTCCATTTGAGTGTATTGAGGCCCACATCATTTGCTTTCTATCCATTGTTTCATTAATTATTTTTCGCATGTTGACCACGTGTTTGTCATTTTCACTGGTAACTGGCCTCCCTAGACAATGGGGATGGGAGCCCTTACCAAATAGACAAATTTAAGTAATTTCACACTTCACCAACCAAGCCTTTTCATGTTCTTGTCTGCTCCATTTAGATTTACTTTAATAAAACTTTCTCAATTTTGCAAACCAGTTTCTAGCTCTAACTTAGAAGGCCTTTCTCTTCTTTAGCCATTTTAAATGATTTGTCTTTCTATCCTAATAATAGATACTAAATTGAATTGGTATCAATTTATTCCCTGCACATTTTTCCCCTCAGATTTTCATTTAGTACAGCCATTTAAACACTTCATATACAGTAATGGAGTCTGAGAGGTTATAAAGCTCTTTGTTCTAACTAATTGCCTTAAGGCCTACTCCCCTGTTTTTACATTTTTGCACTGTAACTCTTATTCTCTTAGTTTGAACAAGTGTCTGATCTTGTGAAAGAAGTTTTGTAAATTGTACCAAAATGTAAGACTTCTATTTTCCTTGTGCCATTTATACAACCCATGGGACACCATTACAAACTGTAATACATTTTTATACAATGCTAATCCATTTTCTAAACAATGGAAGGACCAGTAATGCATGGGGAATTCAACGTGCTTGTCTGGTTTTTCGACTTTTCTGAAAATGTTTAGCACATTTATTTCGGCACAATCCACTTTATCTAGTAGTAAAAAAGACATTTAACAAAATTCAAGACTGAATTCATCTAACAATGGCAAAAGCTAAGGTTTGTCCGCTAATGTGCTTTCACAATGAAAAATAAATTCACATTTTGGAGCCAGTAGACCAAGAAATATTATCTTCCGTCGAAAGTTTCATTTTTTCTTTTCTTTTCTTTTTATTTTTTCAAAGGACAATGTGCTAAAAATGTTTTAAAAAGCCCATTCATAGTCCATTTAACCCTGTATTATCCTACTATTTGGACATATACAGAGAATCATAGTCTTGGCGTATGTCTTCCTATAAGGTGCTTTTATGGATTGTTTCTTTTTTGCACATTAAATGAACAATTCCGGATTCACTACAACAAGAGTACCACTTTCTGCTTTCTCTTTGTTCTACTCAAATAAGCCATTCATCCTTCCATGGTAGACGAACTGAGTACAATTAAACTGGTCTAAAGCAGTGATGGTAAACCTATGGCATAGGTTCCACAACAAGATGGCACTCAGCATGTTCCTAAAGTATCCCCATCAATTATGGGGGACCCAGTAAATGGTTTGATCTAACAGTGACATTAGTGGAAATTAGACACTTTAGTGCACGGTTTTTACTTGAACTCAGTGGTGCAAGAGAAATTATGAGAAGGAGTACAAGAATGAGTGGGAAACTGCCTGGGTACTTTGAAAGTTTTATCTTGGCTTACTGCAGAAGATTGGGCACACAGGTTCAAAAAGTTTCGCCGTAACTGGTATAAACCAGGACATACTTGAAAACCATAAAATACATAAATGTACCCTTTACAGTAAAACAGTTTATTGTTATTATAATTCATTATTAATTTGCAAACATGTGCCTGTAGTTTTTTTTATGTACATTTAAATGATTGTTTACAAATACTATATTTATACAAATTTACTTGAAAAGGTCTGACTGTTGCGTTACCAAAACAATATTTATAGAAGTTATTATTATGTCAGATTCTTTTGCTCTTTCAAAGGTAATGTCTCTATGTCTATTACGTTAACCTTTTAGCAAATGAGTTCTCTCTGGCCTTGCAATGTGCACTAAGAATTATATATGCATGTTGAGGCTTTTAACGTCGATGCATTCTCACCTCGGGTGACAGCTATTGTTTACATAATGGGTCTCAGTGCATCCGGGCCATTATCTTTGAAAATGCCAGCTGCCTGAAATAAAACACTGTGGCACACAGGATTAGGTGAGTCATTCACCGGGATCATGTGACTGCCCCGCTATGGAGACACAGCTAATAATCTGTAAGTAAAGCTGACAGTAGAAGAGCATCAGTAGATTTGTGGGTAAACATGCAGTTTGTTTAAGGACTAGGCTCTTCTCTACACTAAGCACTATGGGACCTTGGTTATCAGTTAACTCTTTCAGTGTGTCAGGCTCATCCAGTCATTTCCTGTTTCCTTTCTCTCTTTGCTTTTCTGCTTATGCTTTATTTATGTTCCCTCCCTGTTCCTTGTATTCCTGAATCCTTGTATGTACCTACCCTGAGCCCTGTTAGTGGACTATCCTGTGTCCTGTCCTGAGCCCTGTTAGTGGGCTATCCTGAGTCCTGTCCTGAGCCCTGTTAGTGGGCTATCCTGAGTCCTGTCCTGAGCCCTGTTAGTGGGTGTGATGATATGGAACTGGATGGAGACCAATATGCAGGGCAACAATATATATATAAAGGAATAAACGTAATGAATAACTATATCACTTGTAATCCACAGTGGCAAGGTTGCCTGGAGGAAGATGCACACTTGTAATCCACACTGCAGGGGTGATTTGGAGAATAATGAGGATAGCGATGGTCAAGGGAAAATAGACAATCTTCAGCACGATAAACAGTCCGGGATCAGGGCAATAGAGAGACAGCGTAACGATAAACAAGCCAGGGTCAGAACCAGAGAATCAGCAAAACGGTAGACAGTCCAGAATCAGGGGCACAGGCAAACAGAGAGTAGTCAGGAAAATCCAAGGGTCAGCAACGATAATCAGGAATAATAAACGCTAGGCTTCAGAAAACACGAGAATCACCAAGCACTGCTTGTCTGGTGATTCTGCCTTTTAAATCCTCCCGCGCCTCGCGGGTATGCGACGGGCGTGACGTCATCAGGCGCGCGCCTCTGTGTAGAAGGATAGACTAGCGGTGTGAACGTGCTAGCAAGCGCGTGAGACGGATCCTGGCTGCAATACAAGGGGGTGTACTCAGGAGAGTTGCTGCGGGGAAGATCCTGACAGTTCCCCCTCCCAAGGCGAGACCCCCGGGCTCGCCACCGGCCAGGGCGATCAGGATGACGGGTCATGAAAAGCTTGAACCAATTCGTCGGCGTGAACTAAGTTGGCCGGTTCCCAAGATCTGTCGGCTGAGCCATAGCCTTTCCAATGGACGAGGTACTGAAGCCGGCCACGATAAAGACGAGAATCCAACACCTCCTCAACCTCGTATTCTTCGACCCCATCTACCAGAACAGGAGCAGGAGGGGACACCGTTCTTTCCGGGAAGGAATTGTCTACCCAAGGTTTGAGCAGAGATACGTGGAACACTGGATGCACCTTCATGGAGGGGGGTAAACAAAGCCTCATGGCCAAAGGAGAGATGATCTTAGTGATGGGGAATGGACCAATGAATCTGGGGCCCAATTTCTTCGTGGGACAAGAGAGTTTCAGGTGTTTAGTGGACAACCATACTTTGTCACCAGGTTTGTATAACGGAGCGTCGGATCGGTGACGGTCAGCAAAGTTCTTGTACCTTTGTTGGGATTGGAGAAGGGTATTACGTAGTAGAGTATACGTGCGGGTGATATTACGAACGTGTATGGAGACAGAGGGAACGGTGCTGGAGATGGGTGCTCCAGGAAGCATGGAGGGGTGAAAGCCATAATTCACAAAGAACGGTGATCTCCTAGTAGAGCTGTGGATGTGGTTATTATAAGCAAACTCAGCCAGAGGTAAATAAGTACTCCAATCATCCTGGAGGTGTGTGGTGAAACACCTCAAGTATTGCTCTAGAGTCTGGTTGGTTCGTTCCGTCTGACCGTTACTTTGGGGGTGAAATGCTGTAGAGAGAGAACGTTGAATATGTAATTCGGCACAGAAGGCTTTCCAAAAATGAGATGTAAATTGGGTCCCCCGGTCGGAAACTATTTTCTCAGGTAGACCATGCAATTTAAAAACTTCACGTAAAAAGAGATCAGCGGTCTCCGTAGCCGAAGGTAGATGAGTGTAGGGTATAAAGTGTGCCATTTTGGTAAAACGGTCCACAACCACCATCAACGTGTTGTATTGTTGAGACAGGGGTAAATCCGTAATGAAATCCATGGACACTTCGCTCCAAGGTCTTGTAGGTATGGACAAAGGTTGGAGAAGACCCGAAGTTTTGTGATGGTTTTCTTTAGCACGGGCGCAGGTGTCGCAACTTGAAACAAACCTTCGTACCTCGTCTCGTAGTGTAGGCCACCAAAATGTTCGTGAAATGAGATCTTTGGTTTGACGAATGCCACCGTGCCCTGCTGTTGGGGAGTCGTGGAAGAACTGCAAAATCTGTAGACGAGCTTCGGGGGGTACATACACTTTATCTTGATAAAATAATAATCCTTGTTGGTGTGTCAATCGTTCAGGATTGGGTACATCGGGACTTGAAGAATGGGTACGAATGGTATCCCAAATAGATTGTGTGGCATTTAAGAAATGTTCCGACTGGAGTATAGTACTTGATCTCTCTTCATGAATATCTTCGGAATTGGACATACGTGATAGAGCATCCGCCTTGAGATTGCGGGAACCTGGACGGTATGTGATATGTAGTTGAAAACGCGTGAAGAAGAGTGCCCATCTCGCCTGTCTCGGTTGTAATCTCTTAGCAGTACGCAAATATTCGAGATTTTTATGATCTGTAAAGACGGTTATCGGAAAAAGCGCACCCTCTAGCAAATGTCGCCACTCCTCCAACGCGAGTTTGATGGCTAGTAATTCTCTCTCACCGACATTGTAATTTCTCTCTGCAGGTGATAGTGTTCTGGAGAAAAAGGCGACGGGATGCAATTGTTCATCTTCTTTATGACGTTGGGAAAGAATTGCCCCCACTGCAGTATCAGAAGCGTCTACTTCCAGCGTGAAGGCTCTTGTCGGATCCGGGAGAATTAAAATTGGAGCTGTGGTAAATCGAACCTTCAAGGAATTGAAAGCCTCTTGTGCTGCATCATTCCAAAAGAATGATCTGTTTTTAGAAGTTAAGGCAGTAATGGGTTGTATGACCTTAGAAAAGTTCCTGATAAATTTCCTATAGAAATTTGCAAAGCCCACGAATCTCTGTACACTTTTCCTATTAGTGGGTGTAGGCCATTCCTGAATAGCATTGATCTTTTTTGGATCCATCTGAATGTTGTTTGGTGATAAAATAAAACCCAAAAACTCAACTGATCTTGTCTCAAATTTGCATTTCTCCAATTTTGCATATAGTTGGTGTTGTCTCAGACGTGCAAGGACAGTGCGGACATGTTCTCTGTGTTTCTCCAGTGATGAGGAGTAAATGAGTATATCATCAAGGTAGATGACAACGAAACGGTCCAGGATGTCACGGAAAATATCATTAACGAAATGTTGGAAGGTGGCTGGTGCGTTACACAGTCCAAATGGCATTACCTTATATTCAAAGTGTCCATAACGTGATCGGAAGGCGGTTTTCCATTCGTCTCCCTCTCTAATTCGTACCAAGTTATATGCACCTCGAAGATCAATCTTTGTGAAGACTTGAGCTGAACGGAGGTGGTCCAAGAGTTCTGAAATAAGAGGTAGAGGGTAACGATTTTTTGTGGTAATATTATTGAGTTCCCGATAGTCAATACATGGTCGTAATCCACCGTCTTTCTTCTTGACGAAGAAAATGCCAGCCCCAGCAGGTGAAGTGGATGGTTGTATAAAACCCTTGGCTAGATTTTCTTCTATGTAGTCTTTTAATGAGGTGAGTTCAGGTTCGGCGAGGGGGTAAATTCTTCCAAAAGGAATGGGTGCTCCGGGGAGGAGATCGATGGGACAATCATAATCCCTGTGAGGAGGGAGTACATCTGCCTTTTTCTTCTCAAATACGTCGTGGTACTGTGTGTAAACTGAGGGTAACGTAGAGGAGGAATCTGGTTCTGCAATAAAACATAAAGTACCTTTGTCCAGACATGTGTCGGTACAGTGTTCAGAAGTAAACGCCAAGGTACCTGTTCCCCAATTTATAACGGGATTATGTAACCGGAGCCATGGAAGCCCTAGAATGAGGGAGAAGATAGGTGCTGGTACAATATCAAACTGGATGAGCTCTTGATGTCCTTCGCCGATAGTCATGACTAAGGGGATGGTTTCGTGAGTGACCGGACCTGTCTTCAACGGGCTACCGTCTACGAGCTGGATATGCATTGGCGACTTCTTACGATGGGTAGGAATTGCGATGGCTTTGGCGAGATCGGTGTCGATAAAACATCCACTGGCTCCGGAATCCACCATCGCCATCAGGGAAATAGGGCCTTTAGTCCACTGTAGGGAGAGAGGGATGGAAAGATGAGGAGTCTTATCGGGAGACGTTACTGTGTTTCTTGCGGTAGGAGAAAAGGTGATCTTACCATTAGTAGATCGTCTACGGGCACGGCATTCTTTGTACATATGACCTGATTTACTGCAGTACAGGCAGAGATTTTGATTCCTACGTCTGGCCTTTTCCTCGGAAGAGAGGGGACCTCGAACTAATCCGATCTGCATGGGTTCATCGGTGCCTTGGGGTGTAGGGGTTCTGGTCTCGTAATGGTAGGGACTTTAAGCAGCTCCTGTAGATGGAGTATTGTAGGTTCGTTCCGCTTTTCGTTCCCGTAGTCTGCTGTCTATCTGAGTGACGATACGAGTAAGATCATCCAAGGAGGAGGGTATACCAACTCGTGCCAATTCGTCTTTAAGACCATCAGAAAGTCCTAAACGGAACTGATCCAGTAGTGCTGATTCATTCCAAGTCGTTTCCAAAGCGATCCTGCGGAATTCGGTAATATACTCCTCTACTGGTCTACGGCCTTGTCTAAGAGAGCGAATTGCGCTTGTGGCCGAGGTAACTCTAAAAGGATCCTCATATAAGGAGTCCAGAGCTTGTCGGAAGGACCCCCAGGTGTCGAGGACTGAACTATTGGTGTGAAGGAGGTGGTGAGCCCATAATTGGGGTTCCTCTGTGAGAAGAGAAATCACGGTATGTATCTTCACGTAGTCAGATGCGTAGGTTCGTGGACGGAGATTAAATAGAATTTGACACGAAGTGATGAAGGTACGGTACTTCTTTCTATCTCCAGTGAATTTCTCAGGTAATACCACTTGTGGTTCGAGAGTGGTAGCTCCTTCTAGTAACATGGGAGCCGGAGGAGGTGCATGAACCCCTACTGCAGGTTCGGGGGCATTACCTGGATGGGTCTGTAAATGTTGTACCTGTTGTTGCAGGTGGGCTTGGCCTGTTTGTAGGTCTTGCACTGACTGATTCAGTGTAACCAATTGCTGAGTGAGAGCAGCAATAGCTTCCGTAAGTCCTGCGGTCTCCATGAGGAGAGGCTTGGTGATTATGTGATGATATGGAACTGGATGGAGACCAATATGCAGGGCAACAATATATATATAAAGGAATAAACGTAATGAATAACTATATCACTTGTAATCCACAGTGGCAAGGTTGCCTGGAGGAAGATGCACAATTGTAATCCACACTGCAGGGGTGATTTGGAGAATAATGAGGATAGCGATGGTCAAGGGAAAATAGACAATCTTCAGCACGATAAACAGTCCGGGATCAGGGGCAATAGAGAGACAGCGTAACGATAAACAAGCCAGGGTCAGAACCAGAGAATCAGCAAAACGGTAGACAGTCCAGAATCAGGGGCACAGGCAAACAGAGAGTAGTCAGGAAAATCCAAGGGTCAGCAACGATAATCAGGAATAATAAACGCTAGGCTTCAGAAAACACGAGAATCACCAAGCACTGCTTGTCTGGTGATTCTGCCTTTTAAATCCTCCCGCGCCTCGCGGGTATGCGACGGGCGTGACGTCATCAGGCGCGCGCCTCTGTGTAGAAGGATAGACTAGCGGTGTGAACGCGCTAGCAAGCGCGTGAGACGGATCCTGGCTGCAATACAAGGGGGTGTACTCAGGAGAGTTGCTGCGGGGAAGATCCTGACAGTGGGCTATCCTGAGTCCCTTCCTGAGCCCTGTTAGTGGGCTATATTGAGTCTTGTCCTGAGCCCTGTTAGTGGGCTATCCTGAGTCCTGTCCTGAGCCCTGTTAGTGGGCTATCCTGAATCCTATTCTGAAGCCCATTATAATTCTGCACCAAATCCTAGAGCCATGTTAAAGGGTTTCCCTGTCCTATGCTTCTTTGTTCCTTTGTTGTTTTTCTATTCTAGTTTATTTATGGTTTCCCTGATGTTTGTTATACTGTTGTTCCATTTGGGGTTTTCTTTGTTTCACTGTTCCTATTTAAATGCTGCCACACCCATTTAGTTTGTCTAAAGTTGCCAGTCTGTGCAGTGCTACATTCTACAGCTGTGGTACATGTCTTGGAGCCTGTGTTTCTGTTAATAGATTCAGTTATTAATATAGTTTTAGTATTAGGCACTTGCTATACTGTGAGGTACCTTGATGCTGGTTGGCAAGTTTAACATCTTATGGCCACCAGGTGAACAAAACTCTCACTATTACTATCTCTGCAGGTTAGTTCCTGTATGATTGTTTGTATGTTTATGTTCCTGTACCCTCTTTCCTTGATGATGAATGAAGAAAAGGCTGGCACTCCAGATTTTACAATGAAAAACATATGTTTTTATGGTAGTGATCAAAGTATAAGATATATAAATACACAGCAAATAAGTTCATTCATCCACTTTTTTTTCTGTGTATTTATATATCCTTACTTTAGAATGAATACTTTAACCCCTTCGTGATGTTAGGGCATACTATGCCGTCCTGATTTTAAGTGCCTAAAAGTCGTTAGGACGGCATAGTATGTCCTGAGTTAAACAGATCATGTGGCTCCCCGCGATGAGCTGTTCTCGGATCCCGCTGCAGGCACTTGCAGCGGGATCCCACCTGTCAGATGAGGCCACTTTGAGTGGCCTCAGTCTGACAGGGGAAATATAGCCGGCGATCAAAACAAGCACCGGCTACATTTCTCTAAATCATGCCATGCACAAACTTCAGGGTTCGGGCACACCTCCGTAACATCACACGTGACATCCGGAGGTCTCGCGATTTTTTGGCAGGGACCCACCGGGTCTATTAAGACCTTGATCGGGTCTCTGCCATAGAGATCCTGGCTACCGATCACCTTGTGATCGGTCGCCAGTAACAAATCGTGACGTTTTAATGCTTGCGTTGTTTGGGACACAAGCACCATGCGTCACAAAGGGGTTAAATGCACAGAGGTTTCCTCCAAAGTTACACCCTGTAGGTTAAGACAGGTTGGACAGTATGATTACAGGCAGGCTTTATGTTCTATGCTTGGAGCCATCTGCACAGTATCTGAACAACCTAATAATCTTACCTCTATTTCATTTGGAGCTTTGAAAGACAATCCAATTGCTTAAAATACAAATGCAACTTCAGTTTCCCGGAAGTTGGGTCAAATGGGGTGCCTAAGCATCAGAGTCATTTGCTTATATAATCAAAATAACAATGGAAAGGGTGCAGGAATACAGGGAACAACTTAAACAAACACAGAAAAATGCCTCTCACATCTTCGTATATACTATACAGAGCTCCAGGGTCCAGGTACATACATTTTAATGCCTCTTAATGCGTTTTATCAGAAAGCAGTTTATGAGTTCATCAGGATAATAATTTGTTTATTTGGTAGCACCACCACTGCAGGTGTAAACCCAGTATAAAACATATATAGGCATACCATTTACAAAGTCAGAGCTTGTCTGGCTGCAGATAAGCGCATTAAATAAGAGTCAGGATGTTTACTATTCCTTTCTGCTTGTGCAAAGAGAGACCCTCAATTGAACCTATTCTATATAATATTGTTGCTACAAGATATCTGTATGGTCAGCCCTGCTAAATTCAAAGCAGACAAGAAGTTATAGAAAGGAAAAAAGTACTGAACAGTTACAATATAATCGCTAGCTCTAGTTTAGGTCCACTCTGTTCATTATATATGAATTAGGGTTGCTCACTGTGCTAGAAGATAATGATGCTCTGCCACCAGAACCATAGAGGCTTCTGGGTGCGAGAAGAAAATGGCATATAGTGTAAAAAGTACATGCCCTGTAAAAGTGATGCCCTGTTTATTTTGTCCCCAGCACAAGTAAGTTTCAGACTGTACTGATCCTTTAATATGAAAAATAGGTCAGTTTACACATTTCTGATAGATGCACTGATGTCAAGTGTTGTTACAAAAGGCTAACATTTCCATTTCGCAAGCAAACATGAATGATTTTTGTAACAGCGTTTGATACTCATTACATAAGAAAAATATTTCCTTTTAGTAAAAGAAAAAAAAATCTTTACTTTGATTGTCTAACAAGCAACATTTCCTTCTTTAGATTGTAAATCACAGTCTAGTTAAGACTGTACTGTAACTGCTTTGCAGCAGGACATCAATCTCTACTCAATGAAAAGGCTCCCATTAAGGGGGAAAGTATTTACCCTTGATTCTGCTCACATTTCTGATTACACTATGGTAAAGTAAAGATTTAATAACCTGTCTCAGTCAGGAATTCTTGCCCATTGTAATAAAGTTTCTCATAATCTCGTTCTTCGCAGGCAAGGTACTTAAGGATCTCATTAAAAATCAAATGGAGTATATGCTGCATACACATTTAACTCAGTAGTGGTATTAGTTAGATTGTAGAAGTAACCTAAGCATCGCACTTGTCCTGCATTGCTTTCTCACAATCAAAACAAGAGAATAACATTAGATTGCTGAGCCTCCTTATCTAGAACTATATTTTCAATCACTGCTTGTGAAATCAAGAAACCAGCTTTACAAACAGCCTTTGTCAGTGCGAAAGAAAACTCTTGTAGAATTACTCCAGGAGTTAACCCACTGGTAGAAACTCCAAAAATATATATTGACCACTTCCTTTGCTGTCCTTTATAGGAGTTATTAACCCATATGGATGTGGTTTAAACAGAAACTCACAATTGAGAGACTTTAAAAACAAATGTGAAGAGTGCTCAATAGGAGTACCGTTTTAGTTAGACAGATCATCTGGAGAGTATAGTTTCTCTTAACATATAGCCATCTTTTCCTAAAGTATATAACAAATGATTTGCTCAGTATATACTGAAAGATCGATTCATAAAATATAATCGATTAAAGTCAACGTTATCTATTAAACATATAGGGTGATGTATATATCAAGCCAAAACTGGTGCTATTTCAGGGAAAAGTACTACAATTGTAGTAATTACCACAGAAACCAATGGAAAGTTATGTCAGTTTGTCTAAATTTAGTACTTTTTTTTAAAAATGGCAACTTTTTTTAAAGTCTGGCCCATAGACTGATGTTTATAAGTGACGTTTGGAACCCAAATATAATAAATATGTTTGAAACCTTCCTTTAACACATATTGTGTGTATATATATATATATATATATATATATATATATATGTGTGTGTGTATTGTATAGAAATGATTTTTATGATGGTCTATTGTTCCAACATAACACATGTCCTTCAGTTTTTTTATATTTGATTGCCCTTGATGTTTTTCAATAAGCTGAATAAGGATTTTGTTGTAAAGACATCAATCTCTGATGTTGGTTACATGTCACCTCTCAAGGTAAGATACATGCTTTATAATGCATTACAGTGTATGCAATTTCAAGATCTATATCTATGCCTTTGCAGCTATTGTTATATGGCCTACATTCTTGAAAATTAACATTCTTTTGTAAAATGCAGGAAATGCCACCTCCTAGTTTGTTTCATCTCTTTAAAATATAAATCTAAGGTTAAAATTGTACAGATGGGGTGTCAGTCTGTAGTCCTCCAGCTGCTGGAGGACTACAGCTCACATCAGGGCCAATCCTGGGCGGGTGCACGGGGTGCACCGCACCCAGGCGCATGAGACGAGAGGCGCCTGAATCACAGAGCACGACGGGAGCGGAGCGCTGTGCTTGGTGTGACAAGGAGGTGGGAGCCGCAGGTGAGTGCCTGCGGTAACCACACCTCCCGGTCACACGAAGCACAACGAGACTGGTGTAAGCTCCGCCCCCGTCACGCTCTGATTGGCTGCAGGAAGGAGGATGGTGTCTGCAGAGGCTGACATTGACATCAGGCAGAAGGAACTAGATCTACCTCTGCAGACACCATCGATAACGTGAAGAGGAGGACACCATAAGTTGTTTTTTTTGTGGGGGGGGGGGTCAAAAATAAATAAATAAATGTGTGGAAGTGTTTGTGTGTGTCAATATATGGAAGTGTATGTCTGTGTGTACAGGGTGTGTGTGTGTATAAGTGTGTGTGCCAATGTGTATAAGTATGTGTGTTAATGTCTGTGCAAGTGTATCCTGTGTCTTTGTATGTAAAGGTGGCTGTGTGTGTATTTATGTGTGTGTGAGTGTGACAGGGTGTGTAAGGGAGGCTATGTGTGTAAGGGTGGCTGTCTGACAGTGTGTGTAAAGGTGGCTGTGTGTGTATTTATGTGAGTGTGACAGTGTGTGTAAGGGTGGCTGTCTGACAGTGTGTGTAAAGGTGGCTGTGTGTGACAGTGTGTATAAGGGTGTCTGTAATTTAAGTGTGTAACTGTGTGTGACTGTGTGTAAGTGTGCACACGTCACTGTCTCACACGGAGGGCAGCAGTCCGCATCCAGCTGGCGTCTATTTCCCATTGTGTGGAGGAGACTGCTGGGGACACAAGAGAGCATCAGCACGGTGAGTACTGGGGAAGGCGGGAGAGGAGATGCATTTATTGGGTTAACTAACCGTGGCATATTAATGGACAAAATAACCGTGGGATATTAATGGGCTAATTGGCTGTGGTATCTTTTGTGGGGAAAAAAAACATTTACTATGGAGCAAAGTGTTAGAGACCCTAGGTACACCTCTGCAAATGGGCTGTCCATGTGCTGCTTTGCTGCCCCTCAGAGCCAGCTCTGCAGATTGGCGCCATGTTTCCTCTTAGACATCAGTCAGCGCTTTCTGCTATTTCCGTGGACTGTGATGACTCAGAGCTTCTGAACATAACAGTCAGAGTCATCACTGTGTGCTGGGAGATCAAGGCAGCGCTAATGGAGTTCTGAGATGAGGTCAGTAGGGGGCATGGAAAAGGGACATGGGAAGAGACAAATACATGGACGGTAGTAGAAAGATATGGGGGAGAGACAGACATGTTAAAGGCACAAAGGAGACAGACAGACATTCGGAGAGAAGAGACAAATAGAGGGTATGGGGTGAGTGGGGGGAGAAAGATACACATGGGGTTATGAGGAGTGAGAGAGACATGCAGGATATATAAATGGGAATATAGGATGAGAAACAGAGATATGCAGAACAAGAGACCACTATGTGGAACAAACAGATAAACATGGAAGAATAGATGGGGTATGATTGGAGAGAGGGTTAGAGACATGGGGTATGAGTGGAGAGAGGGAGAGAGACATGGGGTATGAGTGGAGAGAGGGAGAGAGACATGGGGTGTGATTGGAGAGAGGGAGAGAGACATGTGGGTATGAGTGGAGAGAGGGAGAGAAACATGGGGTATGAGTGGAGAGAGAAATGTGGGTATGAGTGGAGAGAGAGACAAACGTGGATCTGGGAAGAGCGAGACAGACATGTGGGAAGAGATAGACAGACATGAGGGTATGGGTAGAGAGAGAGAGAGAAAGATATGAGGGTATGGGGAGAGAGAGAAAGACATGAGGGTATGGAGAGAGAGAGACACGTGAGTGACTGACATGGTGAGCATGGTGGAATATTATTTATCGCTCCTAGTGTACTTCTTTTCCAGTGATGCTCAGACAGACTTGGCTGGTTGGGCATCATGGGAACAGTAGTTAAAACTCATTCTGCTAGCCAGCAAAAAGTCTCCCATGTTGCTGGCTGAGCATCACAGAAATAAATAAAACCACTACACAGTATTATGGAAAAATATATATCTTTATTTCAAATAAAATTTTGTGTCTAAAGGGGAGGATTTCATAATATAACCACGCCCAGCTTTGGGCGCCAAAATAAAACCTGCACCCAGGCGCCCGTGACCCTAGGATCGGCCCTGGCTCCCATAACACTTTATCAGCAGAGAGACTAGCAGGGGATTATGGTAGATGTAGTTCTCTAACAGCTGAAGGTTTGAAAGATCTGGTGTAGAGCAATTGGTTGTCCAATAATTAATTATATAATTACTTAATCCAGTTTCAGAGATGTTCGGCACTAGTTTGCATACAGTACTAGAACTTTAATATGCCAGAGGTAATGTTAAATTTGTATTTCAATTAATTGGGAGACAAATGTTATAAGTATACTGCGCCTATTGTAAACAAGCACACACAATAAAACATAGTAAAAATCATACATTAATAAATCACTTGTTAAAAATGATTAAAATGTTTTAATAGAAAGCAGAAGCGGTGTCTACATTTTACTTTTTCAGAATATTTTTACTTTGCGAATGGCAAATTTTAACACAACAGTATTACAAAAGAATACCTATGTATGGAGGTGTGATTGAACATCTTCACTGTAAGACTAATCTTGTTAGCATGCATTGAGAGTTACTCTTGGACCAGTCTAATGTATAAACGCCATGGTTAGGTCACTGTTAATGCGATGAGGTCATTTCGAGTGAGAGACTGTTAAACAGGGTTTCACTACATGCTCATCTTTAAATAATGAATGATAGGAGCCTGTTAATTGGCACTCATTTTTTATTAAAATGAGAGTGGCAATCTGATTTACTCCATCTTAGGCAATTAACCTGTTGATAAAGCCTTATTAGGTCAGAAATTATGATCTCAGATTTTGGAGTATCTCTATGAAAGATATCCTGACTTTCAAATTGGATTAATCACTGACGCACAGTTTAGTAGGTTCATAATGTAGCATTTAATCTGATTTATTACAAACCAACATGAAAGATAAACCTATTATAGCTCTACCCCCCCCCCCCCACCCCCCCACTAGAATTCCAGACTCTCCTTTCATTCTAGATGCTACAAAATCATGTGTCCTCTGGAAGGATGGAATGTTCTGACAAGCCTATTATATGGTTTAACCTTGAAGAGATGTGATTTATTGTTGTGTTGTATTTTGGTGGGCTGGTCCTGGGAATGTATATAATTATATATATATATATATATATATATATATATATATATATATATATATATATATATAAACAAATCCAAATAAGTGGTGTCCAGACCTATAAATTGCAGGAGTGTCTCTGTATTATACAATAGGAAGGCCTTTTGGTCCCTTGGTAAATAATACATATAAAGAGATTAAGCCCCATAAGCAACAGTGTTTAGTGTTAGGACCCACCAATATTGGAGTACTTTGACGTAGTGGTGGGCTTAGCATAATATGGCCATATATGTGACTAAATCTCTAGTTTTGTAGTATTATCTTAGTAAGATGGTGTTTTTTTAAGTAGCTTTAATGAAACCTGTAGCTTTAAGAGTTTTTCTCCTACCTGCTTTGAGGTGAGTACGCTGATCTTTGGATTTTGTATATATATATATATATATATATATATATATATATATATATATATATATATATACACAGTATATATAAATCCAAGTAATCCATGCACTCCCTGGGCTTAATTTCAAGCATAGTCGATTTTAATCACTCCACAAAACAATCTTTACATGGGTATATATAATCACCGCTTCGGTTTGCACCGCAAACCTTTATCAAGGGGGGATTAAAATCAACTATGCTTGAAATTAGGATCTGTGAGTGCGTGGATCACTTGGATTTTGTGTATGGAGCGTCACAGACCCCGGGAAGAGAAGTTTGAAAAATTGGGAAGCTGAGTTTGGAGCTTGTTGGGGGACCAGTGTTTGTTACTGTAATTATAGTTCCTTTTCAGGTTTTTAATGTATTTTCCTGTTTACTTCACCCTCCACAGTCCAGTTAAGGTTGTGCAAAGAATGTTGTTCCATGATTAACTTAAATGCTTCAATAAATTCCTCCTGTATGAGAATGGCCAAAAGAAAGTTCGTATTACTCAAATTACATACAGGTCATCTAATGCTACAGTCCTTGATTCATGACATACAACTTAACAGGATCTCCCTAAGGTCGAGAGGGAGGTTGTAACCATGATCAGGCAAAAAAACAATACAACATGTGATGAAAGAAATAGCTGGAAAAAAATGGTGGTTTGCATAATTATATGATACACTGAGAATTATCTACATCTACATTGGTGCATCTGATGCTTCAGTTGACAAAACTTTTTTTTCCTTCTTTTTAATGTATCTGAAAACTTTACTATAGATTTTTTTATCAGAAATATGTTTGTTTTAGCTAAAAACACTGTTTCTAGGCTTGTTCTGGGCAAGCGATGAGTAAATAAGCTTCAATAGATAATATAGACACAACTTGTTTTGCCGAAATGTTATGAGCTTCTTTGATTTCACTCAAATGCTTAATCGATTAAGGTCAAGGCCTAGTCACAATTTCAGTAGGAGATAATCATGTGGAGCATTTAAGGAAACTAAAAAGAGTTAAAAACATGATATCAAAGAATATGAGGTAAACCTAACTGTGTAAAGAAGGGATTTGTGGTTTAGGTACCAAGTACAAATGAAAAGAGCAAGTCAAAAATTAGGTTTTATGCAGTGTTATTGATTGCTTCTAGCAGGTGAAACTCACTTAGTCCCTGCACAATGTGTACTTAAGTCAGTCAATAAATGTTAATTTCACCTGAACTCACCTGTACCTCAGCTTTACTGAATTGCTCCCAAATTAATGTGTGTGTGTGTGTGTGTACTCCCCCTGTATGAGTTTTTATTATATACAGGCCCTATGTATGTATGAACAGGGCTTACATCAAAGTAAATATTTTTTGTAATTTAAAGTACACCGAGAAGCCAGTTCCTGTACCCAATTGCTAACAAATTACTAAAAACAGTAAGCGAAGTGAATATACCACATACCAAACTGCATTGAATGACATTTCAGAGATGGTTTAAAAGTTAATTATATGCCCTCAAAAGACGTGGGAACCTAATGTAATATAGAAATCTGTGCATTTTGCACAATACTAGCATCATACTGGCTTATTATGATTAAGCATGCTTCCCTATGGAGAGGAATGAGGAGTCATGTTTTGTACACTTTACTGTTACAAATGACAGTATTGTATTTAGGTTTTGTGCTGACCTAAACTCATGCAGCCCCCAACAATAATGTGTCATGCCCCTTCCTATCCATGCTGCAGCCCTTCTTTGCATGACCTTTCCACTACAGCAGATTGCACCCACATAACTTACACCAGTGTCAGATTGTCCCCACAGCCCTGTTCACAGAGCCAGTTTGCCCTCACGTCCATGTCCACAGAGCCAGAGTGCTCCCACATACCTTTCCACTGCACCATATTTCTCCCAGGTTATCTAGTGGGGGCAGTCTAGATGTCTGTGCAGGCAGCTCAATGAAGGATGTGCCACCATCAGTGGTAGCATTGGCTCTCCTTCCCCGCCCTTCAATCTGCTGCCATCCCATCTAGTCTACCAGCCTACATCTGGGCTTAGTTGCCCTTCAAATGACAGTTCCCTTTCATAAATGTTTATGTATTTTATTGTCTCTATGTAATATTATTAACAACACTTAACAGTCCTACAATACGCATGTCTGGTCAATTAACCTTATTATTAATGCATAATTGTAGTCTAGATCTTGAAGATAATGATGTTATTGCTTTTCTAACTATTAAAATATGCCTACAATAAAAAATCTAAATGTGTCAGTTATTAGTG
This sequence comes from Pelodytes ibericus, assembly GCA_036172795.1. Classification (NCBI taxonomy): domain Eukaryota; kingdom Metazoa; phylum Chordata; class Amphibia; order Anura; family Pelodytidae; genus Pelodytes; species Pelodytes ibericus. The sequence goes on from CM069866.1 coordinate 21,379,807, forward strand.
CTATCAGTATGCATTGTTTTCTTTTTACAGAAAATACTCCTGCTATGCGGTAAGGTCTTTGCATACTTGGTGGTCTGTGTATATACTGTAATCGAGACTTTGTTTTTTTCCCATTACTGTTGTCAGCTGATAGAACTTCCTTCTTATTAATTGACAACTACACGTTTTAACTCTTGATTCCTGTAGGAAAAACGTCCTGCTAGTCAGGAGTAAACGCAGGTATGAGGCAGAGCAGATCTGGAGGCTGATGCTCGCTCACCCTGCTCATCTGATCAGGGTCTACAGAGTTAGTGCATAGAGAGACAGTCGCCGACAAGACGGGATACATCCTTCCCATGGAAGCATGGCAGCATCTGGTTAGAGAATAAACTGGCATTTACTATCAAAAGTATATGCCAGTTTATCTTCCTGACCTTTTTCGCTTTACAGATTTCCCAATAGTAACATTGTATCCCTAATGTTAGCTTACAAAAACAACAATGTTTATTTAATGTAATGATACTGATGTTAGCAGGTTTTGGAGACCAGCAGGCAGATTAGCAAAGTCTTCTGCCAGAAGCAGCCACTCGTGACCCAGGTGGTTGAGCCCCTGAGCTTTAAGTGACAATCTGGTCTTAAAGCAGAGCTGAGAGGCTGAAACAAATGGTAGAAACAAAGTCAGGCGAGCCCAGGTCAGTAGGTAGGAGAAGGCAGAGTAGTCAGGTGGGCCCAAATCAGTAACAGGTAAATAGAGATCAGTAGCATGCTTGATAATAATGCAGACAGGAACCTTAATAATCTGGTATAGTGACAGGAAGTGTCTTTTATAGACAGAGAGTCAGCACATGACCAGACAAACCTGAGAAGAGTTAACAATAATAACAAAACTATGTAGATTCATGGTTACAACAACAGAGGCTTAAACAGGTGAAAAACAGGTTGGTGAATTGGTAAATAAGAGAGCTAGGAACATGCAAGTCAGGGTTCAAGTCCAGTTGGTTCCTGAAATTTATTTTTAAATTCTGGGAGAAGCTGGGGGATGCTTGGTTGACAGGGACATGCTGCCGATACTGTAATTATTGCTTTTGGGCAGGGAGAAACTAAAGCTGTCAAAGCTTGGATAAACACAACTGGTTGTTATGACTGGCTTTCAAAGTGACCAGATGTGACGGGGGACATCCTCAAACATGGTTGGAGTATCTTGGTCCTGAGGCACGTGGCCTTGCCAGTTCCAGCTCAATTGCAAAATGCATATGGAATTGCAGGCACATCCACTGTCATTAACAGGATGACTTCCTATGATGTACCTCATACGTCCATTGTCATCAAGGGGTTAAAACCATTTTAAACCACATGGAGCGGCATGAAAAGCATAATATAGCAAGCATTGTGTGCTCTTTGAACCCGCTCAACACCTCTCCATTTATCTTCTACACATTTCATTTACAACAGCACATTGTCTATATATTGTATAATAACAAATAATTATCATTTTTTGTAAGTGATCTAATTATTGCAGCAAGAACATGTTGGCAATGTGGGTATTGGATAAAGTCTGATTTCTGTATGGCCTGAAAATACACTGATCCTATAGCATTAGATTTTAAATGTCTTAGTGCAGTGGCGTACAACGTCTGGCCCATTGGACAGCAAAGTCCATATTCTTGTTATCTCAATAAAATGTGTATTTTTATTAGAATGAAGTTAATTTAAAAGTGTTTTAAACAGCCTTTGTTCTAATGGTAAATAAGCAAACATTTTTCTACAGCTAACAAGCTACTAACCACCATTACTATACATAAAAAAAAAATGAATGCTGCCCACTTCAGAAAAAAAAAAACTTGGGAGCCCCATGGATAAGTGCATGGAATTGAGTGTCAGAAACAGCAAGATATAATTAATAAACGGGAAATTATAAATTAGCAAACTACATAGTCAAGTCTGTGAAATTGAATGCTCATCTCACCTCAACTCACCTGGTTAGAGCAGAAACCCCTGTATGAATTACCTGTCTCCCTCCAAACTATAAATGTGTAAGTAGGCCTCTCTACCACCTCGCTGGCTTCTGTATTATGTGTCGCGTACGTTATTGGTAATTAAATAGTTAATGTACAAATAAATCATTAGTAGATCTTTTAATAAATGTTAGTTTAATAGTGACGTTTCCCCATTCAAACAGATCAGTATGACAGCAGCATGGTATATTGCTGTATATACGCTCCCCTAAATGTACAAATCTCTTTAGAATGGCAAGTGAAGTAATAATGTCAGTTGTATATGCATCACTCTCCTAATCTCTTCTTTAAATCTAAAGTCATGTAGCATTCTCCTCTTATCAGCTGCCAACCACTATGTATCTATGTCCTAATTATTCCAGTGTAGTTACCACCAGCTTCTTGGTCTTCTAGATCAGAAAATAAGATACTTAGCAATGTGAGATTCATCCTGCCTGCATTGTTCTTCCTTGTGAATAGCTGAGCACCCTTGCAGTGTCATAAATAAAGTCATTGTGTCCTCATTCACCCAGTTACAGTCATTTCTTATCCACAACAGTCTTATTGTGTTTGCTAGCGGAAATTCATGGTAGCTGACCTACAGTATTAATTTAATTCATTGCTGTATTTCGGATCAGACCTGAAGCTAAAATCCAATCAATTATTGATCTGAGACTTGCATGCATTTTTTTTCTTAATCTGTTAAATGTTTAATTTTTTTGGGTCCCTAAGGTTACATTCAAATGAACAGGAAATATGTCAGATCAGCCTTAATTTCATCCGTTTGCAATTTATCTTTGTGTATGGTTGAACATTTTATTCAGCTTTCTTGGGGATATATACTCAAATTCATGCAATCCACAGAAATATTACTGGATTCTATGAACACATAGGATGGGATGGATATTTAATTATCAGAGACCTTTGTCTTTTGTTACATTTTCAATTGTAATATCAGTATTGATTTGAATATGTCTAAAGATGTTGGTGATTTTTAAATAAGCAAATGGCAATTGTCAGTAAAGTGTCCACCTGTTGTGGTAAGATACCTCTCTCATCACAAAATGGGACATTTAGAAAAGAGCATCTGAGGGACAATGTTAAAAACAGCAGGAAGATGCCATTGGTTTCTAGGTTTCCTTGGTGGTCACCTCACTCATAGTTAGGGAACCATAGCAGGTGTTATACACAGGCCCGGACTGGCCATCGGGCACACCGGGCAAATGCCCGGTGGGCCGCGGTGGCCATGGGCCGAGGCCGGCGGGGAAGATCCCAGCAGAGCAAAAAAAAAAATACTTACCTTGTTCCTGCTCTGTCCCCCGGTGCTCTGAAGCTGCGTGGCTGTGAGGGAAGCGTTGTGAGCTTCCCTCCAGCCGCGCGGTCAATAAAGTGTGTTGGAACTTTTTTTTCAAACAAACTTTATTGACCGCGCGGCTGGAGGGAAGCTCACAGCGCTTCCCTCACAGCCATAGACCTTCAGAGCAACGGGGGACGAAGCAGCAAAGAGGTAAGTACTGGGGTCTGGGGAAGGGGGGGGAGGTGGGTGGCATAACGAGCATAATATATGGGCAATATCCTGGCATATAACATGGCATATTGGGGGCAATATCCTGGCATAATACATGGCATATTGGGGGCAATATCTGGCATATTGGGGGCAATATCCTGGCATAATACATGGCATATTGGGGGCAATATCTGGCATATTGGGGGCAATATCCTGGCATATAACATGGCATATTGGGGGCAATATCCTGGCATAATACATGGCATATTGGGGGCAATATCTGGCATATTGGGGGCAATATCCTGGCATAATACATGGCATATTGGGGGCAATATCTGGCATATTGGGGGCAATATCCTGGCATAATACATGGCATATTGGGGGCAATATCCTGTCATAATACATGGCATATTGGGGGCAATATCTGGCATATTGGGGGCAATATCTTGGCATATTACATGGCATATTGGGGGCAATATACTGGCATATAACATGGCATATTGGGGGCAATATCTTGGCATATTACATGGCATATTACATGGCATATTGGGGGCAATATTCTGACATATAACATGGTTTATTGGGGCAATATCCTGGCATATTGGGGGCAATATCCTGGCATAATACATGGCATTTTGGGGGCAATATCCTTGCATATTGGGGGCAATATCCTGGCATAATACATGGCATATTGGGGGCAATATCTGGCATATTGGGGGCAATATCCTGGCATAATACATGGCATATTGGGGGCAATAGCCTGGCATAATACATGGCATATTGGGGGCAATATCTGGCATATTGGGGGCAATATCCTGGCATAATACATGGCATATTGGGGGCAATATCCTGGCATAATACATGGCATATTGGGGGCAATATTCTGGCATATAACATGGCATATTGGGGGCAATATCCTGGCATATTACATGGCATATTGGGGGCAATATCTTGGCATATTACATGGCATATTGGGGGCAATATCCTGGCATATAACATGGCATATTGGGGGCAATATCTTGGCATATTACATGGCATATTGGGGGCAATATTCTGGCATATAACATGGTTTATTGGGGGCAATATCCTGGCATATTGGGGGCAATATCCTGGCATATAACATGGCATATTGGGGGCAATATCCTGGCATATAACATGGCATATTGGGGGCAATATCCTGGCATATAACATGGTTTATTGGGGGCAATATCCTGGCATATAACATGGTTTATTGGGGGCAATATCCTCGCATATTGGGGGCAATATCCTGGCATATAAAAATAAAAATGGGCTGCTCAGTCTTAAATGCCCGGGACTATTTTTTGTCCCAGTCCGGGCCTGGTTATACATATTCTTATTTAAACACAACTGGGTAACCCCTAAATTCCGGACCTTTGGGGGTCTGTTTATTACAGTTTTAAGAATCACTGAATTGGTGTGTATCCAAGCACACAGATGACAGAGTCCAAAATGTTAACATTCTGGGCATTGTAGTTGATTAATGATGTTACAGCTGATCTAGTTTTGTCACACAATTTATTTTTATTTTTTTTATTTTTATTTTTTAAACAACCACTTTTAATGATATCTATAGTATATTAAAATGATCTATAGTTGTCTGTAAAACTGCTTTTCCTAATGATAGTATCCTTCTGCTCCTCAAAATATTTTTTACTTTTTCAGCAAAACCTATATACTTTTATCCACTGTGATTGTACTTAAGACTCGACCTCGGAAGGTTTTATGACGGGTACTAGATTGACATAATGACAGCAACAAGCTTGTGGAAACTTATAATTCATTGATTTGTGCGAAACTCGCGCTTAGTTTATCAGCAATTTAGTCATCTACATTATTCGTCAATAATGCTGTCACATGCCCAATAGAAACATGTTTCAGGTAAAAATCAGTGTTTCAATAATGTCACTCTCGTATTAGGGATAGACACATACGAAAAAATAACAAGTAACAAAATAGGTACTTATCTAATATTCTCATCCGTGGTTTGATTGGTCCTCATATCAGTTGTTTGAAGTGAAGATCGTTACAAAAAACAAGTTTTTTCACCCACTCCACTTAAAAAGTTAAAAACATCTTTAGTGTTATCTTTCTTTGTTGAAATCAGTGGAAATGGGGCAACGACAGAGGGAACAATAAAATGAAAAATAAACGAAAAGGAAAGAAAGAGAACAATTTTGACTTAAACCTTCTGTCCTCCTAGATCCCTAAATCTATCCATTGGTATCCAGATGCTGGTTTTCAATTGTGTTCTTGTACTTCATTTGTTTTTATCACTGTTCTCACCTATTTAATGCACTGAAATATCTCACGGACTGTATGTAACTATTTCAATGCCCCCACGATATATTCATATGTGTATGATTGTCTTTTATATGGAGGAGTATGTAAGAAAAGGAAAACTTCCAATAAAGAATATAAATTAAAAAAACAAAATTTTTTTATGAATTTCATGTTGTTGTTTTTTAAAGTACATACAAAAAAAACTGTGCAATAGTGAAGAAAAAATGAGTGGATGTTGCTAAAATCAATTGATTGTAAAACAGTATACTCAAGGTTTGTCAAACCAAAAGCAAATCTCTCCAGACCGCTTTAAGAAGCCAATCTGTATAGTTTACATTTACATAAATATATGTGTTGTGTACTGTGGAATATTAACTTACTGCACATGCGTCATTTTTAAAGGATAAATGAATGACAGACTGTAAATCCTACGTCTGCTACTGCATGTAGTTTAAAGGGACACATGTAACATATTTCACCTACAGTCATCAATTATTCTTAAGCATTGGTGTTACATTCCAATAGGGAACACACTAACACTCCCAGTGTTAATTGTGTTCATTTAAGTACTTGAAATATTCGGTAGCATACCACACAACAAAAATCATTTGCCCTTTAAGTTTATGTGAAGTCAAACTGCAAACTTTCATCAATACGCTGTTAGAATATCCTATCAAGCCTATGGGGTAATTCACCTAAAACCTTTCTCTTGGGCGAATATGTCCTTCAAAGCTGATTTATTCATTGCAGGGAAATATTAACTGTGTCATAATAAATGTTTGGCCAACAGGGATGCTGTACAATCATCTGGTTCTAAGACTGAGGCATCCAGCTTGGCTTCATCCTAGAGAGACATTTTGGTTTTCCTATATAGTACAAGACCAATTTTCATGACTTATTTCTATCTATTTTTTTAATAGTCACGAAAGATGATCATAGAAATTACTTTTACATGGACAGCCAGGGTAAACTCTGAGAAAAGTCTGATAAATAGTATATAAGACAGCTTCTAGATAAACTTATTCTATGAGTTATTTATGGTGATGAGTCGTCTAATATGCCCATTATATGACCCTTCATAATTCATTTTTATGTGATAAAACAAATTATCCTTACATTTTACTTTCAGGATGGATTATATCAGGGGTGATGACCCCTGTACGTATAGGAGATGTCCAATTTGTCCTAGATACTCTTTAATGTCTAACATGATTAAGCAACTCAAAATGTTAAGAAGGTTCTCTGATAATATTATTTGCCTGAATATTGTATAAATTGATTATATGTTCCTCTCTGCAAAAGAGACAATTTTCACATTTTAAAAAATATATATATTTTGAAATATGTTATGGGTCATGGTATATGTCTATAAAAAAACAAACAAACAGACTGCACTTCTCATCCTTATAAAGATAGCAACAACTTTATGAATGTAAAGAATTTGCTACAGAAGGCATAGGCAATATATTATTACCAAAGAAAAAAAGGTCGCAATGATACATCCAGGAGATGAGAGTTTGTCGACAAATTTTTGGGGGGTTTGTCTTCTAAATCATGTTGTGTTTCTAAGGGTTATCAGTTTACGTAGTCAGAAAAATCAGGATTCTCTTGCATTATCTTAATGGATTTGTTATAAAACTTGTTGACACAAAAGAAAAGATCTACAGAATAACCATATGACATGTTCACTTGGATGGAGATATCTGAAACAAAGGACTTACTAGGTCCTAGTAGGGATTCACTAGTAGATAAGTTGAGGTTAGATGAACTTTTTGTTGCTCACTGACTTAACTATGAATTGTACAGGGACAACCCTGGGGAATTCCTTTCTTAAGAATGACAGAGTTGGCCCTGGATAATGTATTTTTTAAAAGGTGAGGACTATATGGTCTATTCACTAAAAAGAGAACTGAGGGGAATTTAGATGGGAATTTCTACAATTAGGTCAAATGAACCGAGTTGGAAAGATTCTCCAAAGCAGCTGAATTGGAGATCTTATCCAGCTCAGGTACTTTGGACTTAATTCAAAATTCCCACCTCAATTCCATACAAATCTCTCTTTATTGAGTAGATCCTTTAGTCTGTGAATTTAATCAAACAAAGAAATAGCTATCCTGCACCTGTGAAAAGAATGCATGTAAGGGTTAAAATCCTAGTTTAGTTTGTTGTTATGGCGAACAAACAATTCTAAGTTAAAGCGATAAAACTACTTAAAATCTTTGTAGTTTTATTATACTTTTCAAAACACATTATATTGGTGTCCATGCCTGCAACTTATGTAAATGATAAGGAAGCATCCCTAATTTGCATTCACTCCAAGATACTGTTACTTTGTTTGTTCAGTGTGTTTTTCTACTAAATCCCTTGCTTTCCCCATGTTAATTATTACTAGCAGTGTTACTGTAGTTATGTAATGTTTATAGCAGCCTCCACTTATCAGGGACTTAAGTGTTGCTAAATGTTTTATTATTCCCTTGTGAAAGGGACATAATTAGCACAAACACACTTCTCTCCATCCTAACTCACAAAATGCTTCAGCAGTAAAACTTCTAGGTGAGGCAAGAATATGTGTAATGATAGGAATAAAGATTCTACTACTGAGTAAGTAGGGCTACACTGAACCATACAAGAGTACAACAATGCTTTTTATGATGTTTATTGTCTTAGGTATGGTAATTACAATATCTATTTTTTTTAGCACATTGCAATTGTATGTGTTTAGATTATCATTTCTGTAGGGATGAGAGATACCAAAGGTTTGTGTATCTGCTAAGAAGATGTAAGCATTACTATTTTTACATATTAAATCACATTTGTACATGACATTCATGTTTATGTTGCACCAGCAACATACTTAGCAGTTGATGCAGAGAATAAATAAAGTTTACAGATACAGTTAGAGTCTGGAGTTGTGTTTGAAAAGACAGGAAAAGGGGTGGTGGCAGAATGTGCATTTTTAGTTAGAATGTGTGTTTTTATTTGGGAGAGTTGTAATCCTCTTTAACCCCTTAGTGACATGACTTTTTTGGCTTGTCCGACGCTTGGTGACATGGGCTGTTTTAACATTTCTGAGGTGTTTGTGTTTTGCTGTAATTTATTTCTGTCTCATTTAGTGTACCCGCACACACTATATATAGTTTTTATCGTTATAAGAAGGGCTTTCTTTTGATACCATTTTTTTGATAATAGCATATAATTTGATGTAAAAAAAATAATAAAATATGGCAAAAAAAATTAAAAAATTATTTTTTTATGACTTTTATTTGAAAAATCGTATACTCATGTACAAGAGACAACAAAAAAACACTGCTAAAAGTTTCTAATATATGTCCTGAGTTCAGAAATAGCCCATGTTTTTATGTTTTTGTGCTTTTTTTATTCATGTTACAGGGCCAGAACTATAAGTGGTGCAAAGCTATTTTAAAATCCTTTCTTTCAAAATTAGCGATAGTGACATTGTAACACTGATTTCTGTACTAAATCCATGAATGACCCCCAACATGTACATATTTTTGAAAACTAGACAACTCAGGGCATTTAACTTGGGGTATTTTGACACATTTCATGTAGCCATTTTACCACCAATCTATGCCAAAGTTTGCAGAAAAAAATATTTTTTTTTAATTTTTCACATATATTGCAATTTAGGCAAACATTACCTTAAAATGTGAAGGGGTATTTCCAAATAACACCTCAATATGTGTTCAGCAACATCTCCTGAGTACAGGGATACCACCCATGCATAGGTTTGTTGGTTTGTTTTGGGGCTAAAAGGCCACATTTAGAGGGTGCGCATTTTGGTTTTCCAACTTGGAATTCTGACGTGCAGAAAACTTGTGCCCATGTCCCATTTGGGACATTTTTGAAGCCAGAAAGTGTATTCTACCCCACAAAACCATATATTTTTTTAAACTAGACACCCTAGGGTATTTCAAATGGTAGTATTTTAACACTTTCCATGCACTAATTATACTACCAGCCTATGTCAATGTTTTGGGTAGTAATTTTTTTTCACATACATAGTACTTTGGGCATGAATTCACAGATCCTGTTATATGTCAGTGCCAAACAACACCTCAATATGTGTTCAGCAACATCTCCTGAGTACAGGGATACCACCCATGTATAGGTTGGTTAGGTTATTTGGGGGTTAAAAGGCCACATTTGAGAGGTGCACTTTTTGGTTTTCCAACTTGGAATTCTGACGTGCAGAAAACCTGCGCCCATGTCCCATTTGGGACATTTTTGAAGCCAAAAAGTGTATTCTACCCCACAAAACCATATATTTTTGAAAACTAGACACCCTAGGGTATTTCAAATGGTAGTATTTTAACACTTTTCATGCACTAATTCTACCACCAGCCTATGTCAATGTTATGGATAGTAATTTGTTTTTCACATTCATTGTACATCGGGCATGAATTCACAGATCCTATTATGTGTCAGTGCCAAACAACACCTTAATATGTGTTCAGCAACATCTCCTGAGTACAGGGATACCACCCATGTGTAGGTTAGTTAGATTATTTTGGGGCTAAAAGGCCACGTTTAGGGGGGGTGCATTTCCAACTTGGAATTTTGACATGTAGTCAGCCTGCGCCCATGTTCCATTTGGGACACTTTTGAAGCCTGTCAAAGTATTTTACCCCATAAAACCATATATTTTGGAAAACTAGACATCCTAGGGTATTTAAAATGGTGGTATTTTAACACTTTCCAAGTGCTAATTCTACCACCAACCTATGTCAAAGGGTTGGGATGTCATTTTTTCCCCACACACATTGTAGTTCAGGCAGGAATTTTCAGATTCTGGTATTTTCCACTGCCAACCAACACCTCAATATGTGTTCAGCAACATCTCCTGAGTACAGGGATACCCCCCATGCATAGGTTTGTTGGTTTGTATTGGGTCTAAAATTCCACATTTAGGGGGTGCGCAATTCCAACCTGGAATTTTGACATGTAGTCAGCCTGCGCCCATGTTCCATTTGGAACATTTTTGAAGCCGTCCAATGAATTTTACCCCATCAAACCATATATTTTTGGAAAATAGACATCCTAAGGTATTTCAAATGGTGGTATTTTAATACTGTATAGGTACTAATTCTACCACCAGCCTTTGTAAAAGTTTGTGGTAGTACTTTTTTGGGAGTTTTTTTTCCACATGCATTGTACTTCAGGCATGAATTCACAGATTCTGGTATATATCACTGCCAAACAACAACCCAATATGTGTTCAGCAACATCTCCCGAGTACAGGGATAGCACCCATGCATAGGTTTGTTGGTTTGTTTTTGGCTAGAAGGCAACATTTGTGAGATGCGCATCTCAAAATTCCAACTTGGAATTTTGACATGTAGTCAACCTGCGTCCGTGTCCTTTATGGGATATATCTTTGAAGCCAGCCAATGTAATTTACCCCCACCAAACCATATATTTTTTTATCGGTAGACCCCCATCACTACTTGTGGCAAGGGCTCAGCAGCCATCGATACATCGCTACATGATGTATCAGAAAGCTGAATAGGGTCAAAATCGAACCCTGAGTCCGCGGCCTCAGAATCAGTGCGTAAGCAGTGATCTCGAGCAAAGAAGGGGTTAATAGCTCTTAGAAGAGCCTATCTAGTACTGTAATACATTACAGTACAAAGGAATTAATCCATAAAACAGTGCAGACAGCAAAACATACTGTTGCTGTGCAAGATTACTGCTTACACAGTGATGAATGGCAGGGAAGGGGTTTATACACAGTGAAAGAATTTCATAAAACCTGCCAATTTTATAAAATGTTATTTTATATCACTAATACTGATCTGTCTCTTTCCGTCACAAAAATGTAAGTGAGGAGAGGGAGGCAGATCAATATTTGTGAATATTGATCCGATTAATTTTGATCTGACCAGGGTGAATGGTGAGCTTAATTGAGAAATCACAAAACCGCCTTTGCCACTAATTCGCTGTTACTGATCGCTATGCGCTCAGGCAGCTTAAAAAAAAAAACTCAAATATTTTTACTTTACATGTAATCCCCTAGCGGGTATGTGTAAAAAAAAAAAAAAAAATATGCAGACAGATAAAAATTGCTTTGGCGTCAATATCACTGGTAAGCAGTGATCGACGGCAAATAAGGGGTTAATAACTCTTAGAAGAGCCTTTTTAGCACTGTAATAAATTACAGTACAAAAAAAATTAACCGCTAAAAAATGCACAAACAGCAAAAATAAATGCGCTGATGTGCACGATCACTGCTTATGCAAGATCAGTGGCAGGGAAGGGGTTAAACGCAGGGAATTGCTTTAATAAATTTTTTTTTATTGTTTTATTATTTGTTTGTTGTGTATTAATAGTTTTTTTTAACTTTTACTTACTTTTATAACTTTGATCTGTCTCTCTCCCTCACTAAAAAAAAATGTGAGGAGAGGGAGGCAGATCATAACTGGTCAGATCAATATAGAGTTAATATTGATCTGACCAGTCAGTGGGGATGTTCAGGAGAGCATCCCCACTGCCTGTCAGTGTGCCTGGCAGTCACTGATTGCCTCTGTGAAGAGGCAATCGTGTGACAGCCAGAGAGCACAGGAAGCAGGTACTTCCTGCCTCCTGTGCTCTTGCCCTTAGAAGGGCAGCGCCATCTTGGTCACTCAGTGACCAAGATCGTGCATTTTTTTTTTGTGTTTCTGATTGCCTCGACTTGCGAGGCAATCAGAAACACTTTCTGAGCATAGGAAGCGAAAGATTCGTTTTTTTAATGCACGTGTTTTAAAGGCTCTGTGCCTTTAAAACCGGCATTTCGATCGCTCTCCGGAGCGATCGAAATGCCGACGGGCATTTTTTTTAGTATTGTACGATGCTTCCACACGGAAGCATCGTTACAATGCCCTTAGAGCACTGAAAGCGGAAAAACTCCGCTTTCAGTGCTCGTTTTGACACAGGACGGACTAGGTCCGTCCTGTGTCACTAACGCCTCGGCACACAGGACGGACCTAGTCCGTCCTGTGTCGCCAATGGGTTAAAAAGGTAAGCAAACAAGTAAGACTATAACATTTGTTGTTCATTTTTCCAGAGTGGAGCCATTTCAACCACCCCCCACCCCAAAACAATAATACAGTATTAGCATTTATGCTCTAATGTAAAACAAAGTTCTAACTCAGCCTTGGCACTGACGGTCCATCATTGAATATGCAGTTTCCAATTATCTGCAGTGCCAAGGTTAGCCATGACCGTTCAAACCAGAGTATAACAGAAGAAAGAGACACTTTAGAAATACAGTCTGTATCTACAACTATAGAATTGTTTCCCAGCATATTGTTTGTTTGGACACAAATAAAGATATATCCATGATATATAAGTATTTTTGGAAGTGTACTAAGATAAATATAGACTATTTTTTTCATCTATCATTATTACTTGTTTTTAATCACACTGTCACGTTTTTTTTTTTTATTGTTTGTGGGTATGAAAATTGACCATGCGCTTGTTAAATGAATAGAATAAGAACTCCCATTAGTTTGTTTGACATTTTACAGGTTTAAAGTCCTCCAAAACGCTTGGCATTTCCTAGTGGCTATGTTTCAAATGAGATCATTAGAGCTTAAATTATATTCATCTCAGACTGACTAAGCTCCGTTGCACCCAACACAGGGAAATAACACAACATGACTAAAGGCATATATAACTCTTGTGTCTTAAGTTGTTTAAAGTGATACTGTCATCACAGATTAAGATAAAAATGTGTTTTAAACATGTCCTCTTTCGCATTTACTGTAACCGCACAAATTATACACTGATCAGCCATAAAATGATGATCTCTGACAGGTGGCATGCCGGCAGTGATCATCAGGCAGCGTGATACTTTGGGCAACGTTCTGTTAGGAACCCTTGGGTCCAGTCATTCATGTGGCTGTTACTTTGACACAATACTACCGGGGATGGGACTATTCATCGTGGCTGCTTCCGCGCAGCCGCTTCACCGCCGACTCTACAGCACAAGACAGATCGTCGCTGGAAATTTCATCGCGGGACATTTCATCGCTAAAGGTAAGTATTTTACCGATTTTAGTTTGTTTATAATTAGGGTTCAGGGGGTTAGAATTAGGTTTAGTGTTTAGTGTTAGGGGTTAATTTTACTATTAGGGGTCGGGGGTTAGTATTGGGGTTAGTAGTAGGGTTTAGGGGGTTAATTTTAGTATTAGGGCTCGGGGGTTAGTATTAGGGTTAGTATTAGTGTTTAGGGGGTTAACTGAACTGTCAGCGATGAAGATGAGGCGAAGAAGTGTCCTAGACCCATACTACCTACCTAAGCATTGTTGCAGACCATGTAATTCTTTTATGGAAACGGTAGTCTGATGTAGATTAATTTAGAAATAAACAAAAATGTTTAAAAGTCTATCTGTTCCTGTCCAAATCTGAGATGAATAAATTGCGTATACGCAGAAGTAAGTTCACACTGACACATGCAGTTCAGGTTAAAATAACTTCGAGGAAATTTATTAGCATCTGGCAAAATTCAGGCTTACAAGCCCTTATAAAGGCAGAATGACATCATCATTGAATATCAGATAATAACAAATAAACATCATTAATTGGGTTAAATGTTAAGTGGCTGTGTCAATGTCCACCCATCAATATGATTAATTGGCCCAAAAACTAAGTGGTTAGCTAGGTGTCCTCCCACCGAGAGGTGGTATTGTTCTGAACACGGGTGTGGACGGATGGCTCAAGCACCATCTTTCCCAGCACGATGCTTACTCGGTGGAAGGGGGGGCTCGGGCATCATTTTGCGTAGTTAGTGATATCAGTCTCGTGGTCGGGTGCAAGGTTCTTTTATGAATAGAACATTTCATTTGGCCGGTGTTCTCATGGCCTTCAGATTATACTATGTTGCAAATGACAGGAGATTCAGTAATTCCGGGGCTAGTTATATCCTTAGAGAGAAAATACAGTCTCTATTCATTATACTAAATACTGTCAGGAAATTCTGTCATGTAATGTGAACAAAATGGAGGGTCTGTCATAATATGTGGTTAAAATGGAGTTAGTACAATAATTCAATACAGGTTTCAATAAAGATTTTTAATAATTCTACATCAGTCCCCCCTATGAAATGTTAGATTCTAAAAGATAATCTTTATTTGTTAATATCAGAAGACGTGTTAGCCCAAAGGCACAGAAACCCCGTGGCCGCTAGCTTGGTGTTATTGCAAAGTGCAATCCTGTCCCTTCATCTGTCCCTAGTTGGCTAACTCATCTGTCTGCTGGGCACTCGAACGCTTCACTCCATGGGTATCCCGCAGTGGCTAGCCCACCACATCTCCACACGGTAGTCTTTCCCAAACAGACAGATGCTGTCCCTAAGCTGGTCCCTACCTAGAATTCTTGCACTTTATCAATACAAAAAATAGTTTGTAGCGGTATACAGGGCGAGTTGATATCTTGGAAATCTTGGTCATCAACTGTGAGATGTGTGAAAGTGGGTGCCGCTTGGTCTACAGTCTTCAAAAGAAGTTTTCTCAGACAAGGGAGGACACAACAAACAAGAAGAGCAAAAATAAAAAGAAAAATTAGTATTGCTATACCAATATGCATTAAAGCCTTTTGCCATCCTGTCATCCAACCAAACCATCTCTCCCAGGGATCCTTTATCCCAGAATTCCTTTTTAACTCTTCAGAGAGCTCATTCAACTTCTCTATGGCTAAGGTAACTTTACCATTAGGGCCTGTGTTTTCTGGAATGTAAGTACAACATGTCATGGTGTCGGGCAAAATTTTACATACCCCTCCTTTTTCGGCTAGAATTATGTCTAAAGCCATTCTATTCTGGAAGGACATTTGGGACGTAGCCTGCAGCTGTTCGGCTAAGCCCTGGAGGGCATCCCTGGTGTAATTAACAAAACGTTGTTGGTTGTAATAAATGTAATTTATCCAATTTAAATTCTTGTTTGCAGTGACTATGGTAAAAAGTGATTCAAACCCTGCAGCAACTTCATCTCTTGCTTTAAACTCATTGGGCACCCCCCTAGGCACCCCAATGGCATCGATATAAACATGAGGGTCAAAACTGCCTTTAACTGGGGCTTCACGCTTTACTTTGGTTGGTGTGTGTTTGGACTCATGGGTGTCGGGGTGTGTGTCAGAGATAATGTGTATAGGCATGATGGCTTTGGCCAGAGTACACTCCCCCCACCATTCTTTGTCCATTCTGGATCTTAGCTGTAAATCCCCACACAACCAGTAAATATCCCCTAAAGATCTGGTATGGAATTGTAGAAGGTTCATGGAGACAGTTCTGTAGGTGGCACAATACCCTTTAGAGAAGTTACCCACAAATTTACCAATCCCATCATAATTAGCATAACAGGTGTAATTACCTTTATAAACTGTAACACCATCTGGGGGTTTGCAATCCTTGGCTAGAAGGGGATATTCTACTGTCCATGCTTTACATATGGACCTGTTGAATTCGTAATGATAGGCAAAAAGACTCAAAACACATTCTTCTACATCTACTGGCAAGGTTAAAGGCACGGTGCCCAGGTGAGGCCGGGCACCACCACACACATAGCATGCGGTTAAGTTATGCTTATTGGCATTACATTTCATCCATTCTAACCATAGATTAACATCGTTATAACCTGTTTCAGCGGCCATGGTATCTTCAAATGTGGGGTTTGCAATGGCCATCATGTCTTTAAAGGACTGGATGTGTGGTTTCAATGGATTTGAGACCATGTGGGTGGTCCCTTGCCACTCAGAAGAGTGGCACATATCTTTAAGGTAGAAATGCCCTAATTTGTTATAGGAACCCTTTTTCCAATACATTCCCATTACATACTGGTCTGCATCTGTTGGGCTGGGATGCTCAATATTCAGGATTAATTTCATTGGTATACCTCCTCCAGGTTTTCTTAGGGTCATTCTTTGGAGAAGGGATCTACCATGATCATCTACTTTAGATAAAGCACTTTTTGGTTTGTAACCCCAGGCAGGCCCGGCATTCCATCCTGCCGCCCCCCAATGGTTACAATTGTGCCCCCATTGTTTGTCAACTACACAAACATAGGGGTCCTTTGAATGAGGGATATCTCTATAGATATTCTGAATCTGTGACGTGGGGAATGGGCATTCTACGATGTCACAGTAATCAAAAGTATAAGTAGCCACACGGGTACATGATGAATTATACCAGAAGGTGTACCCACTGTCATCTTTGGTGATGGCTACTTGTTGGGCTTTAATTAAGCTGATTAAGGAGATAATATACCAGAGGTACATGGTTGTGTGGTACCGGCTTCCTCTGGGGCAGGAACTTTCTTACAATGGGAAGCGTGGATCCCATGTGGCCTGCCGGCCAATTTGACGGAGGTTGCGGTGATCAGGAGAACCTGGAATGGTCCGTCAAATCTTGGTTCCAGGGTGTGTTTCCGCACAAATTTCTTGACTAGAACCCAATCTCCGGGAAGCAGGTTGTGAGTACCTGTATCCAAATCGGGATAGAAGTTACTGATCAATGTTGTGATTCCGGGTGCTTCATAATACTTCTGTATGAGAGCAGCCATCAAGTCTTTTGACAGGTGTGCAGGTCCATGTGCCCATTGGACAACTGCTGGATATAAATTTTTAGGAAGGCAGAATTTAAAGTTGTTGTAGTATATTCCGTCCTTTAGGACAGCCCCTTTCTTCTTCCATTTCTGGATTTCTTCGGGGGTAATTGCGGCTTGCTGTTCCCGCAAAATTCTTAGATCAGTAGGAAGGGTCTGTAGGGTAAAAATAGGAGCTTCTTCTTGACCGGACACTTCTTCATCCACTTCCTGCAAATTTCTTGCTGCTTGCTTAGCAGCCTGATCAGCCAAATGGTTGCCCTTTGCTTCATCTGTATCCAACTTCCCATGTGCCTTGACTTTCAAGACGGCCACTTCTTCAGGGAGTAGGAGGGCATCCATTAGTTCCTTGATTGCAGAGCTGTGTTTGACTGGTGTACCGGCAGTGGTAAGAAATCCTCTCGTCTTCCAAATGAGGCCGAAGTCATGTGCCACACCCAGGGCATATCTTGAATCTGTATAGATGTTGGCACGTTTTCCTTCGGAGATTTTGCATGCTGAAGACAGGGCTTGTAATTCAGCTTCTTGTGCAGACATTGCTGGCGGTAGAGATGATGATTTGATAACTTCATCTGTTGTGGTCACGGCATATCCTGTGTGGTATTTTCCTTCTTCATCAGCATACCTTGAACCATCCACAAACAGAGTGAAGTCAGGATTTGTTAATGGATTCTCATGTACAGTTGGAAGATGTATTGTTTCCATTTTCATTTGTTCAAAACAGTCATGAAGTGTCTCTGGGTCATAGTTATTCACTATGACCAGTTCTTGGAATTCATTTTCCAGGAAATGGCGTGGCCATGCTTCAAGAAGGTCAGTTGTTGGGTACTTGACAATGCCATTTTCCTATAGCTTTGATTCATCCATGGTGGCCCATAATTTTGCCATGGGCCCAAGATCATTCCATGATTTTGTTTTCAACTTGGTAACAGGGACATGTGGAATAGCAGTATCCCAATGACGGTACAAGTAATTGAGTTCTGGGGGTAGTTGGATCAGGACCATGCTATTGCCTTCAGAATCACAATAGAAGTCTTGGGCAGTGAGTTTCACCTCCACCCAGTGGTAGAGTTCATCTTCATAGCAAGGTTCAGGAGTGATGTTTGGCTTGTACCATGTGGTACAGAAGGCATATCCTGGACCCTCACAGAGAGGTGTTTGTTCTTTAAAAAAGGTTAAATCAGGATGCATTCTCTTGATGGTCCCAGTGAGAAGAAAAACATAGGTTTCATCCATGATAAACCCATAGTGGATACCCCCCTCAGGGAGTGGAAGAAGAGTGGATGGATTAAGAACTTGACATCTGTGTATGGCAATGTTGTCAGGCAGCAGGAGATGACACTGTAAACGTAGGTGTCTAGCGGGAGACACATGCTTGAGCTGAACTTGGTTGATGATGGCAGAAATGTCATGAGGGGCCAATACAACCAAGGGGTGGCCAAGGACCAGGTCTGCAGTTCTTTCAATAAGTTCCCTTGCAGCAAAAACAGCTCTAAGACATGAAGGGGTCCCTCTGGCCACGATATCCAGCTGGCAGGAGAAAAATCCAATAGGCCTCTGGCGGCCTCTTAAATCATTTGTTTGGGTAAGTACTCCTGTAGCATGGCCTTGTCTTTCAGAGACAAATAATTTGAAAGGCTTGGTATAGTCTGGCAGGCCCAGAGCAGGAGCAGATGCAATGGCACGTTTTAGAGTATGAAAATTGTCCAGTGCTTTATTGGTCAGGCAAAATGGGTCTGACTTGAGTCCATCATAGAGTGGTTGCATAAGCAGAGAGGCTTCTGGGATCCATGCTCTGCAATAGGAAATGAGGCCTAAGAAGGCATGTAGAGATTTTGAGGTCTTTGGAGGTGGAATATCCAGTACGGCTCTTACTCGGTCCCGCGTGAGATGTCTGGTACCTTGAGATAGGCAATGACCAAGGAAGAGTACTGTGGATTGACAGAATTGCAACTTGAGACGTGAAGCTTTGCATCCTTGTTCTGCCAGATAGCAGAGGAGACTAATTGAACAGTCTTCAGTTGTAGGTATGTCATCTCCACAGAGTAATAAATCATCCACATACTGGAGGAGTACAACCTCTGGATGGTCTGTTTGCCATGGGTCAAGGATGGAGCACATGGCTTTTGCAAATTGACTTGGAGAGTTTTGTGCCCCTTGAGGCATGACAGTCCATGTATACTGTTGCATTTCATGAGTGAAGGCAAACAGATATTGGCAAATAGGATCCAGTGGAACACTGAAGAAGGCATTAGCCAGGTCAATGACTGTGAAGTATTTTGCAGATGGTGGGACGCCAGAGAGCAGAGTGTGAGGGTTTGGCACAATAGGGGTGTCCAGGACAGTTGCTTCATTGACAGCACGGAGATCCTGAACCATTCTGTACTTCTCTGGTTCACCTTTTGGAGTTTTCTTCTTCACAGGAAATAATGGAGTGTTGCACTTTGATACACATTTTACAAGAGCACCCTTCTCCAAGAGTGCTTTGATTTGAATTGAAATAGCTGCAGCTTGAGTTGGTTTTAAAGGATATTGTGGTTTCTTTGGTAATTTTGCTCCTGGAATGAGCTTTACCACCACAGGCGGGAATTCATAGGTGACCTATGTCCTCTGGGCCTGAGGACCATAATTTGGCAGGTACCTTTGTTTTTAGTATATCAGGAAAATTGGACCTCTGTTCCTTTGCTTCCCCACGGGGTTCTTCTAAATGCAGCATTAGAGGTAGGGAGCACAAGGCTGAGGTGTCTGATTCGGATAGAGGAGTAGACAATTCCACTTGTCCATCTGGGGTGAAGGTGATAGATGCCTGCAGGTGTGAGAGGACATCAGCGCCTAACAGGTTAATTGGGCATGTGGAAGATCTCCTAAGAGTCTGGGCAGATTCCAGACCTCTAGCAACTAAGAGTAAGGTATCTAGAGAGACTACCTTATATTCAGGGCGTGCATCAATGATTCCCTTGCGTATAGAGTCTTTTACACCTTGGACAAATGCACCTGACAGCATTTGTGAATGAATCTTGTCAGTAAGGTCAAAACCCAAATCTGTAAACATTTGAAACAGTCTTGCATGAAACCTTTCCACTGATTCTCCTTTTTCTTGTATAATATCAGTAAGGCCAGCAGCCTGATCTGCAAATTTGTCTAAGGTTAAGGGAGGAAGTGGCGGCCATGTTGGATGTGGGCACATCCGGGGCAGACTGGGCCGGACTGGGCATGGCCGGGGTCTGAGGAGTGGCTTGGAAAAAGGGGTAGGGGTAATTTGAATAGGGCAAGGACATGGGGTATGGTAAGGTGTATGGCCAGGCCAACTGGGTGGGGGCTAGGGCGGAAACAGGGGAGGGCAGGACAGCTGGATAAGGATTAGGGGAGGAGGTGGGAACCTGGACTGTGGGAGGGGTGAGTAACGGAGAAGACAGAGAAGGATTAGTAGATATGGGTGTAGGAGGAGTAGCCGGAGCGGGTGTAGTAGGATTGGCAATAGCAAGGGAGGAGGGGTTAGTAAACTGGGTGGATGCAGATGGGATGGTAGAATTATCAACAGAGAGAGAGAGCGTAGAGAAGTAATGGTGGATGTAACATTTAGATTAGACACAGAAGGTAGTGCAGGGATGGATGAGGATGATGGGAATGTTAAGGATGATGAAGGGGAGAATAAAGATCCATCAGAATTCAGGACCGGGCAAACAGGGGAAGTGACGGGATAGGTATTGGGAGGGTCAGGAGTGGGGAACATGGTCAGCTGGCTATCGCTTGTTGCTGACTGAACCTTGAGAATGGACATCCCCTGGGCATCATCTTGGGGCGTTGGCTGAGGGGATGCCCCAGTAACACAATTCTTGTGATATACATACAGTTTTACACCTCTATGATTTATCTCTTCTTCAACCCAACCTTCCTGCTGAATAGCCTTCGCTACTCTGTACCATGCTTCAGCAGTTCGTAATAAATCATTATCTGTAAGCTTGCCTTTCTTCTCTGTCAGTAATCTACGCCAGCTTTCCGGTTGTAATCTACCACATGAAGGCACAGCAATTTTACACACTTTAGCAATCTTTTCAACATTTTTAACCATCTCTTTACCCTCTCTATCTTCAACTAAGTCACACGCGAGCCAGCCCCTACTGGGCTTACTCGCTTCCTGTCCCATATCCCCCTATACAAAGCGTCCCAAGTATAGGTAAAGGAAAATGAAACAGAACGTCTACAGTGCTCGACTGCCACTAGGAAGGGTGGGTCCCTCCTAAGTGCGTCTTCCCAAAACGTAGACCATTCACTGAATCCGTGTACCCTAGGTGGTAGCCACGGATTGGAGCGGGGTGAGAAGTGTGTGACCAATCACTTCTCTCACAAAGAGAAATAGAAATAAATAATATAAATAATACAGAAAATAGAATAAAGATAAAAAGTGAAAGTAGAGACAGACCCAGGAGTTTGAATGACTCCCAATTAAGACAACATTTAAAACAACATTTCAATTGAAATACAGTGCATGCAACACAGTTCAAATAAATTCAACAGTAATCCCTTTCCTTTACTCTTGTGGCCAAAGCCACCTCCCTCAACCTCGTAGTGTCCCCGCTCGGAGAACGATTTTCGTAAATCTCACTACCAGCGGCCGCGGAAAACAACTAACACCGGCCCGAGATCCGCCAGCCTCCCTCGTTACAGCAGTCAACTAAGTGTGGCCACCTCTATCCTCACTCCCGTAGTGCCCCTATGGACCCACCCATAAGTCTCACTACCCGTGGTGCAGGAAAACAGCAATGCCTGCTCGAATCCACCACCACAAAAATAAAATTCGGGAATGCCACCAGCTTCAGCGCTTCGAAACTGGAGGGTACCACCCTCTGCAAGCAGAGCAAGGTGCACAATGAAGCGGCTAGCTAGGCTATCAAAGTGACACCACGGGGGAATCCCCAGGAAGCAATGAGTCTACACCCCTCCACAGATTCCCCACCCTCTCTTTTTCCTTACTACTGTTAGCTAGACAGCACCTAAAAGAGAGAAAACAGGCAACAAGGACCCCCCAGGACAACTTCCACAGGTCCACCCCCCTTTTTCCATACAGTCTGGGCCACGTGACTCCTAAAAGGGGTAAAACAGGCAACAAAAGACCCCCAGGCAACCTCCCACGGGTCCACCCCCCTTTTTCCAAAAAGAGGGAAAGAACAAAACTAACTAAACATAAACCACTAACATACCCAGGCAACAGATAGACTAAATGCAGGTAAACAAATGAGTAACAAGACACCGGGCAAGATATTACCTGTCTTTGATGCCCTCCCGGGAAGCAGTCACAGACACGTGGACGGGTCAATCAAAGGGGCTGGAACATACCGGTGGCTCCTGCAGAAGTCTCTACCGTGTAATCAGAGGTGATCAGTCTCCCTTCCTTCCCCCCCGATTCCTCCGTCCAACAGCGTCTTCCTAAGGACGGCTTACCGGCCAGAGGCCATAGCCCGGTGCCCCACGTTGGGCGCCAAATTGATGTAGATTAATTTAGAAATAAACAAAAATGTTTAAAAGTCTATCTGTTCCTGTCCAAATCTGAGATGAATAAATTGCGTATACGCAGAAGTAAGTTCACACTGACACATGCAGTTCAGGTTAAAATAACTTCGAGGAAATTTATTAGCATCTGGCAAAATTCAGGCTTACAAGCCCTTATAAAGGCAGAATGACATCATCATTGAATATCAGATAATAACAAATAAACATCATTAATTGGGTTAAATGTTAAGTGGCTGTGTCAATGTCCACCCATCAATATGATTAATTGGCCCAAAAACTAAGTGGTTAGCTAGGTGTCCTCCCACCGAGAGGTGGTATTGTTCTGAACACGGGTGTGGACGGATGGCTCAAGCACCATCTTTCCCAGCACGATGCTTACTCGGTGGAAGGGGGGGCTCGGGCATCATTTTGCGTAGTTAGTGATATCAGTCTCGTGGTCGGGTGCAAGGTTCTTTTATGAATAGAACATTTCATTTGGCCGGTGTTCTCATGGCCTTCAGATTATACTATGTTGCAAATGACAGGAGATTCAGTAATTCCGGGGCTAGTTATATCCTTAGAGAGAAAATACAGTCTCTATTCATTATACTAAATACTGTCAGGAAATTCTGTCATGTAATGTGAACAAAATGGAGGGTCTGTCATAATATGAGGTTAAAATGGAGTTAGTACAATAATTCAATACAGGTTTCAATAAAGATTTTTAATAATTCTACATCAAGTCCATGATGGCATTATCCACTTTCAGCAGGGTAATGAGCCCTTTCACAAAGCAAACTTAGTTCCGGAATGGCATGAAGAACACAACAACGAGTTCAAGGTGTAGTTCAAGGTAGATTTCAAGGTGTTGGCTTTGCCTACAAATTCCCCAGATCTCAATCCAATCAAGCATCTGTGGGATGTGTTGGACAAACAGATCCAATCCATGGAGAAACTTACATGACTTAAACAATCTGCTGGTAACATCTTTGTGCCAGATACCACAACACACCTACAAGGTCAAATGGATTCCATGCCTCGAGGGGTCGGGCTGTTTTGGTACCAAAAGGGGACCTTTTTTTATTATTAGGCAGGTTATCATAATGTTATGACTGATCGGTATATAATGTCTTTTGTTTGGGGGGGGGGGGGTAAGAATTGATTTATTTTGATACCATTATTTTGGTCTTATGCAATTTACTATAAAAATATAATAAAATTTGATAGAAAATTAAAAAAACTTTGACATGAAAAATATTCTACACAACTGCAAATGCTGATAAAAACAACCTGCAAAATAGATTCTGATATTTGTCCTGAGTTTAAAAGTAGTCAGTTGAATCCCTTGAAAAAAAAGTATAACGTTTGGTTTGTCTGCTGGCTGGATTAATTATCTGGGAGTAAAAATAGTTTTTCACATTAAATTAATTAGAGAACTAAATTACTCAAATTTAAAAACTGACTTGAGGGAGTGCTTTACTAGATGGAAAGGCCTGGAACCTTCTAGGTATGGTTGAAAATCCTTTTGATTTGTATTGGGCATCCTCTGATATCTTGAGCAAATATAAATCCGACAATGGTATTTTCTATGACATACTCCAATATCCAATAGGGGTATTAGGGGGCACATTGCCCCCTAATACCTCTATCGGAGCATTGCATTTATACATCACAGATCTTAATCTCCAAAAATGGAAATACAGTGGAACTGAGTATTTGGGAGATTTTAATTCATTGAGTGGAATTATGTAATTTGAAGAAATTAATAAATAGATTTGATATACCTAGTAAAGAATTTTTAATTTATCTAAGCTTACGAGAACTTTTAAGGCAAAATCCAATAGTAGTTTGTAACTCCTTGGATACATTTATAGAAAATCACTACAAGAGCAATTTAGTATCTAAAGTCTTGGATTTAGTGCATCAATCTATGGAAGAGAATAAATCCACTTCAGTAGAAAGATTTGGGTATTGCCTTTCCTAACAATATATGGTTTAGAGCTTAGTCTTTCTAAAAAAGCAGTTCATTGCTTGGGGTTATGTGAACTTCAATTCAATATTTATCACAGATAGTACCTAGTCCCTGTAGGAGTTAATACATTCTAATCCCAATGTATCATCTCTTTGCTGGAGGTGCCAAAAAACTCAACTTACAGTTTATTCCATATTTGGTCGGAGTGTGAGCTTCTGGGTGAATAAAAAGAAAAATGTACTATTCTGATGAAAACTCTATTTGATCTTAATCTACAAATCAATCCACAAATTGTGCATTGATAATAAACATCTTTTTGACATGTAAAATTTCCACTACTAGAGCCTGGAGGATCTTGCATCAGATAGATTACTAGTATAGTGTGGAAAAATACTTTTTTTTGCAGAATGATATATTGGCTAAATACGATATGGCTCCCATGGAAATCCTATAGGAAGTTATGAATCTATCACTATTTAGGGTATTGGCCTGAGAATTTACGGCGTCAATATAGGGGACCTCCTCCAAGCTAGTTGTAACAGGAATGATTGAAATGTTAGCCACTCAGGACAAGTATTAATGTGAAAACTGTCTTATTATTTTGTACCTGTTCTTGAATAATGCTATTTGGCATATATGTGATCTGAAGGACTTGCATCCTGATAGAGTGCATGACCATATCAGATAAATGGAACGTTATATATATATATATATATAATTGTAATTTATATATAGTAAAGTAACAAAACTATGTGGAAATTAAAGTATAAAAGTTGTCAATATTGACATGTTTTTCTGTTTCCTTTTTGCAAGTTATAGGGTAATAACTCAAACTCTCAACTTTTTTACCCTAGAGTTACATTTTGATCCCAACCCTAGCACTAACCCTAATCTAACAAAGAGTGAAAGAAGTAATCACCAATCGCTTCTGAAGCTCTTGCCCACAGCAAGGAAGTGCCATGATGGAATGGGTGCCATTAATTCCCAAAGGGAAGGTCAGCCATTCATATCATGGTTCCCCAGAGAATTTACTTCACTCTGTGAGTCTAGTTGTATCTCTCATTTTGGACCTTTTTTTTTGGGGACCTTTTGCAATATAAAGGACAAAATAAATGTATCTCAATATACATTTGTCCTATTTGGTTTAAACAATAAAACATTTTTCAAATATGCTGAATCTTCGTCCAATTTTTATAAAGCATGAGTCTTATCCTCTTAGAGGTAAACAGATAGTCCCTTTTAAAGATAAATTCCCTATAACAAAAATATAAGGATTTATTACATAACGTAATGGAAATGGGTGATCAACATATCCAACTGGCTTTCTTGTCATCAGCATGGCTATGCTTCTCCAAGATTACTGAGTCTCCCACCACATGCAAGGCATTAATTCCATTCCCATAAAATATATTAAAATGGTGCTTTACAGTCCCTTTAACAGTCTTATTCCCTGTATTATATTTTTGGATTTCACTAATTATACAAAGAAAATGTTAGATTTATTTCACGGACGTACTTGAGACCCCCATGAGTATTATAGGGGCCATTTCTAGCTCCTGGAGGACATTTTGCACAAAAAGGCTTTTAAAGATGTGCTTACAGGTGTACATTTTATACTGCTATGGTGATAGAAATCTTGAGATGCAATGCCAATGGTATTGTATCCTTTTGAAAAGGCATCACATTGAAATATATCATTTTAATCACAAACATTGTCTTGTACTCTATTGTTTATTGAGCACAGAGGGATTTGTTAGATATCCTATTACCAGGGTCATTTCTTCTTTCAGGGACACAAATTTCTTTACTGTATAAAGAAAGTTAACTAACGCAAGAGGATATTCTTATCGCATACATTTTGCCAACAATACTTGACATCAATCTGTTTTACTAGTTATAACCTTGAGTAAAAAGTTACTTTGAAAGCACAAAATATGATTACAATTAAACAATCATTCCGACTTAAAAATAGTAAATACAAACAAAATACATCACTTTGAAAAAAAGGATGTGTTCATTATCATTTTGTTCTCTAGTCTGTAATGTATTATTAGTAGTTATCATGGCAATACTTTTGCAGACTTTCTTCTGGGGAATGACACATAATGACATCTATAGAAATGGGTGTGCCCAGCAATTCCTGGTTCCCACAGCAATGGATTATTCCTATAATAAAACGTTTTATATAGTGCCAAAAAAATCAAGCAGCACTTAATACAACGCTTTGGGTATGATACAAAAAAAGACAGACAGTAAAAAACCTATGATATGGTAGGTAACAATTACATTAGCATTTATTTATATGGCGCCAACAATTTACGTAGAGCTAGATACAAAGCATAGAAGGGAACTACATACTAAGTAAGACAAACTAGAACAGACTGGTATATGAGTTAGAGAGCCCTGCTCGCAAGCTTACAATCTAAAGGATTGAAATTGAAAGATGAGGAATTAGTAATAACTATGGATAAAATGGTGTTTAATTGAGGACGTTGTAGGTTATTTTTGTGGACTGAGCATATCTTGTGGTCATCACATTACTTCCAAAGCCCCACCCCCATCATCCTGATCACAGAAAGCCCTGGGGCCTACACCATCTTAATTTGGTCCTGATTGGAAGTGTCTTGACCATGAGTGCCAGTGATAGGAGGAATCTGGAGAGAAGTCCTGCATACATGAAAAGGAATTAAGAATAAACAGGGCCAGGAGCCAGCTAAATTGCTTTCAGCCCATATAATACACATTGACGATCCAGGAAAAATGTCCTTGACTGCCATCTTATCAAAAAAGGTCTGGGAGCTGGTGAAATGGCCCCTATAATACTCATGGGGTTCAGGGTTATACGCTGATAGCACCATCTTTAAACATAACCCCTGTTATGTACAGATCATTTTTAACTCTCTACATGCACAGCATAAGCACTGTTTAGGCTGATAGAGTCCATTTAAGTGGAGTCCCAAACTCTTGTGGAAACTAACTTCCTGTCTGATGTTAGCCACTAGCTTGCAAATAAAATAGATTGTAGTATAAAACCACAACACAAGTTACACCAGAGACATTGCTAAATGATACCCAAATAACCCCTGATTACTATAACACAAATGGTCAAGTGGTCTATTCCTTTAAAGAATACTATTTTGCAGCATAAACCTAGCTTGCTTTTCCTGTATGTACCAAAAGTAGGATGTTTAGACTTTTTTTTAGTGAAGATTTTCTATATAATCTTAATATGTGACCATCTATTTGTTTCAAGCCACGTCTGTGCTCATATGATGAACCCGCCTCTCAGATGTTTTCTTGTTGTTCCTATATGAAATAAAGTTCTGTTTCAAGCATTTGTTCTATGGTTTGGTAAAGCATTCTGTTTTAAAAAAAATTTGGTTTTGTTTTGCACGTTCAATAATGCATACTTTGATTTTGCTGAACTGATAATCTTCTATAAGAAATCATGCTCCATCCTTGAACCAATTTTGCAGATTCTGAGGATACATGTGAGTATCAGAACTGCCCCTTTCCAGCATTTCCCCAATAAAAATAGTGGAGGTGACTCTTGGGATGTGCAAAACGGACTTTACCTTGAAATGTGATGTACTCATCACGTACATGTGCAATGTACCCATGAGCATGCACTTGATATTGATATTGACTCTCTACTTAGCTACCAAGAGTTGCTGGTATGGTCTAATGTTGAGAGTGCTGAAGATCTCAAACCCTGAGAGAAAGACTGCAAAAGGAATATATCTACAAGGTAAATATTTAACAAGAAAAACATATTCATTTTAAAAGTGTCAGGTTGTCTGGGTTTCATGTTAAAAGTTGATTAATAAAAACACACAACATTATGTAAACTAAAGGAGAAACACTAGTTAGTGTATTTTTAATGCTTTTCCAGGTGCATTGCCAAATGTATCTACTAAACTCCTTAACACAGTCTCTCAGCGAGATGTTGTTACCTCTGTAACACTTGATCACTAAACATATATTGCCTCTGGATCAACATGATAGGATTGTGAATGTGATGGACGATTAAACTTAATAGACCTACAGTTCAACAAATACACAGTTAATCTTTTGTGGATACAAATGACAACATTGTAATTTATACCTGAGATAGAACGATATACCTGAGGTCACAGGATCGGATTGTGTTCTGGCTTTGAATGAACATGTTCTTTATCGGAGGATTCTGATTGTAAATGTATTGTTTTTCAGAAGAACATTACTGCAAGGATGTGTATAGGAAACTTTATTAGATGTGAGACGAGGCATTGTTTGACCCCATTATTCCAGGATCATTTTTTTTTTATTTTTTACGATGGCGGTTCAGTTGACATGAAATACTTATGGAAAGAGATAACATTAAAAGAGTGGGAGAGACGTTATGAAGACCAACACAATTTAAAGACAACATGTAGACAGTTAAACAAGGCAGGGAGATCTAGCAGTTCTAAGCTCCGACTGTGCAACCCTTCATCTTCAGATTTTTTCTTGGGTTTATCTTCTTAAGCTTTGTACAGTCAACGATTTCATAATGATGGTATATTTATTTCAGAGGAAAGCTTTATTGATCTGATTTATTAGAATGTCATACAATGTCGCGCACCAGTTAATAAGGAAGATGGAAATGGAAAAGGTTCGTAGGTAGGAAACAAAATCAATTAAGGAAATTGAACAAATTTTAGAGTATGCTACCCAAGATAGTCTTATGTAACTATGGAAAAAGCATCCACGAGGGAACCTATATAACACAATAATTAACATATAGATATCTATTGAAGGTCAATATAAATACATTTATTATGCTCTCTTATCATTTAAGAATGATACATGTAAATAATTTAAAGTTATCATTAATAAAAACCTTATTTTCCGCATCACAGATTTTTTTTTTCATTTCAAGGGTTGTCATAATCTATGACTGCCCAGTGAAGCTTCATGGAAGAGATTGGGAAACGGAATCAATCATACGCCAACATCAAAATCAATCGATACCTTTCAAGAGTAAGACAGAAACAGACTTAAAACATTTGAATTATAATTTGTGGCTAAACGGTAAAAACCCCAAAAGAAGTATGTTTCAATAGGGACTAAATGCAGTTATTCCCTCTTCAACCAGTGGGCACCAGAACTAGACATTCAAGTTACATAGAAACACTTAACGCAGTGAGACTCTTTTCACATGTGTCCATATTAAAATAAGTATATCTTACATAATGCAACAGCACAGTGCTGAACAATTAGTCACCCCTTTTCACTGTCTAGTGAATAAATGCAGTTTTTCCACTATTAGAAATATGTCCCATGTGCCTGCTCTTGCTAGTGTAGGTTTGGCCTTATCTCCTTACAGTCACATAGTGTTTAAGGATAAGGAAGCATCGATCTGGATAATTATGGGAAGCTTATGCCCCATGGCTACTCTTTAACCTGACTATATGGGCTGGCATTTAATTTCTAAATACCCTGGTGCATCGGCCCAGCAGCCATTTTCTTCAGTTGAGTCTCTGGCTGGGATCAATAGGTTGGGATATAAATCACCAAGGCCCGGTATGCTCCTTAGTTTGGCCTTCTACGCAGACACAAAGTAGACTCCACACTAATCAGGCATATCCTCCAATGTTTGACAACAGTGAGACTCACCTTGCAGTCTGGTGCTTACGGGTTGCAACTGTGGAGTTGAGCAAAATACAAGCGCACTCAGTGGCTGCACAAATTATAGGCAAAGTCTAACGCTATTAGAAAAATCCATATAGGCTTTATTGTAAAAACAATGTAAAATAACATTTAAAGCAGTGAGACATTGTCTCATGCATTCCACCTGAACAGGCTTGAACACAGACTTGAACATCAAACCAGTTTAGTTGGAATGCGTGAGACCATGTCTCTCTTCTACGTAGACTCCATAGACATACACTGTTTTTAGAGTCCCTTCTTGTACAGCCTTTCTCCCCCTCTGTATTTTGGATCTGAGGTAGAAAAGGGCCAGTGGAAAACAAATGCATTCAGACCCCATCCATTGCTCTGTCTGTCTGCCTATGTGTCTTGTCTGTCTTTCTATATCTGTGGCATATATGTTTTGCCTGTCTATTTATGTATCAGTAAGAGACATTGAGGGCATTTGAGCCTAAACAACAACTATAATTTATTTAAGAGGGGATGACCATCCTGCAGGATAGCATTGATTTTAATGCAGCCCTGAAATATATTTTTTTACACAAGCTCGCACCTTTAAAGAGTTTATGTGATCAACCCTAACCAGCATACACAGTACAAGCTATTGATGATTATAAAATGGCTCTGCTGCAGTGCACATTAGTGTGGGCACATTGTCAGTTTATGCTTTTTATATAAATGTATGTGAATTAAAAATCCACTATGGTTGCCCTAGCATCTTAAAGCCTATTAAGTATTTTGTAAAAAAAAAATAATAATAAGAAGAAGAAACTGTGGGAGTAATTCTTCAATCTAAACATCTCATTAAGAACGAAAACAAAATAATTGGTTTATTCTTTCGGCTATGTTATTGTTGTAGGGTCAGTTTCAAAAGATAAATAGCTTGTGTTAAACAAACCATTTTAATATGGTTAAGTATTTGGACTTATTTTTTTAAAGTATTAATTCCTCACTGTTTTGGGACTAAGTCTTTAGAACTATAACAATGAAATCTCATTTACTTCCAGTAGATGGCAGTGTGATGCAAGAGGTTGAGGTGAAATTCCTTCGACGCAAGAACAACCGTAATAATTGTGAGAGCGAGGATTCTTGCTTTCCAGAGGGATTTGCTTTTGAAAAGCAGGGACAGAAAATCCTGTTTGAAACAACATATCCAGTTTGGGAATTTGTGGAAGCAAAAGGTGTGGAAAGGGCTGTCTGAATTCCATTATAAACTTCACGGAACAACATTTCTTTTTTAGAACATGTTGAAAAAGAATGGTAAATATAACTATCCGATTCCTGGAGGGATGTGCAATTAGAGATGAGAAAAAGGTCTTCTTTCTTTTTTTTTTTGGCTTGTGGCAAAATTTGCGAATTTGTTCACATTGTTAATTTTTTTTTTTTTTTCTTTGCAAGAACTGCCATCCCAAAAAAAAAGAAAAATATTTGCCTTTTTTCTATTTTTTATTTAGTATAATAATTATTTTGTGTATGTTAACAATAAATAATGTATGTCAAAATATTAAATCATTATGCTTTATTTGCTTTTGTTTTTTGAAAATATAAAAAGACATACTTACACGTTCAATAAAACAATAAATCCATAATGGGCCAATCATCGAAAAACAACATGACATATGTATGTGAAAACATTATTTATAGTAAGTGAGTATCTGTGAACACGAACTGCTGGGGCATTGGTTCATATATTGTCATATAGTCTCTCCACCCAGCTGTTATTTTATTAGCAGAGATGTCAAAATTTGACTTTCGCCCTCTGTCATGCTGTTGGTGGCAATAGCATAACCGCTCTTTTTAATTGAAGAAGGAAAGGTGTCAACCCTAGTCTCATGTTTACATGAACAAAATTCCTTACTAGGTTTGTGATATAATCCAAATGACTTGTTATTGTTATTATATACATAGAAACATAGAATGTGTCGGCAGATAAGAACCATTTCCCCTTCTAGTCTGCCCAATTTTCTTGTATTAGTCCCTGGCCTTATTGGATATCTACAGAAAAAAAACACTATTTATGCACGCCATTTTATTTTCGCTTGAAGGGTTAACACCCTTCACCGAATGTGTGGCCAGAAAGCATTGATTATATAGACAAACATCAAAAGGCTCATGCGGGTCTGAGCACCAAAGGCTGGTTTGAAATTTCATCTTCACCACAAAACATATGTAAAATATAAAAATGTCAACCTATAGCACCATGGCATTTTTAAAAATGTCACACGTTTAACTGTTTTATGCCCAAAACAAGAGGTAACTAAAGACAGGGTAATAAGTAAATAGCAAATGTTAACAAATAATCACAGTATTGCTGTCAAAACAAGTTTGAACTTTGAAGATATGAAAAAAAAAAATAATAAACTGAACAAATAAATGCATATTAACTCTATTAATTGTACTTTAAAAATAAATATGCAATTTTGGTTCACAATTTAGTTTTTTTATATATTTGCAACACTATATATTTTATTTTCACTTTATTCACTATTTTTTCACTAGTTTGTTCTGTGTACACCTTTTTTTAACTCCACCTTTTTATCGAATACTAATAAAAGCTACGTTTTAATTTCCAGACTCCACTGATGTCGATTTAAATTTTGTTTTTCTATTCAGGGTTACCCCCTAGTGGTGGTCTCCTTACTTAGCACATTTGCTATTTGTGAGATCCATTTTTTTTTCTGTATTTGCAGCATTAACTGAAAAACTTACATTTTCTCCAGGGGATTGAACCTTCTACTGTGTTAATAAAAAAATGATTGTCTCCAGCATCCACTTTTGTCCTGCATCCTAATCACTGCCGTCAGAAAAAAACTATAATGGCACTTCCCAGCTTCTGATTGAAGCTGTAATTATACATGTACAGGGCAATAGGAACAGTTTATCTGAACTAATTCACAGAATGCGCAATTCTCAAGAATGTTAATACACCCATCAGCCATAACATTATGACCACTGACAGGTAGGTGTCCATGTCATAATAATATCCACATGAATGGCAGGACCCAAGGTTTCCCAGCAGGACATTGCCCAAAGAATCACACTGTTTCTGCCGGCTTGCCACCAAAGCATTGTTGCAGATCATGTACATCCTTTCATGGAAATGGTATTCCCTGATGGCATTGGCCTCTTTAAGCAGGAAAATGTGCCCTGCCACAAAGCATAAATGTTTCATTAATGGTTTGAGGAACACAACGACTTCAAAGTGTGACTTGGCCTTCAAATTCCCCAGATCTATATCCAATCGAGCATCTGTGGGATGTGCTGGACAAACAAGTCCAATTCATGGAGGCAACTTACAGGACTTAAACTGTCTGCTGCTAACATCTTGGTGCCAGATACCATAGCACACCTTCAGAGGTTTAGTTGAGTCCATGCCTTGATGGCTCAGGGCTGTTTTGACGTCAAAAGTGGATGCAATATTAGGCAGTTGGTCATAATGTTATGGCTGATCTATGTGGAAATGCTATTACTCTTGTCTATTACTCAATTCAGTCCAAGTGAACAAGCTATGGGTCAACTCTGGTCCTGTTTCTAAGAACTAGAGGGAAATTAATAGGCCACGTCTTGTGTTTGAGTCCTCAAATCTCCTATTATAAAAAAAAGCCTATTTCCAGTTTTATCTATTTACATCATGAAATAATTAGCATTAGGTTTCACTGTATTTGAGAGGTATTTGCTTTCTAAATGTATTCTGTTCTGTTTTGGTTCTCTGACATTTGCTCTTTTCAATTAAATCAATTCTTTTGAATGTAATTCAGTGTTTGCCTTTCTGAGATCAGCTATCCATTCTCTTTAATAATACTCCATGCTGTACATTTGTGGTTTGCTCAGCTTGGTCTATAATCTCACAGAGGAATGCAAGAAATATAGAAATATAATATTCTTTGTTTTTATGAAGTGCCTATTTTTATCAAAATATTCTTTCCATTGACAGCTGTAGCTTTCTCTATATCACACTGGCAATACAAATATCTTGTTTCTGTATATCTGTATAGAGTAGACAACACATCAAGCAAATAATTTGATTTCAGCAATTATTGGATCTGTGGCACGATCCTACAGAAGCCCAGAGAGACCATGTCTTTTTAATATATTTATGGATTGTATTCTTGAGAAAACAAATTGTTATCTCTAGAAAACAAGCCAGAAAAATATAAAAAATGCTGGGCTTCTGTACACTCCTTTTTTCATGTAACATAACTATTTAATGAGCATGATGTGTCATTAGCTTAATACTATAAAGAGAGGTAGATTACTCCAAATGTATAAGGTGTACCCCGGAAGATTTTCATCCTGTGTACTGAAAATTTATATTTTACTATATTCCATATTTTATATTTAATATTAATAGCAGGTACTTGTTTCGTAGGCTTGTGACTAAAGTCCTTTGCAGATTTTTTTACATGACATTAAAGTAAAGAACCTGATGTTCACAAGTAACAACTTTCACCTGATCACTATAATTCCCATGAGGCTCAGCCAGCTATACTGCTGACATGATGCTGTATTTCAGCTTTGCTATTGGGTGCGCCCGAGACAAGTGCCTCAGTTTCCTCACCCTCATTATTTGGAGAGTCAGTGCTTGGCCAGGGAGAGTTGGATATAGGCCTAAGAAGTCAGGTGTAACTTATGTTCACTGTCAAGCCTGGATAATGGCGATCACATTTTACATCTATTTGACTATTTTAATGCTATGATAAATAGTGTTGAGCCTGGAAAAGAAACGACATGTAATCTACTCTATGCAAACACAAGTCTCCTGAACAATTGCACTCTATGGCAAAGCTTTTATTGACGATCAAGCAATAGGGGTTGGCTATTTATGGCCTTAACATATGCTAAGGTTTTTTTAAATTAAGTGCTTCTAAGATTGCTATTACAGAAAAAAAAAACATGTGGCAAATACAATTATTATTATTATATTTATTCATACTGTTCAAGCTTCCTACAAACGTATGACCCTTATAATAGCATGGAACAATGATATTACAGATGTAACCACTGAGAAATAAACACATGAATAATTATCATCTACCCATTGTCCTGATATGTAGTGTACAGCAAAGTGTTGATTCATGCACTTAGTACCTACAGTGTGCAATCATTACCTACCTAGTGGTGCATTATGATATATAGAGACAATTTAGCATGCAGGTTACACAAGCCACAAAAGACGCAGCTCAATACAAACATGCGTGCTTTAATTGTTCAACATGTTTTTTTTTTTAAGAGCATTATTCTTACCAGTCATTTTGAACAGCTTGATGTTCATCGACTGTTTATTGTTAAGAATCAGAAAAAAAATAGTTTATTTCTCTCTTAAGTTTAACAGGCATATAAATTACAGCACTTTATTAACAGATTAGTCTACCAGTTTATAAAGTTTGTTGCCTGAAGTCAAATGGTTTGAGAGAAACAATGCGTTTCGCCTAGACAGATATTATGGGCTGTACACATGCAGCTGAGACAATCGGACGACTAGCTAAGCTCCCCAGGGACATCCATTGTAGTCAACAGCAATTAAAAGAACCATCATTGCTGTAAAGGTGCAGTTCAACCACAAATATTTTGTGCATGTTTCATAATATGTGAAATGCAGTTAGTAAACTTTAAAACAAATGAGAGTTCTAAAAAGTTCTACACAGGGAATAATTTGACAGTGGCCTCTATGTATGTAAAGTGGCATCAATGAGAGAGCACAGACCGTGTCAGTTATACCAATAAGGCAGCACAGGCAGCTGCTTTAGGCCGCTGCCAGGGCGGGCCGAACAAATGGCCGAGTGTGCTGGCTCCTACTGCCCCTTTCACCAGTTTAAAAAAAAATATGTGTAGGAGAGCAAGGCACAAGGAGAAAACAGTCTGTGCCGGTGACATAGCACAAGGAGAAACAGTCTGTGTCAGTGACATTGGCACAGACTGCTTGATCCACCCTGCACTTTTGACTGATATATGCTGCTGAGTGCTGGGTCTTAAATGACATTCCGGTGCTCAGAAAATAAGCTGCATTGGCCACTGCACAGACGGTGCTGGAGCAAGTCCTGGGTGCAAATCTGTCCGATGGGACTAGTCCTGAGTGTCAATTTAGACACTGAGGTAAGGCTTGTGAGTGCAAATCTTTGCACTGGGATAAATCCTGAGTGCAAATCTGGGTGATGGAGTAAGTCCTGAGTGCTAATCTGGGTGCTAAGGTAAGTCCTGTGAGTGTAAAGTGGGTGCTGCAGTAAGTCCTTTGAGTGCAAAATGGGTGCTGGGGTATGTCCTATGAGTGTAAATCTGGGTGTTGGGGCAAGTCATGGGTAAATTATGGTTGCTGCGATTAGTCCTGTGAGTGGCTTCTGGTCCTCTACCTATATATTTGTGTCCAAATGTCCATCATTTTTTTTTTATTATTACAGTACTTACCTTAAAATAGTTTTCATACACTAAGTGGAACTAATCCTTCAACTACTTCCTAGTCCTTCTCATCTGACCCCTTTCATTTGTCTTCTACTTTGGACATGTGGTCTAATAAGCCTATAATTGGGAATGTAACATATGTTCATTTGTTTTATGTATACATCAGTCAAAATCAGTTAACATGGTTAACCTTGAACTACAGTTGGTGAAAAAAAAATCATCCCAGTTGATGGAAATAAATGAGTAGATGATCTATTTAACCTGTTCATACCGAACTTTATGGTTTTTGGACCCCGGACCCGAACACGGACATTTCACTGTATGTCCGTGTTGGAGTTTGGTGTTCGGGCGATTACATTGTATGTAATGCTATTGGCTTTCTATAAACCGAAATAGAGTCCCCATTCATAAGAAATTCTTATGAATGGGGACTCTATTTCGGTTTATAGAAAGCCAATTGTATTACATGTATTCCTTAAGCCGAAAGTCTATAAACCGAACAACATTCGGTTTATAGACTTTCGGTTTATAAAATACATGTAATGCTATTGCTATTCTATAAACCGAAAGTCTATAAACCGAATGTATTTCGGTTTATAGACTTTCGGTTTATAGAATAGCAATAGTATTACATGTATTCCATAAACAGAAAGTCTATAAACCGAATGTCTTTCGGTTTATAGACTTTCGGTTTATGGAATACATGTAATGCTACTGGCTTTCTATAAACCGAAATAGAGTCGCCATTCATACGAATAGGTTAATTGACCTATTCTTATGAATGGGGACTCTATTTCGGTTTATAGAATAGCAGTAGCATTACATGTATTACATCTGAGAGTCAAATAGAACCGTCAAATACTGTGCTTACAGCGCACTTTAAAAAATTCTAATAGTTTTGGGTGGTAAATAGTACATTTGCGTCTTGCGGTGCACTTCATATCTGAGAGTCAAATAGAACCGTCAAATACTGTGCTTACAGCGCTCTTTGAAAAATTCTAATAGTTTTGGGTGGTAAATAGTACATTTGCGTCTTGCGGTGCACTTCATATCTGAAAGTCAAATAGAACCGACAAATACTGTGCTTACAGCGCACTTTGAAAAATTCTGGCTACCTCCTCCTCCTCCTCCTCCTCCAGCGCCGCTTCCACCTACACCGCCACGGTCACCGCCTCCTCAACCTATGGGTCACTTAGTATAAACTGAAAGAGAATAGACTGCACTCCAACCCTCTCTCAAATGGATAATTCTGTTGATCCTCCATGCTTTAGATTTAGATTTATGCTCTTACAAAGCTAAAATCAAAGATTCCATCTAGTGCTATTTTATGGTTCAGCTGTATTTTTAATTTGTATGTATTTTATGTTATTTGAAGTTATTTCCCTATCCATATTTGTTTGCAGGGCACTTGTCCTACTCTTACCCGTATTTTACTTCCCTCTAGCCCTTTCCAGGACTTTTTTAGAGGCATTTTAGTTGCCAAAAGTTCGTGTCCCCATTGACTTTAATGGGGTTCGGGGTCAAGTTCGGGGTCAAGTTCGGTGTCAAATTCAGGTGTCCGCTCAACTCTACTTGTTAGATATGTTTTTCTTTTTAATAGAGACCAATACAACCTTTGTAGAGAAGATGCAGAGACCACAATGGAAATTGTAATGAGACAGGCGATTGGAGAGGATAAACTGAAATGGGACAGAGTTAGTGCAAAAAGGAAACCGAAGTTGTACTGAAGGTGGAAGTCTATAAACTGAAATAGGGTCATTGGGATAAAAAAGCTCATAAGAGGGGTTGAAATCGTTAAGTAACTCCGGGGGTTCAACCCAGATCATCGAATCAAAAAAGCAATCTATACATTGTGTGCACAATTGCAAGGATATGCATAAAATAAGAGAAGCATATGTTTTAAATGTGTCTGTGGTGTCTCCTGTTTGTTTTTGTTTTTTTACATTACCTGTAGCTTGATATGCAAATTAACTCGTTTTTAACAACACCACAGACACATTTAAAACATATAGAAACATAGAAACATAGAATGTGTCGGCAGATAAGAACCATTCGGTCCATCTAGTCTGCCCAATTTTCTAAATATGTTTATTAGTCCCCCGTTCCCGGTCTTATAGCTAGGATAGCCTTGTATCTATCCCACGCATGCTTAAAATCCTTGACTGTGTTTACCTCTACCACTTCTGCTGGAAGTCTACTCCATACATCCACTACCCTTTCAGTAAAGTAATACTTCCTGATATTACTTTTAAATCGTTGCCCCTCTAATTTAAGACTATGTCCTCTAGCTGTAGTAGTTTTTCTTCTTTTAAATATCTTTGTCTTATTTTATTCTGCTAACATAATGTATAGATAATGATATCTTCATAGCATTGTTTAGGCTGACAGAGTACTTTTAAGACATTTACCACACCCAATGCAATTGGCCAATGACACAACCATTAAACATATATTTAAAAATGTAGTTTGTAGTTTTCTAAATGATCAAAAAACTTGTTCACCAAAAAAAAACTAGATTTCTCAGGATGAAGGCCTCATAATGATCCAGAAAGCGTTAAACAAAACTGACAAAACAGGACCCTTACTGAAAATTATTATGAATTAATTGGGAAACCAAGAATAGTAATTATATTAAAAAAACACCATAGACGTAAAAAAAAAATCTTTAAAATTAGTAATTCCCCATTAGTAATATAAATCATGATTAAGACCAAGAAAACAATAAGGGATTTTACTGCACCCGACTCTAGTGACCACTAACACAAACATTATAAAATATTTTACAACATCTGCAGTTTGCAGTTTTTTTGAATTGTCCAAAAACGTATTTAGGAAAACAAAGATTTTTCAAGGTTCTTTAGAATGATCCATATTGCTTAAAATCAACAGAATGATAACCCTCACTGAAAATAGCATCACAATATTTACTTCATTCTTGATTGGTGAGCCACCACAAAAAAAGATGACTGGATGCAGCTGCTGTTCATCTGTCTATTTATTACCGAAAGTGTGTTATTTGAATCTCTCATAATCTACTGTTGAACCCAGAATTCAGCGGTAGATATGGATTTAAAAAAAGAAGCCCTTGACATGTTTGCAGAGAAAAATACTCTAGATAGAATAAACAAACAAAAGGACATTTGTATAAAATAAACTGAAATGGATGAGAAGGGAAAAACGAGAGGGACAGAGTATAGAAAGTGGAAAAGATCATACAGAGGACAAAAGCAAAAGGAATAGAGACTATTAGATGGAACTGGAGATTCAAAACATCAAAATTATAGATTTTTCTTTTTTTTCTTGACAAAAAAAAAAAAATTAAAAAAAAAACAAGAACAAAATATAAAAAATAAAAAATTATAGATTTGTGGGTAATTCGGAGTTAAAACTGAACTACGGAGAAAGGGAGGTGAGTATGAAATACAGCAGGGAAGCAGGGATAGGCAAAGTGTTTGAAAAATGTCAGCAGTGTGCCTGGAAAAGTCTGTAAATTGTCCATTACAAAGTCCAGGTAATATCCAGCATGAACAATGTTGATACCTAAACTTGCAGAGAAGGTAGCGAATAATTATAATAAGGTGGTGGAAGGTTACAATGAGGAAGCAAGGGAGAGAATGAGAAACAAAAATGGGACAGGAAGTTTTTTATTATTACTCAACTTACATGTTGGTTTTATGTGTCTTCCGGTTTGTTTTCTTTTGTAGTTTAATTATATCACTTCCTCTTGCTATTGTAATTTTGTAGAAAAGGGTTATTGTGTCTCTCTTTTTTCTCAAATTAAATATATAAATCAGAAATTCATCTTGACTGCTTACGCCCATACCCTTGAACATTTCCCCGGCCAAAAACAATACCCAGATAAACAGATGACACAGATTTAAAGTGGGTAAAGGCCACAGCCTTATTTAAAATGTAACATGCCAGCTTAACTATTACTAAACATCAACAAACTGCCCGCACTGCCATCAGCCTTGGCAAGTGGGTCTTCCAAGTTGCTATGAACATGAGCTCTACTGCCCAGCAGCATCATGGACCACCAACCGTACATGGCTCCCAATGTCCAATGTGGCAGATCTCAATTTCTGTCTCCATGAATTTGTGCTGGTCAGGAAAATACCGCTGTGACTATAAGAAACACAGAGGAAAACAAAAGGGGAGGGATAGTCAGAAATTAATCATTTTCATGGACCCCATTGCTTGTTCTGAGCAGGGAATTCTTGGGGAAGCAAGTACCTTTCTAAGGTAAGTAAACCATTGCAACTTAGTGATTAAAGGGACACACAACAGACAATGTCATAAAACTGTTGCCAGGAAAGTGTGGCATGCTATACCAATGTGGTGTGCAACCCCTCCTGCAGGGGAAATTATGTCACTTGCATAGGATTTCCCAAAAACTGGTGAAATGGCTTCAAGCACTTCCCCCCAGCAGGAGAAGTGATGTCACTGTCTACTGACACCAGCTCAGCGCTTGTGTGAAAAAAAACAACAGGACACAGATTTCCAATCCTTTTTTTGACATGCTGAAGATATTGGAGGTTATCTACTGCTGGATCTATGGAAGCTTTTTGTTGTTTGTGACATATTCTTTGGTCTCAGTATGGGGAGGAGGAGGGGTTGTTTTTCTCTGAGTTTTATGAAATACCCATGGCGCATACCCTGCTTTATTAGTTCTTTTGTTCTGGGGTTGTGTTTTGTGGGCTAAGTAGAGCTTTCCTGAATGGGAAACCCAGCTCCTCAAAGTGTCATGAAAGGAGCAGAACCAAACACAAATGTATGCAATACCACATTATTATTATTATTATTATTATTATTATTATTATTATTATGTGTAACTGTTATTTTACTGGGAAGCTGAATATGCTGGTCATGTGTAAAGTGACATTTGTATCTTGTGTTGCCACCTTGGATAATTAAAATGTTTGACAAGGAATTAATATACTCATACTACCTTTGATGTTGCCCAGACCTTATGTCCACTGTAGTGCATTCCATGGGTAATACTGTCCATTACCCATCCCCAAACAAAGCAAATGATGATACACTTGGGTACACTTGAGCAAATCAATGTTTCCTCAACATAGCAGCATTGCTTGCCAGCACATAGGAGTGGAAAACGTATATCCTAACTCTGCCCTGCATGTATCTTCACAGAAATATGGCTGCTCACGTGATGATTTCTGCATAATGTATGTGTGGATCTTATTTTACTTCTTGCACTTTACTACATATGCATATTTACATGTATTACGACAGATAGATAGTTGCTTTTTCAATGTCCAATGTCCCTTTCAGTCAGTCACAGCACATCTAGCACACATAATTAGTATCTGAACTTAAAATGGATCCTTTCTTTAAGTGATGTCATGTAATAAAGGGGGAACTTAAACAAATATGCCAGAAGAAAGTAAAAATAAAATCTGATAACCAAAGTATTACATAAAGTGGAAAAAGATTGCTAGAAATGTTTATGTAGAAAGAAAGATAGAGAAAAAAGAACAAGTGGTTATGACCAAAGCGAAACAATAGTTAATATGCATCCCATGTGGACTAGTACTGTAAAGCCTTGCTAATTACTATTACACTGAAATATAGTCACCTTTTCTATTACATTATGGGTCATATGTATCAATGTAAATGTACAACAGTCTGTGCAGCAATCAACAAAAACACTCCCTTAGTTTCCATGGTGATTATCCCCAATTTAGCACATTCCATGGTAATGGTTATATTATTTTGTTTTTGATAAATACGGCCTGACATATTTTTACATGAGTTAAAATTGCAGAGTAAACACAATAACAATTTTTAATAAATGATTTACCTTTTCTATTTAATCTTTGTCTTTTAGCTATTATCCAGTGCTTGAGGGGAAAAGAAAAAGCATTATCTAACATGCTTAAGATGTAACTCACATGTCAGGATGTAATAATAGTTTGTTCTACTGTAAATGTTGGTTTACATAAGGAAAATAGAACCAATCTACCAAATTCTCAAGAGCTCTGCTTTATGTAAACAGCTTGTATATAATTCATTTCTGTGCTGTAAAAACACACAAATATCAAAGAGTATTTGAGGTCCTGTATGCCTAACCTACATGTCATTTGCTTCATTACTGCACCCCAATGTCTAATGTTTGTCACAATACAACTGATCCCACTAAAAACACATTATAATCAGTGCCTCAATAAATAGCTGCTGTGTCTTGTTAATGGCTTTTTCGTAGATTGGTGCACTGTGGAAATAAGCTGTAATCATAAATAAGAGTTTGATAGCATTCCACTGCGTCTGTGGAGCTTGTCAGAATAATCTCAGATGTATTAAGATGTAGAAAGCTTAAGCCAACATGTGATTTCTTTATTGGTTGTCACCAGTTCTTTCAGTAATGAACTTTCAAATTATTTCACGTTGAAATAATATACAGTGTGTACAATGCGTGCACTTGCATTATGAATCATATAATAGGGGTAGCTAACAAGTAAGACACAAACAGATAGGGGAAATAGCGAGTACTGGAACAGACCTTCTTAACCTCTAAGCGGCTCCTTCAGTGCTAGGTAGCGGGTCCCCCGCCCGACCGTTAACGGCAAGCAAGTAAGAGAAGAGTGAAGAGTCCCAGTGCATAATAAAAAAAATGCCAGATCCTTCTAAAACGTAGCTTTTATTGTATCAAAGATCAGTGGTGTATCTTGATTTTGTGCTGCCCTAGGCAGACAAAATCCGGGCACCCCCCTACCCAAGCTGCACACCCACGTTACACACCTAAGACATGCCCCATCACCTCCATTTCATGACCCCACATCACACATAACATTCAGACTCACATCAAGCTAATACTCCCATCACACAAACACTCCTACTCCCATCACACTCAGTCACACACTCCTACTCCCATCAAGCTCAGTCACACACATTGACTCTCATCACACACACTCTGACTCCCATCACACTCAGTCACACACACTCTGACTCCCATCACACTC
This sequence comes from Pelodytes ibericus, assembly GCA_036172795.1. NCBI lineage: Eukaryota > Metazoa > Chordata > Amphibia > Anura > Pelodytidae > Pelodytes > Pelodytes ibericus. The sequence continues at coordinate 21,423,693 of CM069866.1, forward strand.
AGTCACACACACTGTCTCCCATCACACACACTCTGACTCCCATCACACACACTGTGACTCTCATCAGCACTTACCTTTCCCTAGTGGCAGGCAGCATGGTCTTCCCCATGCTGCCCTTTCGGCTTCCCGGCGATTGTGCCGACAGGTCACGTGACCGGGCACGCGTATGACGTCAGCGCGCCCGTCACATGACTGTCGGCACTTCCGTGTCACACTGCACGGGGAGCCGAACAGGCAGCACTGAGGTTTCTCTGTGCTGCCTGTTCGGCTCCCCGTGCAGCCCGGCAAGCAGAGCGATGGTAAGCGATCTTCCAATCCCCTCTCACCTCCGTCTCTGCCTGCAAGCGCGGTCTATTTTTTTTTTTAAAAGGGCCGGATTTATTTATTTTAGTTTTTTTTTTATTTATTTATTTTTATTTTTTAGTGCTGGGGGGCGCTGCCGCCCCCCAAAATTTGCCGCCCTAGGCATCCGCATAAGATGCCTCACGGTAAATACAGCACTGTCAGAGATAAAAGTTGAGTACAATGGAGCTCAAGTTGGTAGAGCACCTAGCTAACAAGTAGTTTTCCACCTGTAGATAAAGCAGTATTTTTTTTATATGGTTGTGATATATATATATATATATATAAATACTGTAAAGGGTAAATATCCCTTTTCCAAAATGCTTGGATATCAGTTTGTTTCGGATAATAGATCATTTTTACCGATCAGATATATTATCTATATCTATTAAATACTAAGTCGCTTCGTTATTATGAAATACAGTATTATTAATGCAAATACTCAATAGCACAAATAACTCAGTTTTACCATGATGTATCTGTGATGTTGGGAACCTGCCATTGGTCCATCAGGCCTGCACATTGTATTACCCTTTGTGATCTATCAGCACCAACTAATTATATTAGCAGTACTCCGCTTTGACTGACTAGTTTTGAAATGATCTATATTCAAATCATGCCCTCACCTTTCACCTGATCTCGAATTCTATTGTCAGACACAGAGATTTTTTTATGCTGGCTTTTTCATAGTGTCCTCTCTGACTATTCAAAGTAATATTTCTGGTTGGATTGCCACCATATCTTCAAAAAATACCAGCCATGTTGTTCTGTCTATTGACGTTAAAATATCAGCCGAATGGTGACTCTTGAAAAGTGCAAGGGATAAAGCAATAACTCACCAGGGTTTGACTCTATGAGCTGAGGGCATACATAATTATAAAAAATAATTTTATTTGTTTATTAGCATAATAATTATTTTAATCACTTCCCTGAGCACAACTGTGGTCCAGCCCAGCTCCCTGCGCAAAATTAGTTGTTTCTCAATTAAGTGTACAGTATCCGAAAAAAGATTCAGATCTTCAATCTGGAATCACCCCCAGGTGGGCCATATGGAGTGAAGCATGAACAGAATTGACAATAGACAACAGTCTCCATGGGCATTTTGTCCAGGGCAAGAGAAAACGCTCACTCAAAAGAGAGGGAGTAAGGCAGCAAAAAAAGGACCGGTACAGACAATCAATATAGAACTTAGCTATCTTGAGTTAGGGGTTATGGGAAGGGCTTAACTATTGCCCCAAACCATCTACCTGACACATTCAATTTGCACATTAATACTCATAAATCGATGAACAAATTGTTGATTTTAAGGCTTTTTCAGAGATAGTGGAAGTTTCATAGTGGTGATTAGTAGAGACTATTATTTGGAGGAATCCAATAGAATCCTAAAGGATACTAACACCTATAAATCAATTTGAATATGAACTAACTATATGGTTTGCAGTTCCACTCCCTTAGTATGACTTTCTTTTGACAGAGTATCCTAATGTATCATTTTTGCACAAAATTCATAAAAGCTTCTATAGACTTCCAGGGTAGGCCCATTATAGCTGGTGTATGTTCTCTTACTTCAAACATTTCTCATTACTTGGACGTGGTATTACAACTGTGTGTTATTATTTTACCCTTATACAATTAAGATACTACTGATATCATGGCTGCTATGGAGAATATCACATGAAAATCAATGTATAAACGGGTGACTGCAGATGTTACATTGTATACTTGTATCAGTCATGACATGGGTGTTGCAGCAATGCAACACATACTCTTGCAATCTACAATGCATTTTATTAGTGGGGCTGCCAGCTTCATTTTGAAACACAACTACTTATTTTAAGTATGTGATTTTTTTTCTCTCCATTTATGTGGCACAACTATGTCAGTGGTCATAATGTTATGGCTGATCGGTGTTTATATATTTCAATCCAATGTTTGAAATTCACATTCTGTCAATTTTTTTTTTTAAATCATTTGAAGGTGCATTTTAATCAACGTTCACATTACTGCTTGCATTTTGTATTACAGATGAATGGGTTCTACAATTGACAATTAAACTGAAAAGTGTACAATTTGGTGTTCTTCACTCTATAGACTTTGCAACACTTTAGCTGAGTTAATTAAAGCAGCCATGTCTCATTAAATTAAATAAGTAATGAACACGAGAAAGCAGATTTTTATTTATTTTTTGCAGCTGGAATTGTACAAAATAAAATTAGTTATAACTTGAATATATTATTATGTTTTAATAAATACCTTAAAGTGCCTCCAAGGCTTTACTCAACTTTTTATCTACATTGGTTTACTCATACTTCAGGCAGCTTATCTACAAAAACTGGCTTATATAGTCTAATGTTATGTGGTAATAGATATACTAAGGTTTTGTACATAAATATGTCTCATACTTACCTCTAACCTTCTCCCCATTATTCATTGTTTAGCCCATAGACCCCCGCTATCATATGTTGTGGGCTTTATTCATGAAAGAGAGAACTACTGGGAATTGACGTGAACTGTCAAAATGCAGGCCATAATAGCAGAGTATGTAAATAATTAAAAACATATCAAAAGAATTCTATACATTGTCTTAGCAAAATTGCTAGCAAATTACTTAGGAGAAAAAAATGTGTGAACAGTGTTAGTGGGGTCTACTTTTTGTGACATTACCCGTGTCTTGACTGGATTACTTAAAGGGACTCTATAACCAAAACATTGTTTTTACTGTGCATGTAGAGAATACAAAAAATATTGAAAATGATCTATACATTGTGTTGGCAGAATTGCAAGAAAATGCCTAAATTAGGAGAAAAAAAATGTGTATTAAATGGGTCTGCTTATGATGTCACCTGCAGCTTGAAATGGAAATTGCACATTTTCCTGTAAAAGCCAGTTCATTTGAATATCAAACCACAGGTGATGTCATGAGCAGGAGACTTCACAGACACATTTATTTATTTTTCATTTACATACAGAAACAAATTAACCCAAAGATACCAACAATATTGTTTGTTCAAAATGATGTACAGATAGTACAATATGTATAGAATGTTGCAGATAAAACATAAAATTGACATCCATCAACTGTCAACAACATGGATGTTTACAGGGAGACCTACTAGAATTTGAGAGCTGGATTATGTACTCAGGCCAGTAATTTAAACAGTATTGATATCCCTCAATGTCAAGTTCTTTATTTGTGACATGATTAAATCATGCACTCCAAATTTGATTATAGATATCACTATTATGATCATTGCAAAATATAGCTCTCTCCATTGAGTCTTGATAGTTTATTTGAGATTTGATTTCTATCATACTGGGAATCGCTTCTTTTTTTCTTAAGATACAGACCTTAATGGCCATCAAGATATGAACTGTAACAGTCAATGTTGGTTTGCATAGTTTAAATGGAAGAGAAACCTTTCAGGTGTCAGGTTGTCAGTATTCATTTTTAATTCTTTAACACCTTTGCGACAAAGTACGTGTCAGGCTCGTCCTGCCGGGAACTCCGTTCCTGACAATGGACATGCCTGGCATGTACTGCGGTGAATCAAGCGGTTTTCGCGGTCAACAATCGCGAAAACCGCTTTAACGGTGCTGGTCTATTGTCTCGATGTCGAGGCAATAGCCAACACCGAAATTTCTTTTCTGGGGCCCCCACGATCGCCCCACGGAGCGATAGTGGGAGCCATATTGACGGAGCAGCATGCTCCATCAATATGGCTATGCCCTCTGGCGGTCTAAGCTTCGGAAGTGAAAGTAACTTCACTTCCGTCGCTCTGAATAGGCTACTTGACTGCCCCTAGTGGTAGTTAAGTAGCATAGCAATGGAAACTATTTAAAATAAATATTTAATTAACTAAAAACTGGTTATATAGTTAGATTAGCCTATAGGGTTAAAATTAAATAATTTTTAGCATAAAGGATAGGGTTAAAATTAAATTTAAATATATTAAAGGATAGCATAAGGGTTAGATTTGGGGTTACATTTAGTGTTAAGGTTAAATTTTGGGTTCGGGTTGGGGTCAAAAGGTCAATATAGGAAAAAAACCAAAAACACTATTTTTATTTTTTGTCCCATAACTCGCAAAAAAATACCGAAAATATGGAAACATGCATATTTCTGAACTTGGGACAACATTTAGAAACTATTTAGATGGGGTCTTTTTTAATGATTGTATTTGTCTAAATTATATTTTAGGTCAAAGTTGAAAAATTTTCATCATATTTTATGATTTTTTTTGGTAGTAAATTATAAGATATGATGGACATAATGGTATCTAATGAAAGCCCTTCTTATGACGATAAAAAAAAACATATAATTTGTGTGGGTACAGTATGTCATAAAGAAGAAAATTGCAGCTAAACACAAACACCCCAGAAATGTCAAAACAGCCATTGTCACCAAGGGAAAGTCAAAGTGAAAATGTCTTGTCACTAAGGGGTTAAGGAGTAAAGAGATTCCAACCTTGAAGCTGTTTCGTCAAGTATAGTCCTGCCATTTATGTTTGAAGGAGCCTAGGTTACAATGCAGCAGGTAGTAGCTTAGAACTAACATAATATGACAGGAAGCAAGCACCATTTATGGAGTAGTGCTGTGGATAGATTTGCTCAGCGGATAAAAGGAGTTCAGCCAAGATTGCAGAGAGAAGACCTTCCCCATTGATTATGTAATTTGCACATCAAGCCACAGATGACATAAGCAGAAAACACCACTGACACATTTAAAACAGTTTTCTCCTAATTTAAGCATTTGCTTGCAGTTTTGTTACTACGAGATGTATAGATCATTTTCAATAATTTTCTTTGCATTCACAATATAAGCAATGTGTTGGTGATACAGTTGCTTTAACCCCTTCGCGACACAGGACGGACTAGGTCCGTCCTGTGTGGCGAAGCGTTAGTGACACAGGACGGACCTAGTCCGTCCTGTGTCAAAACGAGCACTGAAAGCGGAGTTTTTCCGCTTTCAGTGCTCTGATGGTATTGTAACGATGCTTCCGTGTGGAAGCATCGTACAATACTAAAAAAAATGCCCGTCGGCATTTCGATCGCTCCGGAGAGCGATCGAAATGCCGGTTTTAAAGGCACAGTGCCTACACCAATATGGTTTTGTGGGGTAGAATACACTTTCTGGCTTCAAAAATGTCCCAAATGGGACATGGGCACAAGTTTTCTGCATGTCAGAATTCCAAGTTGGAAAACCAAAATGAGCACCCCCTAAATGTGGCCTTTTAGCCCCAAAACAAACCAACAAACCTATGCATGGGTGGTATCCCTGTACTCAGGAGATGTTGCTGAACACATATTGAGGTGTTATTTGGAAATATCCCTTCACATTTTAAGGTAATGTTTACCTAAATTGCAATATATGTGAAAAATTAAAAAAAAAGATTTTTTGCTGCAAACTTTGGCATAGATTGGTGGTAAAATGGCTACATGAAATGTGTCAAAATACCCCAAGTTAAATGCCCTGAGTTGTCTAGTTTTCAAAAATATGTACATGTTGGGGGTCATTCATGGATTTAGTACAGAAATCAGTGTTACAATGTCACTATCGCTAATTTTGAAAGAAAGGATTTTAAAATAGCTTTGCACCACTTATAGTTCTGGCCCTGTAACATGAATAAAAAAGCACAAAAACATAAAAACATGGGCTATTTCTGAACTCAGGACATATATTAGAAACTTTTTAGCAGTGTTTTTTTGTTGTCTCTTGTACATGAGTATACGATTTTTCAAATAAAAGTCATAAAAAAAGTATTTTTTCAATTTTTTTGCCATATTTTATTATTTTTTTTACATCAAATGATATGCTATTATCAAAATAATGGTATCAAAAGAAAGCCCTTCTTATAACGATAAAAACAATATATAGTTTGTGCGGGTACACTAAATGAGACAGAAATAAATTACAGCAAAACACAAACTGCTCAGAAATGTTAAAACAGCCCATGTCACCAAGCGTCGGACAAGCCAAAAAAGTCATGTCACTAAGGGGTTAAAACAATCGAATCCCAGTTGTTCAGTGTCTTACATTCCCCTTACCAACATCTGGAGTTAGCATGCAAATCCAGACATATGTAGTCCTAAAAATACTAATTGAATAAATCAGAGGGGACAAATGAACTGCAAAAATCAGACATTCATAACCGAGTCAGAATCATAACTCCCCTATCTTCCAAAAGTACAATGCCTGATTTTGTAGGCAACATAATTCATAGTCAGATTTGATATTATATGGCTCTACTCAATATAGAGAGAATTGAAGGAATGGAAACGGAAATTTCAAATGGAAGGCTAGAGTAGTCGAGTTCTCGGATTCAGCTGCATTGGAGCATTTTTCCAACTCTGCTACATTGGCCTTAAGTTTGGTATTCCTGTCTCAATTCCCTTCATTTCTCTCTTTATTGAGTATATTCCACTGAATAGATAAAAGAGCATATTCAAAACTCTTACACCAAAATGACTAAGTGTCATCCAACTTGTTCATGTGGAGGACTGCATATCATATAGATGGATGGATGGAGCAGCTTCGTAATTTCATGAGCAAATGCAATAGAATTAACAGACTTTTTAGTCAGGAAAGAAATCTTTGAAAGCAACATCCAGCCTGTAGTCTAGCGTTTGAACATCAAAGCCTTAACTCAGGTGTGTCCATGTTTTTTTATGAAAAAGATAAAGTGATTTGTGTAAGATGAACCTTTGTGCAAAAAACCTTTATACAAAAGAAATGATACTTGCGGTACCACACACACTGCAGCCTTCTGAAGCACTCCGAAATGCTCATATACAATACCAAGAACAAAAAGCAGACTGGCGCAAAACAGTGGGTACCTTAAATTAAACACATAACACAATAGTGCAATAATGCCACACCATATATGTGTAATTAAAGATTGTAAATAGATGCACTCACAAACATACGTGAGTGGCAGTCACATCAGATGAGTTGTGAATATCCATAAAAACATCTTTAATAGGATTCTGAAATAAAAATATACATGTGCAGGACCAATATGTATACAAAAGTATTGGCCCCCAATACAGGAAAAACTCACAGACAAAGGACGAATAAATGACATAAAAGCAGCTCCAGAAGACAGTCACATCAACGGAGCTGAGCTACAGGGAGGTAAGAAAAGTGCAGCGCTGGAACACGATCTGCTGACACCTCTACGCGTTTCGCCGTTGTAGTCACGGCTTCATCGGGAGGAGAAGTAAACCAAATGACCATAAATGCATTACAAATGCATTTACAGCCAGAGGCGGATCTCTAATTAGGCCTCAGACTCACGGGGGCCTCGCGGCTGCTTACTCACCTTATAGCCTTTGATGTAACGGAAGCTTAAAGCTGCCGTTTAGTTCCTTGTTACACTAAACTTGCTCTGTCTCCTCTGTGCATCTTCCCTCCTTCCTGAAAGGAAACTCTGGTTGCATTTTTTTTTTTAACTTTATTGAAGCTGCTCGCGACTGGAGTTTCCTTCCTCTGTGCAAGAGGGAAGATGCACGGAGGAGACAGAGCAACAAAGAGGTAAGTAGGGAGGAAGGAGGGAGGACGGTGGCAAAAAATTAGCAAAATCCTGGCATACTGAGTGGCTAAATCCTGGCATATTGAGTGGCTAAATCCTGGCATATTTAGAGGCCCAGAAAATGTGTTCAGTAAGGGGCCCTGGTCTGTGAGACCACTTTCAACATTGAGCACCTTTCCTTCTGGATGAGTGTTTATGTTGGTGTGTGATTGTGTGCTGGCTGAGTGTGATTATGTGCTGGCTGAGTGTGTCTGTGAGTCAGTGTGTGCTGGCTGAGTGTATCTGTGAGTGTGTGCTGGCTGAGTGTGATTGTGTGCTGACTGAGTGTGTCTGTGAGTCAGTGTGTGCAGGCTGAGTGTGTCTATGAATGACTTTGGTGGCTGAGTGTGTCTAGGAATGACTGTGTTATATGTGTTAGTGTTCACATTTAGGACACAGCAATAAGAATGTGAGTTAGTCAGCCACACACTTTTTATCTATACCAAATGTTTATAGATATTTCTAGAATAATTGTGAGACAAATTAAATTCTAGGAGCTGTAAATTCCTAGAAGCTGTGATTTAAGTCTGATCTTGAAATATGCTATTTATACAGTTCATTTTTATTATCACTTGCATATATTTTATTTAATAATGGGTGTCCGTGAGGGCCTCATGTTCGACTTTCGCCTGAGGCCTCGTAAAGTCTAGAGCCACCTCTGTTTACAGCAATGGTGAAGAATGTTCTTAATAGAAAAATGTCAGTAATACAAAATCAGTCCAAAAATGTTTTAAAACTATTTTATTGAAATAAAAAAGCACATGTATAGTGGTAATGACAGTATGTTTACAAAAGTGAACCTTGGCCTCACAGTGGATGCCCCGGTCATAACTAATATAATTATTCATTCATGAAACAAACCACAGCAACAACATCAACAACAAAATCAATAAAGGAGATGCCTGTGCACTTTTGACTTCATCACTGAAAAAGGATAATAGCCTAATTAGAACCTTTACTGAAAAAGAAACTATGTCAACCTGGGGACCATAGAAGCTATTTGAGAAATTGGCACTTTAATAATTAGCATCTTTAATAATCTCACCAAAGCAACTTTGCAGTCTAATAGGCTTTTTGATGGGGACATTGTAATGCATGTAAACAAATGTTACCTACCACAGCTTTTGAAGTTCAGAATCCGAAGAAGTGCTTCATTTGCAAGTACAATTACAAAGCTACAGGAGTTAACTGTTAGGACAAGTACCCATGTTGATTGAATTATTCAGGCCAGAGCTAAGGTAAGATAAATATCCAACAGGGTATTAAATGTGTCAGTGGATAAAAGAAAAATGCCATAGGTGCTACTAAAAAATGAAGAATTACAATAAAGTGTTACTAATTATAAATAGTGAAAAAACAGCTTAATCACAGACCAGAATATTAACCCATTTACCACACCCTTTGAAGAACCGAAAATAACTGTCCAGAGTGCTTTAATGAACTCTACTGAATTTATAAGTGGAAAACGTAATAATACACAAGAAGAAAAAATAAATACATGATCGTCTTAAACCAATATATATATATATATATATATATATATATATATATATATATGTGTGTGTGTCTCTTCACTGGATCTTCTCTCAAGAATATTGATGACATGTAAGAAAAAACACAAAGGCACAATAGCGCTCTCTGTTTGAGCTATGCGATATAAGCAGACTCAGAACCAGGAACGGCACTTACTCTTAATGGGGCAATTTAAATATGCTCATCAATAGCGTGAAACAGATTAACCTCCAAAGCGACCAGGAAACAAGGAAAGATCAATGGTAGGAAAGAATCAAACTATTCTTTAATAATCCATCAAGTTCTAAAAATGTAAAAAAATACATAAACATGATAGCAATATAAGCTTACAGGATACAATGGTGAGTAACCACAAAGTAAAGTCTCTAAAAGCGCATGAGGGCTATAGCATGTCCCAAATAGTAAAGGACTACTTTTGAATGAGGTGTGTGGAGAAGGACCGCCAAAGCTTTCTGATGTAAATATTTTGCCAGCCTTGTCGACAAAGGCTGTCCTCCAAAAGTGGCGAATGCTAGAGAATGACGAAATCAGACCCAATCCCGTCTGAAAAACTGTATCTTTTTGCACCTGTGCCCAATCACGGAGTGACCGAGAGTCAGGGACACATAGGCAGAGACCCTGCATAAGACTTCACACGTGACATCGCGGAGGTGTGCCCAACCCTGTAAGCATGTCACATTTTGGTAAAAAGGCTACATTTTCCATATCAGACTGAGGAGACTCAATGATGAATGCACCTGACGCGTTTCGTGTGTTTCCACGTCTAATCATAAGTGTCTTATGATTAAGGGTGGAAACACATGAAACATGTCAAGTGCGTTCATCTCACAATTTTTGTTGCTGTACATATCTGTTGACATCACCGGCATTAAACATTACCATATTTTCTCTCACAAAGAGACTGAAGCTTAGATCAGAACAAAAAAGAATAGCCAAATTAACTGTAAATAATGAAACCCTTATAGACCCAGCCAAAATCAGTGCGGCTTTCAAAGAGTAATATAGTTCACTGTATAACATAGGAAATCGGTCTCGGACATCTGCCCAGATTAGAGAATACTTACAAAATCTTAACCTCCCAAAAACCACAGAAGACGATACCTACAACTTGAACCAACCTTTTACCTTGACTGAACTCAGAAAAGCAATCCATGACCTGAAACCGGGGAAATCCCTGGGCCCAGACGGCTATACTGCCTTATTCTATCAAACACTGGAACCGTGGATCTCTCCGATACTTTTAAAGGTCTTTAACTATATCAGGGAAGGTAATCTGTTTCCATCAGAGATGTTACAGGCCTCTATTTCCCCGATTCCAAAAGAAGGGAAGGACCCTAAATTTGTTAAGAACTATAGACCAATATCTTTAATTAACAATGATATGAAAATCTACTCAAAAATACTCTCAACGTGTCTGGGTCCCATTCTCCCAGGTTTGATCCACTCGGACCAGACAGGATTTATCTATGGAAGAACAAACGAGGACAATATCCGTAGACTAATTAATCTAATCTCGGAAATAAAGAAATCCAAAATACCATCCGCCTTCCTAGCACTAGATGCTGAGAAGGCTTTTGATCGGGTGAGTTGGCCCTTCCTAACAGAAATCTTGGAAGCATTTGGCCTTCAGGGATCCTTTAAACATTTAGTTATGTCTCTCTATCATTCTCCCCAAGCCTATGTCACGGGCTCCTCTTTCAGATCAGAACCCTTTACGATACACAACGGCACCAGACAAGGCTGCCCATTGGCCCCAATGTTGTATGCCTTACCAACTGAACCCTTGGCAGCGGCCATAAGGCACTCACAACTAGTACAGGGCATAAAAATAAGATCACAAGAGCATAAAATAGCACTATATGCGGATGATGTATTATTGACACTCTCATCAAACCTGACCTCTATTCCGGCTGCATTAGATATTATTAAAGAATATGGAGATTACTCAAACTACAAAATTAATTTGGCCAAGACTCTTCTCATTCCAGAACAAACTGTGCACCTAGATGTTTTATACCAACTGGATTGCTCGAATTCTGTTATAGACTATCTAGGCACAAAAGTCATCTTCGATCTGGGATCCCTGGTTAACATAAATTATCAACACCTAATAAGGGAATTAAAAACTAAGCTAGAAAAATGGAGGGGAGTAGAACTGTCCTGGATTGGCAGAATTAATGCCCTTAGGGCATACGTAGTTCCAAAGGTCCAGTACTTGTTTAGGGTAATCCCACTTCGGGTCCCTAGACGAATACTAGAAGCAATCACTCTTTTTAGCCTATGTATGGCAGGGCAAAAAACCTAGAATAACCAGAGTTGATCTCATGAGAAGTACCAATTATGCGGGTTTAGGGTTCCCAGATCTATACAGATTATACAAGATATCTATGTTAGTACATGCATTGGAATGGGAAATCAAAAAGGATATTAACCCGAGATGGATACAGCTTGAGGAAACCCAAACTCTAAAAATGAATCCTTTCCACCTATATTAGGTTGCTGCACCTCAATTTAAGAAACTAGGAATAAATTCACCTATAATAGAAGACGAATATAATAACATAGATAAAATTAGAATCAGCATTGGGACAACCATCCCCCTCAAAATAGCAGCTCCAATCGATACTCTCAAATTTTATATACCAGACCTAAACTTTGCAGTTTGGAAAAATAAGGGTATAACCCACGTATCAGATTTAATGAATAATGATGGACCTATCACATTCCTAATGGCCAAAGAAAAATGTGCCCTTCCTGAGGCGGAGATTTTTACATTCATTAGAGTGCGGAACTACCTTAAAAAGAACATACTGGCTCCGCAAGACATCCTAATTTTTGATATTTTTGCAATAAAAGAGTAGAAAAAAAGAAAAAGAATTAAAAAAAACAAAAACATTAGCATATTTTACTGAGGATTCAAAAGTGCCAGTTCTTTCCATTTTTGTCTTCTGCTATTACGTTCTGTGCCATCCTATGGGCTCTTGGGCACTGTGCATTCGGAGGGTATAGAACGTTCCTACAAGCGTAAAGTGGTTAATAGCTGGGTTGGAAAAAATTGCCCAACTTTGCAATGCCCTTAAGTTCAGCACAGTTCACTATTTAGCGAATACACCCATGTTTTTTCTTTCCTTTATCAGTTAAGTGCAGGTGCCGGACTGGCCTACCGGGATACCGGGAAATTTCCCGGTGGGCCGCCGGCCCTGGGGCCACTTTAAGTATGCGGCCGCTTTAAGACATTAGCCGTGGCCGCTTTAAGACGTGCGGCCGCGGCTGCTCCAAGACGCTGCGGCAGGAGCACCACTCTTCGTCACATCCGGTGACGGTTTCCCTCCTCCGTGCAGGAGGGAAGACTGCACGGAGGAGGTGGCAGTCCGGGGACAAGGAGCAGCAGCCATTCGGTAAGTGATGGGGAAGGGGGAGGAGGGTGGGTAAAAACGAGCACTTTAATTGCAAAATATTCCTGGTATCTGACTGGCACAATATTACTGGTATCTGACTGGCATAATATTACTGGCCTCTGACTGGCACTATATTACTGGGCTCTGACTGGCACTATATTCCTGGTATCTGACTGGCACAATATTACTGGGCGCTGACTGGCACAATATTACTGGGCGCTGACTGGCACAATATTACTGGGCGCTGACTGGCACAATATTACTGGTATCTGACTGGCAAAATATTACTGGGCGCTGACTGGCAGAATATTAATGGGCGCTGACTGGCACAATATTACTGGGCTCTGCATGGCACAATATTACTGGGCTCTGACTGGCACAAAATTCCTGGGCTCTGACTGGCACAATATTACTGGGCTCTGACTGGCACAATATTACTGGGCTCTGGCTGGCACTATATCACTGGGCTCTGACTGGCACAATATTCCTTGGCTCTGACTGGCACACTATTACTGGGCTCTGACTGGCACAATATTCCTGGGCTCTGACTGGCACAATATTCCTGGTATCTGACTGGCACAATATTCCTGGGCTCTGACTGGCACAATATTCCTGGTATCTGACTGGCACAATATTCCTGGTATCTGACTGGCACAATATTCCTGGTATCTGGCTGGCACAAAATTCCTGGGCTCTGATTGGCACAATATTCCTGGTATCTGGCTGGCACAATATTCCTGGGCTCTGACTGGCACAAAATTACTGGGCTCTGAATGGAACAATACTCCTGGTATCTGACTGGCACAATATTACTGGGCTCTGACTGGCACAAAATCCCTGGGCTCTGACTGGCACAATATTCCTGGGCTCTGACTGGCACAATATTCCTGATATCTGACTGGCACAATATTACTGGGCTCTGACTGGCACAATATTCCTGGTATCTGACTGGCATAATATTCCTGGTATCAGACTGGCATAATATTACTGGGCTCTGACTGGCACAATAGTCCTGGTATCTGACTGGCACAATATTACTGGTATCTGAATGGCACAATATTACTGGGCTCTGAGTGGCACAATATTCCTGGTATCTATAATTGTACAATTGTCACCACGTGAGGCTCCTGTGTGTTGCATAATTATGGGGCGCTTGTGTGTGGCATATTTATTGGGCCCCATGTGTGGCATAATTAAGGGACTCTTTTGTGAGCCATAATTTATGGGGCTCTGGTGTGGCATAATTTATGGGGCTCTGGTGTGGCATAATGTATGGGGCTCCTGTGTGTGGCATAGTTAATAGGCCATCTAACTGGCATTACTAAGGAATCTGTTTGGCATTGTATTGGAGGAAATCCAGGGGGATGACACCATGAGTTTCCGCACAGGGTGACACCAACCCTAGTGACGCCCCTGTACATGAGTGAATATCAGAGTGTAAACATGGGACTGAGAGTGAGTGGCAGAGTGTATGTGTGTGAGTGGCAATGTATGTGTGTGGCAGTGTATGTGTGTGTGTGAGTGAGCTGCTGAGTGCAGGTGTGTGTGAGAGCGGCAGAGTGTAATAAATGGGTATATCGCAGTGCTTCCCGGCAATAAAAACAGCAGGGGACTAGCTCTTGACAGCTCTATTGATTTTGTAGCTCTGTTGTGTATGTGACTGTGTATGTGTGTGAGACACTGTATTTGTTGTTGAGGGTAGGATCAGCCAATGGTGGCAAAATATGCAGGGCACAATATGTCATATCTGGCACCTTTTCTTTCCTGCATGCACCATTGATTGGGTGTCCATCTGCATGCTAGGGTAATTCCTCCTGGGTGCTAGGGCAAGTCTTGTGAGTGCAATATTAGTGCTGGGTCAAATTCTGCATGCTGGGGCAAGTGCTGTGAGTTCAATCTGGGTGCTGGGGCAAGTCCTGGGTGCTGGGGCACACCATGTCAGTGCAATTTGGATGCTGAGATAAGTCTATATTTACACTGCAGCATGTAAGCAAGGTTATAGCTCATGCACTGATATATACCTCTTCACAGGGCAATACATGTAACCTTGTGTACATACTGGGGGCTATATATTGTCCTGTGCAGGTGTATATATCAGTCTTATCTATAACTTCAAATGTGCTTAAAAATACATGTTTTTCCCTTTTCTAAACAATAATCTATTGACGCAATGCTATGGGGCTGGTATACAAATATTTCCAGGGCTGGTTTTTGTTCCCAGTCCAGCCCTGGTTAAGTGTAACTGTTAAGTTGCTAAAGAAGGTTTGCCAAACCAGCACTGATTGTAAGCAATGTATAAATGTTCAAAACAGAGATAATTTTACAATGAAAACTCTCCATATGAATTTACTTTATGACCTTGATGTCTTTTTTCCCCCTCATTTTAACTAAATCTGTCATTATTGATTACTCACTATGACTCTCCTCTAAAGAGAATGATTAGGAAATGTTCTCAGAAGAAGTCACAATTCATCAGTAAAAAAATGAAAAGTCAATTTCCTATTGTCACAACTCATGAGCATCCTAAGGCCAGAAGAGATCTTTTACAGACTCATCTTAAACTACTTTATATAATGCCCTTTAAAAAAAAAATACTCAAGGTTTTTTTTTTCTGATGGTGTTCATAGTTTGCTTGAAAGGACTACTAACCTTATATATAGAATATAGAAGGACAAGTGAAATATTAGAAGCCCCTACTATGAGAACAGTACATGCTTGATCGGCAGCTGCCATGCTTTCCTGGAAATCAGGCAGCCTGGTGAGGTTGGCAGCAGTCTTTCTCTGTTAACTACCTAGTGGCTTTGTGAAATATAAATACAGAGTAAAACAATTAAAAAGGAATAAATGAGTGTCCTACTTTTGCCATGGATTTGAATGAGCGGTGGTTTTTCAACACAAAAATAAAGGGTCAGGATAAACTATGGTGGGAGCACTTTTGAAGTTAATCTATAAAGTTAGTCTCACTAATCACATCAACATAAATTGGCAGAAACATAATAAAACTTTTTTTTAAAAAGTTATTCGTACTTTATCTTGTTTCATTCAAAAATGATCTTGACCCAAATACATTATATCAAACTCTATTGTACATAAACACAATCATAAAACTACAAATAATAAAAAGTACACATTAAAGAGTAATATATGTATTTCACAATTACTTGAGTCTACAGCATTTTCATCTGGACCGCTTTAGATATAGCTGGTAACCTGACGCATTTCGCCACCTCCAGCGACTTACAATGAGGTAAGTATCACAGAACAAACAGTACTAATGTCCAGGCTCATTTGGAAATTGTAACCCCTCTTTGCATAAATTATATTCTATGAACTGACATCTCACTGGATAAAAAGTATAAAGGGGAAAAAAAAATATTTGATCTCATGAAAGCCTTGAAATAAATAAATAAACTATAAAGCCATTCATTCTTTCTTTTTGCGTCTCATTTTATTTCATGTGCGATGTTTGCATACTGCAAAGCTAACAATCAATCCAGGACTACATACATGGGGTGTATTCATGAAATAGAGTATTTCAAACTTAAGGATAAAGTATTCGAGCTGGAAAAATTCTCCAATTCAGCCTTTAATTTGGAACCCCCTTGTCAATTCTCTGCAATTGCATCTTTTATGATAGCCCTATATATCCCTTTTAATGCATTCATTGCCTAAATCAAACAGAAACTTCAGGTTATAATAAGACAGGTTTTATTATCTGAGAAACCAATCCCCACTGTTATAACAGCATATTTACAGCTACATAGGTCATAAAAATATATACTGTGCTTATAAGCACTTATATTTAATGCACCGCTTGAGGAAAACAGCTATTATGAAGATAAGTATACAGTGATGGTTCTTACTAAATATATCATTACATTGCTGTTGGTGATACAGATTTGCGGCAATGGAAACAGAATCATTAGAGAAGCAGGCACAGCTTAAACCCTTGAAGAATATAATTTGTGGAAGACAGTGTCCTCCATCCCTAATTAAATATCATTGTCGGATTTCGCAAAGCTTTTATCTAGTTTAAATGCTGAATTGACAGCCAGCTGACCTTTATTGCTACTAGACTGTCAGAGAAGGTAGGTGTGTGTTTTTATATATAAAAGATACGTCTTTGGCTAGGACAGGCTGTGGATAAAGGGCAAACATGTTTAATTCCTTGGAATTATCTTCAGAATAGCATGCCTGGTGTGAAAATGGCATTTGTATAGGAAAAATGTAAGAATTAGGAGAGAGAGAAAAAAACTTGAAGTTTTCTTAAAGTTTTAATTCATGTTCCATGTGAAAATAAATGAGTGCTATATATCTAGATTTACAGACACATATAGATATATGCATGGACATATGTATTGATCCATGTTTAAATATGGTTCCCATTCATATGTAATAACATATGATACCCATAAGTGAGCAGTGTGACATTGAGAGAATAAAGATGGCTGCCGCATATACAGTGAGGGAGGAAGTGAGAATGACTACATGTAGGGACAGATTTATCAAGGCACAAAAAAAAGTGCTACATTTGGAGAAAACTGCTATAGCATTCCATTGGTTTCCATGGTTATTACTATTATTTTAGAACTTTTTCCTGAAATAGCACCAGTTTTGTCTTAATAAATAAGGCCAGTAGTGTCCAGGGCCAGACTGGCCCACCGGGATACCAGGGAAAATCCCAGTAGGCCGCCAGCCCTGGGGCCGTTGGCGGCCATTTCAAGGAATTAGGGGGCGGCTACCGCCACTTTAAGAGATCCGGTGGCGGCGGACGCCACAGCTTTAGCATATTCAGGGCCGGCCCTTGAAAGTATTTACTACTGAAACAGGCCAAAGGTGGTAGACACAAACTGTGCAGATGATCAGATTTCCCCTTCTTTCAGCACAGCACATAAAACTTTACAGAAACACTGAAGACCAAAGGACTGGAACAACATTGCCTAGTCTGATAAATCCTCAGGAAAATCATTATCTGTGAAATTGTTCAATATCTGCAGCAGATCATGGTTGGTGTATCTGATCGAGTGTGGGTGTAGGAGACAGTAGGTGGGACAGGCTGGCAGATAATCTAAAGGAAGACTTTTAAGAACACTAAAGTCTTGCACAAAATATATCTAAGGAGCATAATTATCCCAGGCTTTTCAGTATAAATCCATGTGGGAATTGACAGGATCTTACTGTCTTGGAATAGAGGAGATATTTAAAAGGCATACATTAGCACCATTGGTTTAAATATAGATTTTAAACACCACAGCATTTCTTAGACTTTTTAAAAAGAATTCAGAGGTTATATTAGTTCATATGAATCATTTCAAGTTGTTTTGAAGGCTGCATCTTGTCTAATAATTTTACATTTGTAGTTGGTAAATGTTGTTATTATATTTATATATTTACTAAAACAGGTTTTAGCTATTTACTCTTAATACAATTTCATTGCTGTTATCGCTTGTGTGTTATATATCGTATAAGTGAGACTAATTGAAAGCTGTGTTTTGTTCTTCTGGTTATATGACTGGTATATGTGGTGTACATGATCCTGTTTATCTTCATCATTTTTATTCATTGGGATCTATTAAGGTAGTGCTAAATTTGGCCCAGTATTATTTTTTTTGTGTGTGTGTGTGGTTAATTGATATGGATAGCTAAATATAAGCCATAAATGCATATTTTAAAAATTAGATCACAAAAAACCCTATTTTGGCATAAATGGTGCAATTCCCACATCAGTCATCCTATTTCATGTCATTTATTAAATCCCACCCATATTTAATATACAAATCAGTAATGCCAATAGAAATTGGGGAATTGCAGCGTATAAATATGTTCATCTATTATGTACATCTATTAACATATAGATGTATTAATTATATACATATATCAATAACAGCTCTTGTGGTATAACAGTTGTTCACCATCAACAGCTTTTGGTAATTTGTACCCGCCTGTTATTATATCATGTGTTTCACAGTACCGTTTCATGTGCACTGTCAGGATGACAACATTGATTGTCAATTCACTATTGTCCACTGTGGATAGGGTTGCCACCTGGCTGGTTATTTTACCGGCAGACCGGTAAAAAATCGGCTTGATGCCAATCTTAAGTCTGTGGAGGCAGTAGCAAAGCCGGTATTTTTCTGAAGAAAACGTGGCAACCCTAACTGTGAACATGATACTACCATAGTAATACCCCCCCCCCCCGACACACACTTTCCACTGTACCAGCGCAGTGGTTTATATTCATGGCCCTGCCTACGCACTCACATATGTAATGATAATCTTTCATAGCCACAGAGGACGGTGGTGTTTTGAACATTCTGGAATATTGAGCTGTCATTACGGATCAGGAGCAAGTTGAGGATTGACCTTTTCCAGAACAATGCGCTTATTTAAAATCACATGTAAAGCTTTGTGTTATCTAAGAAAAGTTTGTAAGTAAAGGAATGCAAGGACACGTTATAAGGGATGGAGATATCAAATTACCATGTTTTAATTGTACACAAACAATGAGTGCTCACTAATTAATCACACACTAAATGTATGTAGGAGAGTAAAGTGCTTTACCAAGAAATATTCAATACAATAAAAAAATAAGCAAATATAAGCAAAAATATTATGCACAATAAATAGTTAATAAAAAAAAATAGAATCAAGAAATGCGGCATCCGAAAACAAAAACAAAAGCAGGAGAAATGCAATAGAGCAGATAGATAATAGTAAAATGTCACTAAATGATCCTTAAAAATCCTGAAATTAGGTAATAAAGCAAGCTAAGTGATCGTCTAGTGGCACCTGTGGCACTCGGGAGCCTCTGTGGTGGCACTTAGTGATTTGTTCCCATCATCATACATGGAGTTTAGTGGAGCACTTGTGTGTGGGGGGGGGGGGGGGGCGGCACACAAAGATGGGACAACATTAAGAAGAGGAACATTAACATACAGAAGGGAAAACTAAAATGAGCAGTCTGCAGGGAAAATGGGAGAGGGGAACAGAATGGTACTTTGGTACCTTTAACTTGGTATCCTGTAGAACAATATGCACTCAGGCTTAAAAACATTTGCCATCACTGGTCTAGTCCCTCACAGAAAAACAGCAGCAAGCACGAACTGTCTAAAGAGAAAACTGGGCATAGTGTAAACATTTAAAACACACTCTCATTTATACATATTATAGAAACATTGAATATGTCAGCAGATGAGAACCGTTCTAGTGTGCCCAATTTCTGACCAATAAAATCAGAATACTTTAATTAGGCCCTGGCCTTATCTATATCTAGGATAGCCAAATATCTATTCCATACATGCTTAAACTCCTTCACTGTATTAACCTCTACCACTTCAGCTGGAAGGCTATTCCATGCATCTGCTACCTTCACAGTAATACTTCCTGATCTTACTTTTTTTTTTTAATTGTTATTTTTATTTTATTTTCTCAATATATAAATATATAAAAAAAATATACAAAGGAAATGAAGAGCAAAAAATAAACAATACAAAAAAAAAGACAATTGATCAGATTCACAAACAAAAATATCACAGAAATAACATCCTGTAAAAAGAAAAACGAGAGCTTGACGATAGGCACATATTCATAGTGAGTAAATGCTTGTTAGTGAGTAGCATAAGTTGGGGGTTTCATTCCTTGTGTTATAAGTATTATACATTTTCTTTCTTAATTATTCATCCTGGAAAGAACCCCGGGATCGTAACTTAGTTTTACAAAAACAAACGTCATAAAATGCCTTAATCTGTGATCCGAGCAAATTCAATACCAGTAACACAATTTACAAACAAATGACTTAGGTGTACAGAGATCGGGAGCTTTAACTAGCTCTTCATTAGTGTGGGATCGAGGACTTATGAGGATGGGTGGAGATAGGTTGGATTGGGTACCCGGGGAAGGCATTCAGGCAATGTAAAACCTAATTTAGGTATACTAGATGAACTGATGGGGCAATAAATGGCGAAAAGGGGGATCTGATAGTGAAAGCCAATTTTCTGGTTACGGCAATGAATTTGGTTTTAGATTTTGGGGGGTTGCAAACAGTGATATAACTGGGTTCCAAATTTTATAATAGTCCTTTAGAGTAGTATTTTCTATGTAAAAGAGTCTTTGCATATTACATTGATAGTGGATTTGAGTTCTTATTTCAATCTCAGAAGGCGTATCTCTTTTCCTCCAATATCTAGAGATACATCTCTTTGTTGCCATCAGAACATGTAGTGTTAGTTTTTTTGAATATATGTCCTTACCTGGCAGTTCCAGATGGAATAAAAAGTTTTCTGATCTTACTTTTGCATTATTTTATTGCAGATTTCTAGTTAAAGCAGTTTGAATAACGGAATTGCCCTTGGTGTTTTTGTTGTGTTATGGTACACTTATTAAGAATATTTGACTCTCTTCCTCTCAATACGGCTGACATTTAAGAGACAGTTATTAATACTCTGGTCTGCAAGACTTATTTATATAATCTCTAACATAAGTTTTGTAATAACACACACACATATATATATATATATATATATATATATATATATATATATATATATATATATATTGTTACTGCAATTTAATTGTAAACAATATATAACAATCTGTCCACATGAAGGCAGAAGACACTGTACATTCTTTTTGTATCCATGGCCCTATTAACAAAGAATAACAACAAAAAAACTCCTTTTAAAAAAAAAATTGCTTTCTGCAAACCATCAAATATTCCTGCTGTGACAGATAATAGTGTATTGCTGTATCGTGAAGGATTTAGTAGTTTTGTATGGACAAGGCAAAATTGTAGCCCTGCTTTGTGAAAAACAAAGTGAGATAAATTTGATCTATCAACCCAGTGGTAACACACAGGGAACCTTATAATAGCTGTTACAATGTGCTCTGCAGTGCTTTTAACACAGGACCAGAAGAATAATCTCAGATCTCTAGAATCAGACCTTAAATTGCGGAGAGCTGCAATGAGACAATTTGCTGATACAAACAATGCATCATCTCACTTTTTATTTCCTTGGCTGGGATCCATACCTACATCCAGAGAGGTCAGCATCTAGCAAAGTTTTGTATTTTATTTTTCTGATCACAGTCATTTAAAATATCCTGGAGACTGTTCTACTATTGTATATAATAGATATATAGGTTTTTTTTTTTTTTTTTTTATAAAACTCAATTATGCACCAAAGTTCTAAAATAGGTCTAAGTAGGAGAAACACTCCTAAATAAACCCCATTGTTCTTGGCAGAAGGATACATAGAAGCTGGGCAATATATATATATATATATATATATATATATATATATATATATATATATATAATTTCTGTGTATTGTAAATCAAAACATTATACTTCATTGTTTATACCTTTATACTATGTTATGTTATATTATGAAGTGTGTAGTAAAGAGTACTGTATACGTGTAACATATATATTTACTGTGGTTTATAACCAAACTGATATAAATATATAACTGATATAAAACTGGTTCTCTAAGGTGTGACTATATTAAAATATATTTAATTTAAGGTAACAACTCAATTTAAAGAAACAGGTGGCATCGCCCACAGGCAAATGACCGGTGTGCCCTATGGCCAGTCCAAGTCTGGTCCAAGCCTGGTCCAACGGCAATAAACAACAACCCTTTTAATCTCTCTCCCTTCCACACACTTGATCTCCTCCACAGTTAGCCCTTCAGGTCTGTCAATGACTCACTGCTGCAAGATCACTCTTACCACATCAACCAAGGAAGAAATGAACAGAGTATGTTCTGCCTGGAAATATCATATATATTGTTTAACTGGGAGATGCATTTTTACATTGCATTCTGTGTTGAAGTGTGGGTGGGAAGGAAACTCTAGGCCTGTTTACATTCATGAAAGGAGCAGAGGTTACCACATTTGCTACATTATGTTTTTTTTGGACCATTCTTACTAAGGTGTATAGTTAAACTGTGCCTTTAACATTTTCCAGTCTATCTTATAGTAAGTTGTTAGTGTTGTTAGGGGCATTAAAAAGTCAGTTTTGGCTGAAGGCCTTACATATGATGCTGGTAGACTGTTCCCAAACTTCAGAGAGGTTTAGACCCTGTTTTATTTTTTCTCTTCTTCTGGAGACAATAATGATGTTTGCTGGATTATTAGTCTGAAGTGATGTTTATTATTGATTACTTCCCCTTAGGTACTCAACCCACCATATGTCTGTTGCACCCCTTTTGGGAGTCTCAGTTTGTATTTCTGTGATTCCCTGTTTTTGTAATAACTTATATCTTCCATATTGTTGTTCTTGTATGTTTGACGTGAACAATTTTTTGTACAATAAAGAGATACTTATGCTAGAAAAAGTCGGTTGTTAACAAAATAATAGAGTAGAGTAGACTTGAAGCACTGACATTTTTTTGTTTCATCCAAAACTAATTTCATCCATTGATGTATATGTTTCATGCATCCCTTATGTTTGTTTTTGGAATTACATGCAGATTAGAGATCACTTCAGTGGTCTCCCTGTAGCCCAAATATAAGGGCTACTGAGATCACTGACATGATAAAATTGGAACAATGTAGCCTCTTTTTAAGGTAAAGGTACCAGTCACTAATAAGGTGTCTGCTTAGTATATATCTGATGAATGGGATGTTTGCAAAAAAAAAAAAGAACATAATCCACTTTCATAGTTGTAGAAATTTGAGGCCTGCAGATACATCAGTGAATTAATCACAAATGCCTCAAGGGGAGAATTGGCATTTTGCCCACTCTTTTCTCTTGGGTTGAGGATATTAAATGAGATCCACTCTTGGAAAGTCCCCAGGGGTCACTAATGCATTGAATGGTTGACTTGATCTATCCCCAGAGGATGAAAGTATCTAGTGAGCTGGCACAAAGCCTGGGTTACAATGTCATCCTTGGATTTTTGTACAGAAAACAACACATCAATATGACTGACCAAGCAGCATCAGTCAGCATCCAACTCACACCATTATGACTTAGAAACCAGAGCCTGTTAATTTTTGTGTGCACATTTATTAAATGGAAAGCAATCGGGAAGTGCCATTGAGAATCACAGGCTCTGAGAAAACGTAATATGTAAAAGGATAGAATATGACCCATAATAAGATAGTTTATTAGATGACTAAATCATAGAAGGTATCATGCATCATTAATAATGTAGCCTCATGTATACAGCATATTTATGATGGATATATGTTTTTATATCATGCTCAATATATATTTACATAATAATCCAAAAAAATATGCAGTGCTAACATTAAATGAATTGAACAAATGCCAATTAAACAGCAAGACTTTATTCAAGCTACTGTCTAACACTGATCAATGAAATATTATTCAACTCGCCTGCAACTCACGTTTTACTGAATAGACCCCAAGGGGTTCATTTTATCTCTCTGATTTATCTATACATTGTGCAAGTTGGAACGTGGTGAACTTCTCTATCTTCAAGAGCTCAACTGGCCATGGATAATGTGTAGTTACATCATGCTTTTTAACCAAGCTTCATGCAGTACCAACTATGTTCTTCTAGCAGGAGGAATTCACCAAGATTTTCCACCATAGTTAAGTCAGTGAGATGAAATGTTCATCTCAACTCAACTTGCCTGCAACTTACCTCTTACTAAACAGACACCATTGTGTTATTTTACCACTGAACAGAAACTCATTGGCTATCATTGGGATGGTTACTAATGCATTAATAAATGTACTGCAAACCTTCTAGAAATCAAACTGATTCATGCTATAAATGCTACTCACACAGCCAGAGAATTGCACAGTTGGCATGGGATATTGAGTCTACTCAGTCTAGGGATATTCCTACCTGCTTTTTAATATAAAACTGACTTTCTTTTAAAGGACAGCTACACCACTATTTCTTCTCACTCTTCACTAACTTTTATTCTCAATTGTCGGATGAACTATAAATGGTTACTTGGTAACTCATCATTAGAGTTCTATACTTTGCAAATGGCATCGTTAGATTAAGGATGCTGGCATTTACTTTGAAAATGGATGTAATAATACACACAATTTCCTCAACTAAGTGGAATTACAGCCACACAGCTGTCAAAAATAACCACATAATTCACATGGTATAGTTAATGATCACATACATTACTAAAAATACAAAGTAAAAAGGAAGGGATAAAGGTACATCACACATGTATAACACATACAAGAAAGCATAATAATCCCTTACATCACATATCCGTTCCTGCAGAAAGATTTTTAAAGATAAGGAAATATGTCTCTTTAAAATACTATGATCTTTATATGTTAAAGTTGGAATGTGTAATTATTCAACTCAACCAAAGATAAATAAAGTAATCTTTTTGATTGTTTTATTTCAATTGGAGCAGAAAATACATCAACAGTCCATTCATATGCACGGTTTTTGCATATTACAAGGTATAGAAGGTCAATTTTGATTTAGAATTGAATTATATATATTGATATAATATGGAGGGATGCTAGACTAATGAATGTTTTAAGTGGTTATAAACTCAACAATAGTAAATAGTGTGCCAGTTGTAGAATGTCAATCATTTTATTGAGGCTGATATAAGATACAAATATCCCAATAATCAATGACTGGCATTGGGAATTTTAGCTGGGTTAGCAAGTGTTTGTTTAAGAACAAATTCTAAGATGCAGTTGGATGACATTTTATCACCATAGAAACTAAAACAAACACATTTAGAAAATAATATGTTTAAAAATTGTTGCATACTTTATAGCAATGTTGATAATGTAGCTCTAAAACATATATCTAAATATATTTACTATGTATAATAACATCGAAATATTCTTTATTTATGTAATAATTTATCTCATATGTGTATCTATGTATATTTTATGTCTTTGAATTTATAAATTGAAATAAAATGAATAAAAATTGAAAAAAAAAGTTATTATTCAGATAGTACCTAACCCCCTCAAAATTACACAAATTCAAATTATTAAATTCAAACAAAAGTGTGGTCCTTAGGCCATATTTTTGGGATGTGCCCTTTAATAAAACAATATTGGAGTGTTCCATTCATAAAAATAATTAACACAATTACAGATTCAATTACACTTCTAACCCCTGAAATTTGTTTACACCAAAAACACCAAATGTATCCAAAAACAAATGAATTATATTAAAACATTTATTAATTGCAGCCAATTCTTTAATACCCAAATATTGGAAATCTACAAATATCCCATCCATTATAGAGTCTTACATTTGGCATTTGAAAATAAAAGATGTAAATGTGTTTTTAGACAAAAAA
Source organism: Pelodytes ibericus (assembly GCA_036172795.1). Lineage (NCBI taxonomy): Eukaryota > Metazoa > Chordata > Amphibia > Anura > Pelodytidae > Pelodytes > Pelodytes ibericus. Next base: position 21,449,809 of record CM069866.1, read on the forward strand.
CTATAAAAATATTAATTTGCATCATGAGTGGGCAATGAGGGAAGAGTACATAGTAAAAATGTACGGTCTGGGATGATGCCCCCCTAGTCGACCAACATGATTTTTCACATTTATTTTTTAATGTATTGTTATTTTAATTTTATTGCGTTTTTAGATATTTCTATTACCTTCTGTACATATACTTATGATATTAAATTAGTTATTTTATTTTATGTAAACACATATAAATATATATTATATATATTATATATATATATTTATCTTTATGTATCTTGTTATTGTTATTTTCCTCCGTAATGTAATCTATATTCAAAAACTTTTTTTTTTATCATTTTCTGTCTTTTAAAACTCAATAAAAAATTATCTGAAGAGATAAAAAAAAAAAAAAAAAGAAACTAAAACAGAAACTCGGGTTTAGCAACATCCCAAGATGTTTATCCAATGTAAATGAGGTTCTCTTGATGGCGATTGTTTAGTTTATGTTATATAGGATTTTGTCATTTTTTAAGAATAGCTTGCTCGTATAACTTATCTTAAGTATTATTAAGTCTTGACACAAACAGACATACATTTTTAGACATTTTCCAATGAAAACAACTTTGTCAATAACATTACAAAATCATCAGCAATTACCTAAAGCTCCATGGATATGACTTCTCTTATAATCAGGATGAGCTATCAGAGAGCTACTTGAGAGTCTACAGTTATATAGAAAATAGAATTTCTCAGTCTGTGCCACAAAGTCAATTAAGCAGTCTCTTTTGTGTCTACTCACTAAAATTTGAGAATACCTCGATGAGGTCGACTTTCATTTACAGACCAAGTCAATTTCGCCAGTAGCTTCGATCATTTTGCCTCCCATTACTTTCAATGGTGAAGAGTCAAACCTGTTGGTTTTTTTTCGAAGTCAAACTCGGGTACCAAATTTGACTTAGTCTCAAAATGAAAGTCAACCCGGAAAGTTGACCTCCTCGAGCTACTCTCGAATTTTAGTGAAAAGACCCATTTGCTGGGATACAAAGTATTAAAATAATAAGAGCTTGCTGCTGGTTTCTGAATCACGGTCAGCAGAAAAGCTACTCTATGGCTGGAGGGCAGGCAGGAGGTAATCATGTGCATCAAATCTTAAGTGGTAAAAAAAGCCAAAAGTCTTCAGAAAATTACATTTTAAAGCTGTTTAATCAGCTGCTATAAAAGAGGCCACTCCCATTTATTCTACTAATTAGTTTATAGCCACTGTTATGAATTAAAGTCATATAGGGCCTTAATGGATGTTATAAAAAAATGATATGTTCCTGTGTAGAAATGGAAGGTTATTATTAGAAGGGTACCAACTGCAAGATCCCCGTGTATGAATGGAAGGTTATTATTAAAAGAGTACCAACTGCATCCTAGCACTGCTTGTGATGTGCCAGCAGGAAGATGGAGATAGTTCTCCTCTTAGTTAGTTTATGATGATCCCAGATTTCTGGACACTTCATATACTGCAATGCATAGGGATGCAAGGGAGCAGAGAAAGAAAGTCCTCCCTTGGCCTAGAAAATGTTATACTATATGAGATCATAACAATTCCAAACTGGGCTCATAATGGCACTGATAGAGTCTGGATTAAGACGGAGAAGAGTTTATTATTGCATAAGGCTACTTACTAAAAAGTAAGCTGTAGGTGAGTTAAACATTTCATCCCACAGACAAAGCTATGCATTGTGCGGGGACAGACCTGGTGAGTGTCTCTTGTTAAAAGAACAAAGTTGGTCCTACATATTGTAATGTTAACCTTTTTAAAGAGTGTTTTTTCAAATGATGTAATGATGTCCTACCCATGGCCAGCTAGGCTTTTCTAGCAGGAGAAGCTCACCAAGTTTGGCCAAGATAAAATATTCCACTACCTTTTAGTGAATAACCCCCACTGGCTTTTGTCAAGACTAACTAATGAATGTAATAAGGAAATGCATGTAGGGTTGCAATCAAACCAGTAAAAAGTAGCTTTAGTACAATGTTAGGTCTATGGAAGCAATAGTTTGGCCGGTATTTTTTATTTTTATTTTTAAGAAAAGCTGGCAATCCTGGTACATGTGCCCATGGCAATTGTAAGGGACATTTAAGGCACAAATGATCAAAATCCAGTTCCTTGCCTCATTTTATCAGATGCACAGATGTTGGGTCGGGGGGCTGTTTGCAGGGTGAGAGTGGGATTTATTGCTATTTATGTCAATGCAATTTCACTGACAGTTGCCATTACAGTAATTATATTCAAGAAGTACTATATTTAACCATCACATGGGGCAGGTTTTTAAATAGCCTCCTTTATTTTATTTTTTATTTTTGAATCACTTCCTTTAACCATTTACTACATTTGTATCTCATGGAAAAAGAATTTCTAATAGAAAAGGTTTTTAGTAGCACTATGTGTGTTTAACTACCAAACAGTGGAAATACAAGGTTATAAGTTGCCTTTGTGATATGCGACAATAAAAAATAAAAATCCATATATTTTTCTATAACAGGCAAATCAAACGAATAATGTATTTAAATGTTTAGAAGCATTTTTAGAGCATACATTTGAAAACCTTTTATATTTTATAGCTGGAGCTATGCCCAGATCAAAGTACTCGAAAATGCTCCCAAAGAACACATTAGGGTCACAGCTATGATACTTTTAGGAAGATTGAAGTTTCTGAGCTTTAGCAAAACCACTTTGAGAAATTCTTTAGCTTATAGTATTCTCAGATGCTCCAGTCTAGAGTGACCACTTGAGGAAAGTATATTTTTCTATTTAGGAAAATAAAACATTACTTTTTTTTATCAACATTCTGTAAGTTAGACCAGTACGTCTTAAAGGGGCAGTTCAATCTACCTTACTTTACGTATCCTGTACATATGATTCGGATATGAGAAATGCATTTATTTTTACTGTAAAGCATATTACAGTTGCAACTTTTTGTTATGAAAATTATTTCATAGGGGTCTTTAAATTCAATGATATCCACTACAGAGGGAGGGCAGGACTGTAGTTATAGCAAGAGTAATAACTCGTTTACAATTTTTTGCAGTTTCTGAAGGATAGGAAAATGAAAAGAGCTCTTTTTCTTTACCCACGATGCACAGTAATCTGAACATACTTTTTCAGATACTGGAGCTAGAACTTCCCTTTTAAGATGGGAACTACTGGCATCTGTTAACCCTGTCTGCAGATTGAACTCAAAGTAAAACAGACCTTTTAATGGTAATTGATGCTTTGACATTGTTGCTAATTCTATTAGATATTACAATTGGTCAACAGAAATGCTGGACTCCACGCTGGTAGACCAACTATATATATATAAATGCTGGACAGCTATGGCTGAGCACTCTTGAATGAGATGGAATTTATGTTATGATAAAGATATGTAAAGTATTCCCTTGTTAAAACATAATCAGCTCTTATGGGGCTATTCGCTGAAAGGTGAGTTGCAGGTGAGCTGAGATGAACATTTCATCTCACCAATTTATCTATACATTGTGCAGTGACAAACATGGTGAGTTTTCCCTGCTAAGAAAACTCACCTATACTGTCCCTGCACAGTATATAGATAAATTGGTGAGATGAAATGTTCATCTCACCTGCAATTCACCTTTTAGTGAATAGCACCCTTAGACAAACATGTAGGAGTGCTAGCCAAATACCTTGGACCAATGATTCACAATTGGTCCAAGGTGACACAAAGAGTCCAATGATTCACAATTGGTCCAAGGTGAAACAAAGAGTATGGTGGTAAGGAAGGTGTTCCTTTATATCAAAAGGAGAGCTCACTCAGGGATACTAAGTGACCTCAACTAAGGTCTGAAGTTTACATGTTAAATCATTACTAAAACAGGCCATACTGGGTACAATTTTTACACATTGTAATGCTAATTCTGCATAATTTGATCACCCCATTTTTATTACATTTATTACTTCTCCTACCAAGTCGTTTGAACCTTAGTGTATTAGAACCAATAAAACAGGTGACATTCAGTACATATGAGTTCAATATTACTGAGGGATATCACTTTTTGCATCTACACACAAATTAACTGCGTATTCACAGGATTTATATCACTCCGTAAAATATATCAATTATATATACCATTTTATCGAAAAATTACATTTGATTCTATGAGGTTTTTCCTCACAGGAGGATCAGCAGCAGCCTGTTGCTAGCCTGACAATACCTGCACATTGTCACATGTTTTAGATGACCACATAATTCAAAAGATAAAGTTCAATACCTTTATTTTGCCTTGACCCTTAAAGAGGTAGTAAACCCCACAAACTATTTCTATTTCTCCCTATTTTATATAATATTTAATAGTACTTTACAAAGTACCAATCCAAATATATCCCATAGTCTTTTTCAAAATCCACAGACTTGGTAGAATTCATTTTGTGAAGCTGCTGCTTCACTGAACAGGTCTGGCAACCAATTGTTTTTGTTGCTGTGTTTGTGTCTAGCTGTAGTTTTCCTCTTTCTCATGTAATGACAAGATTGCTAATGTGCCTTTACCCCTCAACACGTTAATTAACTAGCATATAAAGCAAGTTATATTTGTGCCATAACACTACGTAAATGAATAGTATTCATCCCAAGTATAGCTGTAAGGAATTAGTTGAAAATGATATAAATAATGAAAAGTTTCTCAACAAAGTATAAAGAAAGAGAAAAAAAAATTCACTTAAGACCACGAAAGTGACCTTGAAATTTGTAGTCCTATTTCTTTTTAATAATAGTCTTTGTGTTCTTAAATATCAATGTATTCTTTTTTGTTTTAGCTGGAGATGTAACGTATATTACTTTTTTATACTATTACATAACGTTTTATTAAAAGAAAATAAACACATGTGAATATACAGAACATTCTGAGACAATAGGGAAAATAAACAAAAGCCAATATTGTATTAAAAACTATTGTTTTAATGCAAGAAGCAACTGCCTATATGCAAATGCAAACTCTAAGGATATGTTCAAGGCTACTTAAGTAGATAACCAGCTGAGTCTTCCATGTATTATATTTACATATTCTGTTTTCTTTTTATTTCTCTTATCTTCTCTTGAATGGCTCTCTATCTGGTTCATACACTGTTTATGCAGTTAGCATTTAAACTGCTATTTAATATCGCATTGCACAGGGAAAGCACACAATAGTATCAGTCGATAATCTAGACATAATACAACATTTGCCGCTGTTCTGAACAGCTGAGCTTGGAGAACTATGGCCTGCTAGAGGCTGAAAGCAATACCGCTGTAGTCAATGCCTTACACCCGACATACAGTTGACCCAAACTTTTGTCTTGGATGTGGCAACTTTGAATTATGTTTTCATCAGTCATTTGTTTTTTCAATGACATTTCCATCTATTATCAACTACCTAGAGATCCCGTTGGTGATCAAGAAGCAATTACTGCCTTTTCTGATTTGTATCTCAAAGTCGTGGACAGAATATTCAATGTTATATTAGAGAGCCTATTCATCAGTTGAAGAAAAAAGTGTCTTTTGACTCTCAATCATTTCAATTCTTAGTTGTTTTACCCCACTGTCACTGTGATTTTATCAATATTTTGGATTTACACAGTGTCCTCCTGTTGGATTTATGCCTGGTAATCTGTATAATGGACATATATGAATTAATGAAACATTGTGCATTTGGGTAAGAATGAAAATGGTTGTTTGTTGGGGAAATATGCTACAGGGAATCTGAGAAAGATTCTTGGCCATGGACCATAGTGTGCTCAATCTCAGACTGCTGCTGCAAAGCTATTATCTTGTATTAAATAATTAATAAGTACATCATATAAGAACAACATTTTACCTCTCCATAAACATGCTCAAAGACAACACACAACAAATTACATGGACATGGTCATACAGAAAAAGAAAAAAAAAAAAGAAAATGAGTCAGATCCTATTATTTAAAAAAAAAATACACATTCAAGCAATCATTCTCAAGGTAACCATTGCATGCAACTAATGCCCCATTATCTCTAACCAACACAATACCGCTATGGGCATTATACATAATTATTCAAAATCAGTCTTACCTAAGTATTTTATTTACAAGTGATCCAAAGCTTCTTCTCCCTACAGGCAACATGTCAGAATGAGAAAACACCAACAGGTATAGCATAATCAAACTGGATTGAAATTAATTAATGTTGTCTTTTTATTATGTAAACTGACAAAAAGTAGATTATGTTATCTGCTCTAGTATTAACAATACATGAGTTAAATGTGTCTAGCCCCCAGATGTAATGTTACATTTGATGTCAGGAGTGTCTTTAAAGGGACACTCCTGACATCAAACTAAGTAGCAAAACTCTCAGAGCTTGTTCACATTAAGAGTTTGCTTTTTTCAAAGTAAACTGCTTTTTTGTAAGTGACCGGTCTGTGCACCACAGCAGTAGGCACAACACAGGAGTTAGAGAAACAAAGGTAATTCATTGTTACAATTTTTTAATGACTCTGTTACATTCACACCATACATGATGAGCAATTTTGGAGCTCTCACTCAGTGCACACTTGGTGTGGCAAGTGTAAACAAGTGGCCTCTCTGGCAGCTCAGACTGGAACTCTGGAGAAGCATATTGCAGAACTGAGAAATTTACAACCTTGAAAGGAGCTCTTCTCACTCAGTACAGTTCAGCCACCTGGGCCACCTTAGCAATGAAGGAGGAGATCGGTCAGAAGGGAACCAGTCTGTTACATCAGCGCTGTCATGCAGTGCCACTTCACTGCCCCCCACATCCCTATCCAACTCACTACCACTAAAGGACCTTCCATGGTCAAGGTCAGCTGCTCTGGGTGTCTTCTGCAGTCCTCTGTTGGACCTTTTCCAGCCACATGGAGCAAGAATAGCTTTGTTTGCGCAGTACACTTTTGCCCTTAGTTCAATTAAAGGGCCATAATCAGAAGTTTCCTTTCCCCATCCAATGCAGCCACTGGAAAGCAAATTCACTGGAGGAATATTTAAAACATCCATCTGCAATTGCACTTTACCTGTAATAGTGCTGTTGAGTTTTACTAGTATTCCTGATTTCTGATGTATTTGCCGGTCTCTGACCTTGCCTGTTCCCTGCCTGCCTTGATCCTCTGTGTTATTGCTGCCAGCCCTGACCATTTGCCTGACTACTCTTATTGCCTGATTTCTTTGTACCCTGCCTGAAGTGCTTTGGTTCTTGTTCCTGCCATTTGTACTGTGGTCACCACTTCAGTGCTAGTTTATTGGATTGAGTGCAAACGTCTTGGGAAGATAAAACCTGAGGCTAAACCGTACGGTGGAATGGTACCTAAAGAGGAAATTTTAGGGGGTTAGTGAGTAAGATTAGGAAATGGACCACCAAGGTAACATTCTCATCGATACTACCTATGACATGCCCTACACCAGAAAGACTATTAGGAGATTAGGGAGCCTTAATGTATGGCTGAAGTCTTAGTGTTAGAAGGAGGGCTATGAAGTTGAGCGCTGAGCTGATTTTACTTTGGGATAAAATGTTTATAGTTGTGATGGATTACACCTGAATGCAACAGGCTCTAACGTGCTTGGGCCGAGGATGACTAGATGGTTGGAGGAGATTTTTAACAAGAAATGAAGGGGGGATTTTATGGACTAGTTAACTTAACTAGTTAACTCAACTGGCATAATGTTTAATACCTTAAATCTGTGGATAATTTAAGAATGGGTGATCAAACAGAGGGGGCATGAGATCCAGAAAGAGCATTGGCATACCTCCCAGCAACAACCCTGTTTATGTTAAAATATTGTTGTACTTTCCACATATATATCAGGGATACAGCAAACTTTACAACAACGTGGACAAAAAAGTTTCCCATAATAGAGTAACTGATTTTATAAAATCTTAGTTTGTAAGGAATATTGATTCCTTACATCGGCAATATATTATAGATGTCTGCCTGTGTCAATCATATATCACAATTAATATAAGTTTCTGTTAAACGGTAAAAGTAAATAAATGATCGTAAAAAATGGAAGGTCCAAATAATTTCAGCTCATAAATATATGGTGATAAACTGGGCCAAAATATAATAAGAAGTTAATAAATAAATAAATAGAAACATTTATCTTTCTTGTCTTACTATCATTAAAACAAATGGTTCTTCAAATATTTAAAATATTGGAATTGTTGTCAATTTACATGTCATTACTCAGAATTCTTGATTCCTGATTGCTTAGTTGTGGTAGTTTTGGGCCTACCCAAACCTAGCTTTATTTTTTGAGGTAGATTTTTCTGTTATACTATGAGGAGTATCATGTATCATTTCTTTTACCAACAATATTTTATCACATAACGGATATATTCAAGAAAGAAAACAAAGTAAAAGAATATAAAAATCAAAGCTCTAATTTCATCTGTTCTTTCTTAGCAGTATAATTTTTTTTTGAGATTTAATAATCAAAATGAAATCCTAGAAGATGGAGTGGTGTTATTTTACCACCAGTTTTCCCACTTTTGCTGCTGCCGCAATCACTGGAAGCTGCATATTTAATTTTCATTTCAGTCAAACCAGTTTGTTGTCTTAGCTTGCTGCTTGGAATTAAGATGCTTCAATCAAAAACCTTTTGAAATCACCATAAATGACTAATTCTTTGCTTTTCTAAAGGAACTTGTTCAGAAATTTAGATATGAAAAAGCAATTACTTTTTCCTTTTCATGTTTTACAGCTTTATAATACTGGTCGAAGAAGAAAAAAAAGACCAAGGAGAGAAAAAAAATAAATAAACTTGAAATACAGACAGGCTGTAGGGATTATGCTTGAATGGAGGATTTGAACATGGAATACAGTAAGTATTTATTTGATTACCTATTCTCAACACAGCTATGTAAACCAATACTAAAGAAGGCAAACAGGCCTAAAATATCTAGTTCATCCATGTGCACACAATATTTAACCCCTTCTGGACTATGTTTTTTTTTTTGTTAGTTTGTTTTGATGTTCATTTGGTACAAAAACTACAAATTTATATATGGAGCATTTAAAAGTGCACGGTTACTTCTTAAATGAATCCCCACATATTATATATCACTTTCTTTTTTTTTGAGACAGTTTTTTGGAGACTTGTTGTATAACATTTTAAAAATGAAAAAAACATTCTGAGGCACAGTATCTCTCTCTCCTCTCTGATACAATATCAAAGTGTATCAGTGAGAGAGGGATGCTTTTGACAATCCAGTGTTCATAGAACTTGCCATTTATTATGGTGTCTATTGCATGTGATCACTGTGATATATTTCCACATATTATCACATAATTAAACACAAAAAATAATGGTGCATCCTGGATTGTCTCAAGGCAACCAGAATAAACCCACCCCCACAACCTTCCCAAATTTGGAGGTGGATGACCTGTGCAATTGCTGCCCCTTCTTTGGACGTTACAGGCTTAACATGCCCAAAACAGCCTAAAACACCCCTAAACTAATTTCTATCTAGTGAGGTGGCATGATTGACAAGCAAGAGACTATCATCACTTGCCTGTCATTTTTAAATGCCCATGGGGGTGAGTTATCCTTTTTTTTTTGCTTTGCTTGATTCTCTCCCTGTGAAGCTGCAAGTCCCCTGGCACCCCTATAATACATCAAATACATGTTTTAAAGTAAATCCTACCTATCTCTGGCACACAAAGGTGATGATTTTATCATACCCATACAATTAAGGGCATGAGACCTTAGTAGGTGGTTGAGTTGGATTTAGTCTAAAAAAAAAAGTGTAATTTCTTCCCTCAAAATTTATGAGAAGCAAGTTGAACAGAGTGAGTTTCTGAGACTCGACCTCCAAATTAGACCTCCTTGCTAGGCCTCCATTTTTCCTGAAATTTTGGCCTTGAAATAATTATTTTTGGGTAGCATTTTTTCTTTAGGTCAAGATGGGGCCAGGTGAGGGAGATTGAGTGTGTTCGAGTTGATGAGCTCTCATCTCAACCCACAAATAAGTGAATACACTCCATGATATAGATTATTCTTTAATCTCTGCATTCCGATCACGAACAGTGTTTAGATGACACCTGATGATGCTGATAGGACAAAATGTTTTGCGCTGTTAATACTGGTAAATGCCCAATGCACAAGTGGACATTCCGAATCCCGCGAGACTGTGAAGTATAAAGCTCATGGTTAGGTGCAGCAGCTATCAACAGCTACTTGCCTAGTGGACAGCATTGTTTAGGTCCTCTCCACATAGAATTTTACAGGTTTTTTTCTATGTAAGATACTACATGTTTTTCATGTTTTTGGCAAGTGCTTAGAATGGAGGGCAGCTAGTCTGCTCCAATAAAAATGTGTCCACCATTGGGGTGGACATTTTTGGGATATTTCTTTAAGCAGAGTTTGAATTGAAGAACATTAACCAATTTAAGTATATATATTGTAACACTTCTACACATTGTGGTGTCTTTATAATTATATGCACAGCACCCAATCTATATTTGTTCATCTCACTTTACACACCTATGTTTGGTGTCTGGGTCACAGCAAGCAAATTCACAAAAAATTCAAATTTTTTAACAGATTATCTGTATAGAATATTTAACTCTAAATGTCACTTTCTTTAGTTCACACTACATGTTTTATGTAGGTGATTAAGATTTTAATTTTTACTTAAAGGTAATCCCTACGTCCAAGCAATGTTAAGGACAGATGTGTACAATCAATGCAACCATTATAAATAGATAATATTAGACTTAAATGTTGCTTTCTTTAAGTGCACGGTTAAGCCAAATGTATGAATAATTGATTCCTCCTGAAGTCATAGGAAAGGTGCATTGATCTTTAATTAATTTTGAGACCAATAACACAGTTTAGTATCAAATAAAATACATTTGTACTCATATTAGATTAATTTATATATGACAACTGGACACAATGTATTATTAAATAGTTGTAAAATGTGAGGCCATTGCAATCTCAAGGAAAATTGCATTTAAGTATTTGTTTTATTTTCATTTAATTTCATACAATAACCAAAGTCAGTGAGAAATAGTTAACAGTATTTATTGTGCACCCTATGGGGTGATTTAAAAATAAATACTGCACTATTCGCATGTGCGCCTATGTATAAGGCAGATTCCCAATCAATGGCAATGGTCTGCGACCCCTCTGCCGCAGGGATTCCACCAACGCAGCCCATATATATATATAGAATCAGGTGATGAAAATTGATTAGTGTTGGAGAAGGTGCAATCGCAATTATATGTAAACAAGTATAATTTGTTCACTTCCTGACACTTTACACGGCAGGAGTTTTTATATATATCCCCCATTGTTTCAGCACTTGTCCAAAAACCTATTCAGGGAACTTCACTTACAATTAGGTTGGAAAAAAAGCCATATAGTCTATTAAGTTCAACATTCCACACAGCCACCAACAATATGCTATACGAGAGTTAAAATAGCTATAGTAACACTTTTTTTCTTTTTTTTTAGAGAATGTGATTATATAAGCTATGCATTTTTTTTTGTTTGTTTTTTTCCTTGTGGCAGTTGAAGGTAGAGGAGGATACAGCTTCCCACTGCTAAAATGGAGAACTATCAGCTGGTGGTTTCACATTTCTAAGGTTATTGTATTTAATGACATTTAAAGACATTAGTTTTGAACTATTCGGCACTTTGCAGTAAATGATTTTAGCACATTTTCAAATAAATGTCAGATGTGTAGAAAATATAATGTCACTTAAAAAAGACAAATAAAGGTTACGGTATTTATTGTACAATACATGTTGTGATTTAAAAGGCACGTTTTAATATAGAAATCAGTGAATTCAATGCTCATTTTGTTCATATATTGTGCCTGAATGCAACTAATTAATTGTTGTGATGATGTAGAACTATAATGATTATCACCTCTGCCCTTTTTTCACATTTGTTTACTTTGCTCTATATGTGCAGTGTATACAAATCATAGTTTAGCTGTCATGCCATTCGATACAACACGTACTGAACAGAAGACAAGAGAATATGTAACAGGTTCAATCCACAAGATTCAGTGATGAAACCATGGAGGACATCCATGGAATGCTCGGAACAGTTTTTTACTTTGTTTCGGGGTTTATCAGACCACTCTTGAACTTTTTTCGATTTGTATACAGGGTATTATTACTCTGGAATGTATTAATACTGTAAGGGAACAAGTGTTCAAACCACAGGATACAACGTTAAAGGGACTCATACTTTTGGCCATTATACGACCATGAAGTGCAGTAATTGGACCACAGGAGGACAATTACTGATCGCTTACCAGATTTACCAGTTGGGAGCAGGCATCGTGAATTAACTGTTTTTTTTCCTTTTAATTAAACATGTCCTGATCCAGGAAATTAAATGTAGATTGTTCATGCTGATATTACTTTTTCCATTGCTCATTTAGCAACTATCTTCTCTAATTTCTGTAGTTTGCGCATGCTTTGTAAACTTTCATATCACGTTAATTCTCTCATGTAGCTTTGCAAACTCATACATGAAAGTGGTAGTTGTTAAACATATGATAGCTGACATACACAGTATGTATTTAAATATGACTTAGCTTTACAGTTGCGTTTGAGTTTTTCTAATTTATTTACTGAATTCATTTTATTACATAAGATACATATTTAATGCATTACTACAGTGATGACAAGACAGTGTCCTGACACAGACTTACTTTGTCTTGCATCGAACATGAGCACAGAAAAAAACCTTAATGCATAATTTCATTAGGTTACAGTGGTATCTTCTTGATTGCTGCATCCCATGATAATTATGACATAGCTTCTAAAACCCAGCTTTTTGTACCACTTCTTTAGTTGCTTTCTGTTTAAGATGTACTCTTTCATATGTATCTTATAAAATCAATTTATAATGTACTATTAAAAAACACATGCATCATTCAAAAGTTATTTGTCCCTACTCTTTGCAAAAAGTACAGCAGTTGCTGCAATAGTGAAGACTATGGGCTGCCAGCTCACAGAGCCAATGGAGATGTGTCCACCATCACAGACACTGCACCCCAATCAGACAGACACTGCACACCAATCAGCACTGCTGGTCTCAAGGAAACTTCAAAAAGAAATGGCAATTGATTCATAGAAGCAATCATTCATCATGTCTGGTTGAAAAATTGCCATGGGGGATTTTAGTCTCTCGTTAATAGAACTCGAGACAGAAAATTGAATGTTATAAAAATACATAAGTAATACAAAATGACTCCTCATAATTAATATTCTATAAAATAACAACAATATTAAAATGTATTGGTAAATGAAGTCTAAGATTGTCCAAAATGGTTTCTTCCCTCTGCACTGTTTTCTTAACTAATATTTTCAGTGCTGGGTTCACCATATGACCTCCTTACCCTGTGAAAAGAATTCCTCCTACACAAGCTTTACTTGGTTTTATTGTTCGCAGGATGCCTCTTCGCTAGCAGGGTATTTCTTTGTGTGTTCAAGATTTGGAAGTTATTCACTTAGGGAGACTTTGTGACCTTGCTGCTTGTTTAGTTGAAGGGAGTTTGATTACATGGGAAGAGGACTGTAGAAAACGGAGTAGGTAGAGGCGAGAAACGATGGGAATCATTTTGCAAATATAATATATCTGACATGATTTCTGATTATTATGTCATGTGCAAATTAATTTAGGCCTGCCTCTCAAACACACCTTGTAGATATTGTCTGGAGCATTTAAACCACACATCACCTCATTCAAACTCTAGTGTTACTAGTAATGAAAAACAGATTCTACAGTTGTTGCATTAGCCAACTGATCCATCTCGCCAACTGTAGCCTGGATTCTTGGTTGTAAAAAAAGACAAAATAAATAAAAAGCTGTGAATATTGTGTACTACAAGTATGTATTGTGTGTAACATTCTTCCTGTATTAGAGAGTATTATTTATAAGACTTCTGGGTATAGGGCAATTGAGGCAACAGCCAAAATAAAATGTCCATTATTTGATCAAAATACCATCTATACATTCTTAAATAATCTGGACACTAAGATTCCAAAAAGTATGTATGTCAATATTTGTAAATATGTCTATAATCGCAACCAACTCTTTGAATATTCTGTATTAGAAAAGGAATACAGACACAACCATGTCTATAAGTTGGGAGTGTAATTTTCAGGTCTGTTTTCTATATAACATACTAATTAAACACTCCTAACTTATAGACAGCCTGAGCTTTGATTAGACTGGTATTGTCTTTATTCTTTCTATAAAAAAAAAAATATATAATAATTTCAATCTATGCATAATGCAGGCTGAATAAGAATGAACACAAGGTTTGTTTGGGTAGGGCAGAGTTTCTCTTGGGGCTGGTATTTTCATTGTTCATCTGTTAGATATGTGTGTTTTTGCTTTTTATTCACTCACCGTATTCTGTAAACCTTAACCAAGCTGTTTGTCGTCTGTAGGGATTGCACTCGTAGGAGGTTGAACCTCAGTTAACCTACAATAGGGCCATCTCTCTACAAACTAGTCTAAGCCCAGCGCCCAGGATATGTATGAGAAAAAATTAACCACACTCCTGTCTCTGCCTTGTTTTCTGAAGCAATTCTGAAAGTGCTGCCAACTTCATGGTTAATTCCCAGCTAGCAAATGTTACTAGGGTCTTACACTACATTAAACACTCTTCTTAAATGTGACCTGGGAACTGGGCATTAGTAAAGTTATTGATACTACGTTCTGACATTCATCTTTTGCAATCGAATAATATATTGTTGTTTATAATTGACAGAGACAAAGATTGTAAATACTTATGTGACACATGGACTCATGTCTCTGAGTAACATTTAGTAAGCTATACAATGTTACACTGATCATAAACAAAGTATGGTTGTATCCTTTACCCCCAAAAGTGAGCATTGTGTTTAGCAAACTAATGACATGTTATGTAATTGAAAATATGTAAAAATCACAATAAATCAACTAAACATATTTAGCCATGAATTGTTTCACCTTGCTGATGCACCTAGAGCAAAGTCCATACACATTCTCTGGCTTCTCATTGACTATCCTCCAGATGTTTAAAAACGAATGCATTATTTTCACTTAGTCAAATTCTTGTGACATACAATATGTATTTTGTTGCTATAAACCAACTTTTATTAACACGTGTTTATTTATTATTACAGAATAAACTGAACATGGACTGAAAGATAGAAACATAGAATGTGTCGGCAGATAAGAACCATTCGGTCCATCTAGTCTGTCCAATTTTCTAAATACTTTTATTAGTCCCTATCCCTATCCTTATGTCTAGGATAGCCTTGTGTCTATCCCACGCATGCTTAAACTCCTTCACTGTGTTTACCTGCTATTTATGTAATTCTCCTATGCTGCATAGTATCTTCTGGTGCAATAGTAATACGTTATAGATTACCCTTTTCCATTATTTACTGTATCTCTATGATGTTTGTGTGCTCCACTTTTTTCTTGTGGACTATAATATCTCTGCTTTCTGGTATGCAATAAGAATACTGAAATCTTTTATTTGAGTTATTCTAAACTTATGCAGTATAAGCTTACAATTCATTAAAATGACAAAAGGAAAACACATCTGATATATATATATATATGATGTCTGGCCACATTAACAGGCATCTTACAGGAGAAATGTCATCTGAATGGCGACACAAGTTGTCATAAATGTTGTTATAACCTCCAGAGAGGAACTGTTTATTGATTCTCATATTAGAGAATGCTATCTTTTATTAAGCCTAAATTATCATATTATTTTATTACTACTATTGTTATATTGATGGTGTGCCACATGGTGAACCCGACTATCATAGTGAAGGCATCATGCTCACGAATGCACAAATACATATACAGACTTACCTTATTCCCTTACTGACCGGGTCGGATTACTGAATCCATGCTATAAGGAGGACGCCTACGACACTGTTATTGTGAATATTGCTTCAAAAGAGGGGCTAAGCCTTAAATTCAGTTTTAGTCAAGCAGGAAATGAGTTATATCTGGTATGAATTATGTCTGGTATGCACCAGTTCAAAAATGTGCACCAATTAGAAAAAATATTCATATGCTGTTTCTGTCATTTCTGGACTTCGGATCAACAGCATAATATTTTTGTGAGTGTATATTTATGTTTTATATTTAGTAAAGTGCCTTATTGTACTTCATTATTGTTCTTTGCTCCTCTCTTTCTTTTTTTTTTTTGCATTCAGACACCGGGAAAGATTTCCCTACCATTGAAAAAGGCAACTTCTTTTTATTATTTGGACTCTAATGCTATATTTTATTTATGTGAGTATTTCAGATTTCAATACATTTAGTGAACATTGCCCTTTTATCAATAAGCAAATATCAATGATTTTTCTAATAATTGTATATGCTTTAACATAATTGATTATGGTTTTTTTTTTAATTATAGCTTTTTATTTGAGTCCCAGATATATTATAACATGAATCACTGAGACAAGGCATGCCAAAAGTAAAAAGCATCACATTTTCACAATACAGACATTCAACAGGACTCAGTTTTAAGAGCGAATAAGTAGCATTTATAACTGGTGGCCATAAAATAGAAGTTCAACCAATTAGTAATGGTCTGGCCTTGGGAAAAAAAACTATTAAATAACAGTGGACCCAACCAGTGAGCTTAATACAATGGCAAAATCGGGGAGCTAAGAAATTGTGAGATTAAGACCATAACAAACATCCATTAGTAAAATACCAATGTAATCGAAGAAGAAAGCTAACATATAGACTCTGTGCCGAATTGGGTGAAAGGAATGCAGACTCCTACAAATTGCAACTGTATATATTAATGAAACGCATTAGAGGGTACTCTCTACTCAGTAATGGTGATTCATTAGCATAGTAAACAAAGCCTATCAATGGCTCCAAACAGTCATAAACAGCAATAACAAATTACTGAGTGTCAACCAGAACGGAGAGTGAAATAGTAGTCATAAAATAAGGACAACTAGCGGAAATTGAGAAATAGCAAAGAGTGGGGGAAAAGGGTACCCCAAGGGCATCGCATAAAAAGGTGGGCACCAGAGCTGACTTTTGCAGCCTGGCAAAAAAATATACCTCACATCCCTGGCAGGGAGGCTCAGCATCATAAAAAATCTCATGACAAAACTGTGTCCTGAACCAGCCAAAAAGTATAAGACACTTAAAAAACTAAACAGGGGTCATATGGAATGGAACAATAAGTCCTGGAGCACTCTTAAATGGTGTCCAAACGGTTCACTTCTTTGCTTTGAATTCTGGATTCGGCTATTGGAGTGACCGGTGGAAGAGGCAGCAAAGCGAGGGCCAACAAAATATTTGGGATTTCGGCAGGGTCTTCGATCATGAGCTGCTTGTTTTTATGGGTGACAGATATGGAGAACGGCATGCCCCATCTGTAGCAGACATCCATTACACGTAGATGTGTCATCAATACAGACATGGATAGGCACCAGACAATGATATCAGCAGGTAGGTCATCTTATAATTGCAGTTGTGCACCTTCATAAAGTATATTTCAGAGCTTCCGAGCAGCAGACAATACTATCACTTTTTCTGGTAAAGATGTGAACTTTAATATGATATCTCTTGGGGTGCTATGTGGAGCTCTGTTGGCTTTACAATTTCTGTGCCAGTCCACGATCTTCAGACACCTGGGTTCCCCAGAAGGGCACAACTGCAATACCAGTTTTCTCAAGTAAGTGGGGAGGGCAGCGGGCCCAATGTCCTGCGACACCCCTCGTAATCTAATATTAGTCTGCCTTCCTCTGTTGTCCAGGGTGATCAGTTGTTTGTTAAGTTTGTCGATCTGCAAGTGAATTGACCATTCGTGGTGGTATTTTTGACCTGTGCCCACTGCATCAGCTCCACTGATTTCTCGAGGGTGGTTACTTTCCCTGCTAAGCCCACCATTTTGGTGCAAATGGCTATCATCTCTGTTTTCAGTGCTTTTTGTAGGTTTGTATTCAACTGCTGTATGTCAACGTTAGTCACTGGATTCAGGTCAGGATTTCGGGGTGCTTTTAAGCTGTAGATCCAGATCAGAATCAGCCGAGGAGTCATCTGAGTCTCGTGAAGCGTAGGACACTCCCCCTATGTGTTTTTTTTATATTTCAATTTTTATTTAAGCTTTCACAAAATATATAAATTCATTCATACATAAATATATACCCAATATTATAAAAAATATTATAATTCGATATAATTGACATCAATACATATATAACAAACACTCTACAGTATTATACAAAGTGCTGCTACCTCACCCCTTTTGTTTAGTTATCTTTTCTTATTGATAGAAATAGAAATGATTGAAAGTTATTCAAATATATTTGAGATATCTGCGGCCTAGCTATCTTATTTGGTATCTTAATGAGGGCCAGTTCGGTACTTCTTGGGATTTCCATTTTCTGACAATCAAATATTTAACTTTCATAAGTACGTGTATACCCAAAAAGGAAGATTCAATGGATGCCTTCATGGCATTGATCCTCCCCCACCAGGACAACTCCAAATGGGCCCAGCCAGAGCAATATTTTTGCATTTTAGTCAGTACTGACCGATAACTGAGCTCTAATATGTTCTTAATTGTTGTTGAGACTAGTATCCCCAAATAATTTAAACTTGCAGAATTCCAATAAAAGGGATACTTTCTCCTCATTTCTAAGATGGTATTTTTGTCTATGTTTAGGGTTAATATATTGGTTTTAACAATATTTAGTTTATAATTGGAGAGGCAGCTATATTTAGGTATCTCCTCCAGTACCCTATCTATTAATCTGACTGGATCTGTTAAGGTGAGTAGTATTTTTTCTGATTATAGGTTTATTTTTGCTTGCTCAGACTTATTTCTAGAGCTGCAGACTTCTTGATTTGATCTAATATGTTGGGCCAATAGTTCCAGAGCTAATACAAACAACAAGGGGGAAAGTGGGCAGCACTGCCTTGTTCTAATCTTAATATTGAACCATTCTGATGATATTCCCGAACCCAGTATTCTTGTGGTTGGAGAAGAAAATAGTGCCAGGACCACCTCCATAAATCTTCCTCCAAATCCATAAACCGGTCAGGGTCTGTTTAAGAAAGTTCCAGTTTACTCTATCAAATGCCTTTTCAGCGTCTAACGTTATAATTGCTATTGGATTTTGGTCACATTCTTCATTATAGAGGATATTAAGCAGAAGTCTGATGTGTGAACCTGAATACCTTCCCAGTATGAACCCTACTTGATCTTCATGGATCAGTCCCAGCACTACATCCTTTAGGCGATTAGCCAATACTGAGGAGTATATTTTCATGTCTCCATTTATAAGAGATATTGGTTGGTAATTATAGATATCTGTTCGAATTTCCCGCTCTCCAGTATTGGGATAATATTTGCCTGTAATAGTTCCTCTGGGGCTTCTCCTTTCAATATAATTTTAAGTGTATGGCTATTTTACCTGCTATAACTTTATAAAATATATTGGGATACCCATCCGGGCCCAGAGCTTTCCTCACTTTTAATTTACCTCCATCATAGTTATGGGGAGATTTAAACTTTTGATTTGAGACAGCGAGAGAGAGGGGAGGTCTGTATAGATTCTATGTGTTGTATCTGTAGCCATGTCTACTCTTCTTTACAAAATACTATATCGCTTGCTGGGGAAAATTGGAGTGTAATATCTGGCTATGGAGGTGCGGAATCCCTAAATGAGAATGGAAACATTGAGTCTTGCTCAAACATTCAGGCTCAATCCCTTCGGGAAGTTGTTGCTGATGAAATACTCCAGAAAAGCACTTGGGAATCTCAAAGACTCGCAGTTCCTAACACATTATAGTCAAACTTACAATTTACCAAATTCTTCGGTTCGTGCTTTAGAAAAGGGCATTTCAGGTTACATTTTAGAGCGCACAATGAGTGTATGTTGACTGTTTTTTGCTCGGCCTTGCCCTAAGACTTCCATAGGCTTGTTAACTAAAGACACTGGCAAAATGGATTTAAACAGAACACTGGTGCGGTCCCAGTGAGGATCAAAATGACGCTTTCTAATAGTGCTGGCTCAATGAAAGCATAGAGCTTCAATCATTTCTGTACAATAACACAGAACACAAAAGAACAAAGAGTACAGTTATTATAGAAGCAAAAAATGCTTCTACACTTGGAAGATCAAAGATCACACACATTACATTTTTTAACGGCTTTGTAGAGGCGAAAACATAAGAATATAATGAAAAAGATACAGCAGTGGGCTACAATGTTTTCTTAATATAAGGATCTACTCAATAAAGAGAGAATTGCAGACAGGAATTTCAAACTTAAGGCACAAGTAGCTGAATTGAAAAGAGTCTCCCATTCTGCTACATTGGAGAATTTTCTAACTCGTCTACATTGGACTAAAGTTTGAAATTCCCATCTCTATTTCCTGAAATTCTCTCTTAATCGCGTAGATCCTATAGTATTTCCAGGAGAAAGCTATATATTGTGTAATGGAGTAGAAACTATTTGGGCAGACTAGATGGACCGAATAGTTCTTATCTGCCGACACATTCTATGTTTCTATGTTATTGCGCATTATAACGAAAAATACTTTGTTTAAATGAAAGATTGCATCTAGCGTAGGATTTTTAAATAGAAATGCTTTAATGGAAATATAAATAAAGTATCTTCTTAAGCCATCTTTGCTCCATAGCTCTATCAGGGGGGCAGACATGTTGTTTAGAATCGTGGCTTAGATGCATGAAGATCTGGCCCAAGATATCTGCCATCTGATAGTGATATACGGCGCAAGGAGGACTGAATAATGTACTTTATTTAAAATCTTTCATTAAAGCATTTATATTTAAAATCCTACACTTGATGCAATATTTCATTTAAACATAACTTATTTTTTTGCAGACAGTTGTCCTTTAATTGACAAAAATGATGTCTTTCTACAGTGCACTGTTTTATAGTACTGTCAAATTATAAAGAACCAGGTATGACAAAAATCTAAATGTGCCTTTTAGTGTTTTGTGATTGCTAATGTATGTGTACATTTGTGTTTTGTTTGCTTGTTTTTACCACTCTCTCACATGGAATAGTTTGCTGTAAAGTTGTTTTTATATTTCTACAAGTACATCATGAATGCATTATACAAAGTTTTCTATGGTGACAGCTCTATTAGTATTGAAACTACAGGTTTTTT
The DNA here is from genome assembly GCA_036172795.1 of Pelodytes ibericus. Classification (NCBI taxonomy): domain Eukaryota; kingdom Metazoa; phylum Chordata; class Amphibia; order Anura; family Pelodytidae; genus Pelodytes; species Pelodytes ibericus. The sequence continues at coordinate 21,470,958 of CM069866.1, forward strand.
TTTCCCTTTATGGAGAGCTGTTTTGTTATAAAAGCCGTAGCACTATTAAAAACATTTCTATCTGTTTGTCAATGTATTCTTGGCTGTGTTATTGATTATCTGCAGGTTTTGGTTAGTTGTATAACCATAAACATCACTAGCTATTCACTAAAGAGTTGACTTAGGTAGCGCTGGTTATCAACACCGAAATGTTGCTTTCTAATTGCGGACAAATTCAGATCACTCAGGTAGCCTGATGTATTTCTGAATACGTTTGCAATTCAGATATCATAGCCGATTCCACACAGCCAAAATATGTCCAAAATGCACTGAACTGAAGTAGTAGCCTCAAAGCACCATCATATCCAATGGGGGATTTCGCACACAGAAAAAATAGCCCAGAAATCCCGAATCGGAAATGCTGCCCCAAAAAAATTACCAGCCCATAGGAAATAGGCACAGGTTTATCAAATCAATACAAATTATAGGTGCAATCAACTGAAACCCATTCACTGTCAACGAATGTTTACATAAATAATGAGCACATATCCACATTAATGTGAGCAAGCAGTACATTACAGCAATTAACATGTACAAACAAAGGGCCATGTGTGTTGCAGTGCATATCAATGTCTGTGTATCAGTATGAGTGCACATCTGTGGTAACATGTACATAGGGGTGTCTATACGTGTGTGTGTGTATATATATATATATATATATATATATATATATATATATATATGTACACACACATTAATATGTGCATACATATATACAGAGATAGACAGATATATGGGTTACCATGTCCAGATGATTAATGATAGTGTATCAGTAGTCATTTTCCACTGTTATATTTCAGTTATTCGGACATCCAGCAACAGTTGAAAAGATCCCCAAGGCAGCCCCTCCTGCCACATCCACTAGCTGCAGCCCTCCCGAGCTGAAGGACCAAATTGTGTATTAGCATATATCTTACCTATGCTATTGTATTGAATTTATGAATGATAATTCAGACATCCTTCTCGAAGGATTATTTTCAAATAATGGAAATAAAAACCCATTTTATTGCATTTTCAATCTGGCCAACCAGGAGTTTATATTGTGTTTCATGCATAATGTACTGGTTGATTAGCCATAGGTTGTTCAGATCCAAAGCCCTTGGTAGCCCTGTGTCAACATCTTCAGGGACTTCCTGTATAAACCATAGCCCTTAAAACAGGGATAGGTAAAGTGTCCACAGAGGGGGCATGGCAAAGTCTGTGAAGTTCTATAGATTATCTTCACATTGTCTATCACAAAGTAAAGTAATCTTCCACCATACCCAATGCTGGCACTTACTCTTGGCACACAACTAGTATTGCCAGCCAGTATTGCATTGGCTTTACTCAAATGTTCAGTCTATGGAGGTATTGGCATGGACTATATTTTTCTTTTTTGAAGAAAAGGTGGCAGCCCAACTCACAGCCGGCTGGTACAACCTACAAATCCACTCTAGATCCTCATACGTTATATTAAGCAGTAAACATTTGCAACCTCTCTCCCATATAACTGTAGTGTGCTGTAGTTTGATCATCTGAACCTCCACCGGTTTTATAAAAGCGTTTTAATTATTGTTATTTCAGACACCACACAAATACACTGTGCTGCAGCTACATACTAGAAATAAAATATTAAGCAGAATGCTTTATCAAATACCAGGTGCTCATAAATCACAGCCTGTTGCTTTGGTCGTCTTTCATATATATTTTTTTGGACGTTTTGGCAGAAGTGAAGAGTTTATAAATGTATTACATTTAATGTCTCTCTCTCTCTCTCTTTGAAGGAGCTCTACAGTGTTTGCATTTCAGGAATTCACTTATTTATTTTTATTTATTGACTACAATTTTTTTTATTTGACTATAGCATTCTTATTGCTTCTACATCTGTCCCCTGAGTAATTGTATATTGTTGATCTGGAACTAAAAAAGAAATAAAAGCAAACATAACAAAGCAAAGTTGGCTCAACAGTGGGGAAGAAAACACTTTGATGATTGTCACTTAAAGTAGCAGTCTTTGAAAACAAAAGAAAGGCAAATAAAATTAAAAAAAAAAATACATAGAAACACATTTTAATGCCATTCACTGCTGCAGGGACCCCATTGCTAGATGGATGCCGTCAATTCATTTTATTATTATTTTATCAGTAGTTTAGTGGTTAGAACATTTAGCATATGAAAAGCGCTTTCTGTATTTATTGTTGCAACAATGTAATTATGTTGGCTGTGGAAAAAACTTGTAGTACTCCCATTGGTTCCTGCTGTTTGGGTAATAGCATGACGCATTCTTTTGCAACATTGGAAATTGTGTAAAATAAATGATTTTTGTGTCATTTCTTTGTCTACAAAACTTGGTACAGGTTTGTTAAATAATGCCATGTCCATCACCGACATGTTGTTGATGAGAATTTTGAGTCGTTTAAGAGAAGGAATAAAAAGGATTCTATATAATCCAGCTACTTTGTAGAACAACTGTTTTTTAGGGCTGGCATCAGATTTAAACAAGGCTGCAATTTAATTAATATTTTCTTTAGGAATGTTGAAGTTGAAGCACAAATTCTTCGCTAACTGAGAATTGGAGTGTAAGCTTTAAAGGCCACATATTCTCAAATTGTCAGCTAGCCAATAAAGGAGTGACCAACTAAGATGGCAGCTTCTGGTCCCTTGCTACACTCATGTGATTCCTGTTCTATCTGCATACAAGTTACCAATCCTTAATTTCCAACTTTGTTCCTGGCTCGGGTTACTCATTGACTCTGTCCGTCCATTGATTGCTTTCACCTTTTGCTTCTAACTGCCCCTGTGATTTGACCTTGGCTTATATTACCTATGCTAATCACATGTAATACAAGGACTGTCTATAATATTCTATTCCAGTAGCCATCTGGGTGGGCTCATGGAACCTTCCCGTAGATTTTCTCCTGTTCTAACCTTGAGGTTCAACCTCTTACGGAAGTAATTGTTCTGAGAAACTCTCGAAAGAAACACTGGGAACCTTGAAAGTTTTTTTTATTTCCATTGGCAACACATGACTTATTTTGTTTAAAACACAGGAGAGTTAAAATAATGCCATTTATTTGCAAATTGAGAGTTTGGTTGCAAGCTTTCAAGACCAAGTTGCTAGGTCCCTTCCTCAGGTATTAAAGAGGCGAAAACAAATTTCCTAATTTTAAAGCATGTTTTTTTTTTAATGGTTTTAATCACAATGACACGTATAGCCTGCTAAAAAAAAAAATGTTATTTAAATCCTATCTAAAAGTTGTTCATATCATCATTATTCCAACATAGCCATTTTATTGTAGGAGACCATTAGAATTAAACCTCAACATTACATCAAGCTAGAGTTTTTAGCCAAGTAATAGCAGGTTTTGCACACAAGCTAAATAAGCATTAGTTTATTTCCTGACTGTTAACACTTCGGGAACCTCTTTATAGGAGGGTGCGCACCACTTTTTATGCCCATTCCATTATTTCTTTATGTGTGCCGAACCACACAGCTCTAACTTACGACATTACCGCACCTCTACAACCCCCTATCTCCACATGCACCCGATTTCTACATACAACTCTTTATGTTTTCCTCACTTTACCTTAAGTGCTGCACAGTGCCCTCTACTTTATACTATTTAAGAAAAGAATGCTCTGTTACACCTTTCCATTGCCTACTCTCTCCATGTACACATCATATATTGACTGTACGTATATATCGCACAGCCATTTTACACGAACATTCCATATATTGAAGATCTTGAAGGCTGCTCAGACTACACACATTTTATTACAGAATATGAACTGTAAGAGCATTTGAATTCCACTGATGTAAGATTCTAGTTCATCTCCACATGCATTTTGTAGTGGACAAATAAGGAATTCGCAATGTACGGAAATGCTTGGAGTATACGAAGCAAAGGCCTAATAAAGAAGCCAGCGGGAAAGGTAGGCTATAATGAGCATGCACAAAGATCCTTTGAGGGTCTATCATGGAATAAGATTTCAGCTGTGCATGTGGAGAGAATACTAAAATGCTTCTTCTTGAGAAATACTATGGCTAGCCTTGTCTTTTTCCCTGTATACAAGCTATTCACTGCATTATCCTGCTGTCACTTAACTCCAGAGCTAACAATGATTTTCCAGTTCCACAGATGTCATTTAGGGATGTTACATGGGCTATTTAATAAAACAAAAGCACAAATAATAATAATTCAGAGAAAATAATAATTAGGAAATAATAAGTCCCAGTTAGTTTATACAGTAGAAATGTGGGATACACATTGGAAAAAGGCACTATTTACATCACTAAGGGTCATATAAATCCATACAATAATAAGATTTAATTTTTGTGGGATTAAAAAAAAAGCCTGGAAACTTTTGTAATTAAATAATAAACTCAAAACAGGCTTAGGCCTTAAAACATCTTAAAAAGTGCTGGTGACACATCACACGTGCTGTTGGTGAACAATAGAGGAAATGGTTCCCTTGGGACAACCCATGTTAAATCAGTGAAGGATTATCAGCCTATAACAATATTTCACTGGAATGAAGATGAAGGCTACTTTTAGCGCAGGGTGTATATTATCCTTGTGTAGTTTGCCTTGTGCCTGACCACTCATGCTAAAGGATTGCTGCAAATTTTATGAGATAACAATACAAACATGCACTGCAAAGTATAAATGCCAAATAGAGTCTGTTAGCCTGGTATAGAAACATAGAATGTGTCGGCAGATAAGAACCATTCTTCAATAAATTTTATACCCTTACTTACGTCTCTCCTCTGCTCTCTCATCTTCTGGGATACGCTTGGATCATCTACCCTGCGTGGGCTCCCATGAGGCTTGATGTACTGAGCAGTATACTGCTCAGGGATATGTGAGTGTATTTTCACTTTTTCACATTCCCTGTTTTTGCACTAAAATACTACACTATATTATCATTATTTTGTTTCTGTTTTTCCCTCCATGTATTTACCAAGTGGATTGCTACCATATTAAGGGTAATCCCTTTTTTGTTGTATATTAAGTGTTGGTTAAAGCGCACTTTTTCACTTTTTTTGTTGTATTCGGTCCATCTAGTCTGCCCAATTTTTCTAAATACTTTTATTAGTCCTCCGTTCCCGGTCTTATAGCTAGGATAGCTTTGTGTCTATCCCACGCATGCTTAAAATCCTTGACTGTGTTTACCTCTACCACTTCTGCTGGAAGGCTATTCTATACATCCACTACCCTCTCAGTAAAGTAATACTTCCTGATATTACTTTTAAATCGTTGCCCCTCTAATTTTAGACTATGTCCTCTAGTTGTGGTAGTTTTTCTTCTTTTAAATATACTCTCTTCCTTTACTGAGTTGATTCTCTTTATGTATTTAAATGTTTCTATCCCCCCCCCCCCCAATCCCCCTTACGTCTCTCCTCCAAGCTATACATGTTAAGATGCTTTAACCTTTCCTGCTAAGTTTTATCCTTCAACCCATGAACCAGTTTAGTAGCCCTTCTCTGAACTCTCTCCAAAGTATCAATATCCTTCTGGCGATATGGTCTCCAGTACTGCGTACAATACTCCAAGTGAGGTCTTTCCCTGTGTCTGAGATCTTCTAATGCATGGATAACACAACTGCCTTTGACTCACTGGGGTGCGGGACAAATCATCCCCTAATTTTTTTATTTTTTTTATCATAACATTTATATGGCTGTGAATTATACTCCTTTTAGTACAGCACAATTGCGCCTTAAAATGGCTCTGGTTATACCATGGATAGCAACCATATGTTCTGTTTAAAAATTAAGATGTAACTTTCCTTATCCTCTCAATCTGGTTTGCATTTTAAACTTGTGACTTGATTGACAAATTACCAATTTCCCATTAAAAAAAAATGGGTCACGATGTCATAAACAGGAGACAACACAGACACATTTAAAACACATTATTCTTTTAATGCATAAAATTGCAATATTCTCTGTTCACTGCTAGTACATCATCAATTCTAATATCCCTGTTAACTCTTTTCAATGATGTTTTATGTCATCATAGCAATATGGTGCTTAAAGGATCCATACCAAAATGATATGGCCACCTCAGTTACCATGACATCCAAATAAAACTCTGCTAATGTTAATGAGTAGTACATTCCATGAATATTTTTGAACTTGAGTATCCAATCCTCTATAGCAAGCCAAGATGAAGCTCTCAAACCTCTCATTTCAGGAATTTTTCTGCCCATCAATATCAGCCAGCCTGCTCATTCCCTTCCTATAATGTCTCTTGTGCCAATGAGTTCAAATAAAAACTGTACTTTTAAGTGACCAATATCCACTAATATCAGTCTTAGATAATAACATTTACTGGGTCCTCCATAGCAGATGGTACATGCTGAGTGCCATCTCAGAGGTCTCAGAGTGCCACATGTGTGAACCTGTGCCAGAGTGCACCTGTGCCGTAGGTCCGCCATCCCTGGTATATACGGTCTTGAATGGAGTCCAATTGACAGCATAGATTTTTTTTTTTTCTCCTTAACGAGTTAATGGTATATAAAAGCCATGGTATATAAAAGCCGTGTCCTTAAGCTAGAAAAAAAAAAAAAACTACTGCTACACAGAATCTAACTTCAAAAAAAAAAAAAAAACAGTTATTTCACATGTGAGTGATCGACAGATGCACATTTGCAATTTATTTCGCTCGGGCCAAATCCCATGATAGTCTCTACAACAATAAACAGCATCCTTAGTGTTATCATAGTGAGGCAGCATTTAACAAGCTAGATGGAAAATACACATCCCACATTTGTTAACATGTGGCTCCCTGGAGTTTTATCTCAGTAAAAATTGACAAATGTCCGCTAAGGGATTAAAAGACTTCATAAATCCCCCACATGAATCTATTTTGTTGAGATTTCTACTGAATCGTGTGTCTGGCTGTTATTTATTTATTTTTATTTTTTATTCAGTGGATAGTACGGTTTTTGGATTTACTCTTTTTTGTATTCTGCTCTGTTATTATTTTGAGTTCACATTAAGTGTTTTACCCGATCATTCTAGTTACAGCAGTTTAACATTACAAATGTATTAATATTTAGCATATGGTGTATATAAGCTACAACTAGCATTGCAATTATTAAATAATTTGAAAATCCATGCAAAACCCTAATTCCCATTACTCTTAAAAATGACACAACTATGGAACGAAAAACCCTTTTTTGCCTGTTATAGGTAATACATTCAGGGGAAACTGTTTGACCTCAAGAGGTTGAAATGTTGCTATCACCTGAATAAACCATCCATTTCAAGCAGTGCCATTTCCTGTGTATTTGCTTCTATTTGTGGAGGTCAGGGTAAAAATCCTTGCCATGTACTGTTCTTGTGAGTGTGCATTGTATAGTTATCTATGTCTGTTTTCGCTGTATTTACATGTTTTAATTCATCTGCTTGTAACTTTTGTAAATATATTAATCCACTTTGGTCGGAACAAGTTTGTTGCCTCTGACTCTGATGCCAACAGATGTCTACAGCGCGCAAAACTGAAAGTAAAAGCAACTCTTTTGAAAATTCCAGCGTTGATCAGACTCAGCGGACCTTCCGTTTTGGGCTTGTTTTACATTTACATTAACATTGTAATTATTGTTTGTGACAGATCTCTTCATTCCCGTTCATCTACCACCAAATGCAGGATTGTTATTTTGGGCTTTAACATACTGCTCCACATCAATTTGGAGCTAGCTTTGCGAGTATCATTATTTCCATTACCCCTCCTATATTGTAACCTAACATACTACACCATATTTTTTAAGAATTTCATTTTTCAATATTTGGGGTTCTTAGTCATATACTGGAGTTTACTCTTGCTTTATATTATATTAGCACCATTGGTTGTTTTGATGTTTTGGGGTGGTTACTTTGATGCCGGGATTTTCATGTAAGAAAGTTTTACTAATTGTGTAAGTATGGCTGGGATGGAGACAAGAGAGGGCCCCCTATTGAAAGGTCTGCCTTTGACCCACCAGTGTTTCAAAGTGATGCTGCCAAAATCCTAACCACAGAATTCCAGCTCATCCAGAAAGAGGTGGTCTCGGATGTAGGTATAGTGCTATTCAGCCTATGTACACATGGATTCTCATAATCCGCAAACCACAAAAACTTTTAAGGAGGCTGTCAACAATTCCTATAATCTACTGGATATGAAAAAGACAACAGAATTCATGACGTAGACTGATTCTGAATGTAGTTAGCGCAGACACCAAGGGATGTGGATGTGTTTGCACAATCACAGGTTATCAGTGAATGGAAATGCAAATGCTTTTTGACCCATTAGCATATATCAAGAACATTTGCATCTATTTACTGGCATTTACTTTAAGCCAGTGCCGGTAGGCTAGTTTTGAAGATAGTCTTTTGAAACCCTATTGCTTGGCAAGACCAAGCTTCAAAACAGTGAAAGAAATTGAAATAATCAAACTTGTCAGTCTGTCAGTTTCACGCAGTATGTGGATATTTAATGCATATGAAAGGCATGGGGGGGAAACACACGGCCCATGACATTGTCACTTGATAACATTCATCACATTCAACTGCAAATAGGAAACGCTTTCTTGCTCAGCTTTATTTAAAGGACAACTGTCCTTTGTCTGAAATCAATGAACAAGCCCTAATATATAAGCTGTGCCATTCTTAAAAACAAACAAACAAGCCTATACACAAGTTTCAGCTTTGTTTTACCATTAAGCAGCACCTGTTTCATATGCAATGGCAGCCATCTTGATCTCTGATCGCTGACCCAAGTATCCTGCAGTCCCACCTCACTGCTCCATGTTTCTCCACCCAAAAATTTTGTGCAGCATTGCCTCATCTGTGTGCCTTCCCCCCCCTCATGAGTGTAATTTTTGGATCTCTTCCTTCAACCCTTTTAATATTATACAAGGGGTGCCATGTGCTCAGTCTTGTGTTAACAGCACTTGCTGTGAGAGGCATGGTTACATGGGACGAGGCAGGGCTACACAGGTGAGAGGTGGGGTCGCACAGGGGGTGTCAGGGCCACACAGCATTTATGGGTGGAGATATATACGGAACTTGGACTGCGGGATGATTGGGTCAGAGAGTCAGATACCCAACCCAAGTTGCCATCTTCCCAGGCAAGATGGCACCTATTGCAAATGCCACATTTTCTGATGGTAAAACAAATTGTAAAAAGGTAGAACAGTGTGTGTAGGTCTGGTTTTTTTTTAAGAACGAAAGCTTATATATTAAGGATTATTCGTTGATTTCAGACAAAGTTACTTATGGCATGACACCTTGAATACAATCTTCCCATATGCCTGAACCATTAACAAAGCTTGGAAAATTTCCAGCATGATAACTCCTTTACTCCCAGAGGCATTCTTATCACACTTATAGTGTAATTTTGAAGCATCTTTCTAAAGACATCTGTTTCTTAGCATCTGCAATTTCAGAGGAGTATCCAGCAGTGTTGTTTTAAATATACAAGCACAAAAGCATTGTAGGCTTAGCTCCCTTTGATAACTTAGGAGGGATTCTGTGGTATCCATGGAAACAGCAGTGCGGATAAAAGGAACATGTCTCAATGTTGTTGTCCATTTGGTTTTGGCAGGGGGTTAGGCAGCACTATACTTTAACTGTTGTTTTTAAATTTACCCTTGAAGCTGAGGAGGGGGTCACTGACTATCAGCAGCATCACAATTTAACAAGATTCACAGTGACTAATTACTATGTAAATAGCATGCTCACAAAGGTCACATGGATTGTGTGGTTATAATGTTAGAATGCTTATCCATTTCATACCATTCACAACAGTTTTCGAACGTGCCCTAATTAAGTCACAACTATGGGTGTTCAAATGACTCTCACAATAATATAACTGCCTCTTCTTTTTATTGTCCACAACATTTATTTTTTGTATTTCTGATAACAGTGGCTTTAAGCAGTCCTCACTGCGTATACCATTGCCACTTTTAGTCTGTGATATGTGCAGCTCAACAATAACATGTAAATCTGCAGCATCTTGGAATAGTATAGCTTGCAATGTTTGTCGCAGCATTCACCTCCATACTTAGCAGGTTAGTTACTATGTATATTATTAATCAACTAGAAAAGCTACAATTTCTGGGGCAATTGTGTGAAGTGTTCTTGCCTCCACCAGTAGTCTACAACTGGAGTGGCTTGAGTAACTGTTGTGTGGTTGGAGTGGCTGGAGTAACTGTGGAAAGGTTGGAGTGCGGTTGCCATCTTCAAACGGTCGTATTTTAAAAACTATAAATCCTATAGCGAAGAACTTTATATTTTGAGAAGACCCAGACCTACATTTTGATGCATAGTATGTCTCTGAAATATTAAAAATGAAGGCACAGTCACAGTTTAGATATTGCCCTTCAAATTTGAGGTGGCTAGAGTGGAGTTTCAATGAATGTCAATGGACGGCGTGAGTTGCAAACAAATGGTCATATTGTGAAAACTATCGGCTTAGCCGTGGACATGTTTAGTGGCAGCAGGGATAGCTGAATGTTTTGATATAAGATTTGTGTAGGTGGGCTTGAAAATGAGGGAGTGGTGGCAGTTTAGAAATCATGTCCTGATTTTTCAGCTCACACTCTAGCTTTTGTCAGCTCCCACTCTAGTTTTGAACATTCCGCCATTCATTCTTATGGGACCAATTTCGACACAAAAACGACAATATTTCGTGAACCATTCGGCGAAACCTTCCACAAAGTAATAGCACACCATCGGGAACAATCCACACGTTTCAGTATATTACTGTCTATGTAGTATAAAAACTGTGGGAGGAGTTAGGGTGGTAAATTTGGCCATAATAAGAATAAATATAGATATGTGAGATAATAGTAAGTGGTTAAGTGCAAGAACACTTAATAAAAAAATAAAAAAAAACATGTATAGAAGCACTGTAAAGGATAGTGGATGCCAGCAACCAAGTGATCCCCAGCAACCACCAAAAAAATCTCTGATACATACAAGTAAAACGGTACAGCAAATAACAATACATATATTTAATTTAGAAAAAATATATTAAAATATACAAATAACACAAGCAAACATTGAGTGCAGACTAAAACGCTGTGTGACAGAGAGGAAACAAATTTCAATTCATGGTATTTTTCCATTGGTGAAAATTTTCCAAATTGCCTGTGTGATTTGTAAATTTTAATATATGTTTTCTAAAAAAAATGTATATATTGTTATACAGTATATGGTGTGCTGCTTCACTTGTATTATCAGTGACATGCTAGGGATCACTTCAAGGAAGCCAGGGTTAAAAGACAGTTTAGTTATACTTTAAAGACATTTTGACAGGAAAAAAATGAACATGCATGGTGGGGACTAAGACATACGACTTTTATAGCCTACTAAAAAGCATTTGTAAATTGTAGTGAGCTGGTCATTTCAGAGACTGCATTGTGCAGGCACAAACCTGATGAGTTTCTCCTGCTAGAAGAGCTGAATTGGCCTTGCATAATGCACAGTTGCATCTTTGAAAACTAAATACATAGAAACATAGAATGTGTCGGCAGATAAGAACCATTCGGTCCATCTAGTCTGCCCAATTTTTCTGAATACTTTTATAAGTCCCCCATTCCCGGTCTTATAGCTAGGATAGCCTTGTGACTATCCCAAGCATGCTTAAAATCCTTGACTGTGTTTACCTCTACCACTTCTGCTGGAAGGCTATACCATACATCCAATACCCTCTCAGCAATACTTCCTGATATTACTTTTAAATCGTTGCCCCTCTAATTTAAGACAATGTCCTCTAGTTGTGGTAGTTTTTCTTAGACATTTGCATTCGTTTTCGGACGAAAGCATTTTCGTTCGAAAATAGCATTTTCGTCCGAAAATAGCATTTTCGTCCGAAAATAGCATTTTCGTCCATTCGTCCGAAAAACGAATAACGAAAATGCTAAACTAATGAAAGCCAAATGAACGAATGGTTAATAAACGAAAATCATTCGTCCATTCATGCTATTGGCATTCTATAAACCGAAATAGAGTCGGTTTATAGAATACCAATACCATTACATACATTCCATACATACATAAACCGACATAATGAACGACTTTCGGTTTATGGAATGCATGTAATGCTATTGCTATTCTATAAACCGAAATAGAGTCCCCATTCATACGAATAGGTCAACTGACCTATTCGTATGAATGGGGACTCTATTTCGATTTATAGAAAGCCAATAGTATTACATGTATTCCATAAGCCAAAAATCTATAAACTGAACGTCGTTCGGTTTATAGACTTTCGGCTTATAGAATACATGTAATGCTATTGGCTTTCTATAAACCGAACTAGAGTCCCCATTCATAAGAATAGGTCGGTTTATAGACTTTCAGTTTATGGAATGTGAGGTCAATTGATTCGTACGAACAAATAAAACGAAACGAAAATAATGAACGAATTTCGTCTGAAACAAATGCGGTAATTAACGAAATTCGTTTTAGACAAAATAAATTACATTTTCGTCCGAATGGACAGGTCTCGTATTTCTTCTTCTAAATATACTCTCTTCCTTTACTGTGTTGATTCCCTTTATGTATTTAAATGTTTCTATCATATCCCCCCTGTTACATCTTTCCTCCAAGCTATACATGTTAATCTCACCTCAACTAATCTAATTATATTTGGAAATGAATTAACTTACAAAACCCTCTTGGATTTTACTTACAAGTAGTTCGCAATAAAGTACGTGCAAAAGTCTATTTACCACAAACATGACTTCAAAAATGTGAGAAAATACAGAGCGCATCACACATTGTCTTATGTCTGAGTTTCCTATCCGGACTCATTATCATAAAAGAAGAATAATCTATATAACCCAAAAAATCATTACTACAATAAGTGCATGTTGATTCTTGGAGAAAATTCTCTGCTAAGAGAAAATAATTGATTTCAATCAATAAGCTTCGTTTGATGTCTACATGCCTGCTGATACTGACTCTCCACCACTACAAGACACAAGCTAGTAGAATCATTGTTTTTCTACAGGTTCTTAAAATTGATAGAAATACATTGTGTATTTTAGCTTTACTTGTATTTATGGTTCAGACTATTATTAAATGCAATTATTTAGTGAAAGAGATCAATCTTTCAAAACTACTTTATTTAGCTATAAAGACAAGAGTATACATTTTGTATACGTCATGTTAACACATGACCTCTTTTTTGATAATATTTTTAGCACATCTTTGATCATTTCAATGGCTTTGGGCAGTTTCGGAAACATGCTGACCTTCTTTAATATATAGTTATCTTATTTGAATCTTAAAAGATCTCCTAGGAGATGGTTAATATGATTAAATATCTTATTATCTTTATATTTCTTTTTACACCTAGCTTACAATTTTAAGAATTACTAAAAGACTATTTTTTTAAGTTATGTATCTAATTCTGTAGCCCTAGGCTATTGTTACCCAAGTTGTTAATATGGAGGGTTGCATACCAATGAGAAGAGTAGATTGAGGGGCATGACCCCATTAGATTAATAATGTAAAACAATATATCCTAAGAGCTTTTGATTTTGTATTTTTTTATTTTTCAAAGACAATGAGAGTAATAGATCAAACACCGAGAGCTGCATTTAATTCTCAACTCTAGTTTGTTAACGATATTGTAGAACAAGAATGGAAAGCTCCTGCATAAGGCATACCTTTCACCCAAGTGGTAGGTTTATCTAATGAGGATGTGTAATAAATGTGTGGCATCAATGCTCAACCTTTTCCATTGCCTCCGGGAATGTCCCATCTTACAGGTAGAAAAGCCAACACTTCCTGAGAAGTCCTGACCCATAAAACTTGTATTCATGAAAAACATCCCTTGAACGTGAAGATCAAATTCAATAATGTGCAAACAATTATCAATACCAAAATAGGAGGGCCTGTGCATTGAATTGAATCAAATTATTATATTTACTTCATTGATATATCTTATACATGACTGCCTTTATCACAATACCACAATCCCTATATGTGGTATGGGATACCGATCACTTAAAAAATAAGCACAACATGGAGCCTTTGACTTTAGAAATACACAAAAAAGTATTCTAAGCACACATTTAGCATAGCTGAGCTCCTCTAATACAGTGGATCAGTTGCTAGTAACTGTACACTCATACCCCTTCTTCTTCTTCTAAAACTCCATATCTAGCGATGTTAGGGATTCGGCAGGATTGGAGCTGGTAAACAAGGAGGCACCTCACTGATATTGTAAATAGACTTGTTGAAAGTGGCAGGAACATGATAGTAGTCCAGGCAGAAGTCAGTAGGCAGGCAGCAATAATCATACATGGAAAACAAGCATGGGTCAGTAGGCAGGCAGCAATCATCATATATGGAAAACAATCATTGGTCAGTAGACAGGCAGCAATAATCATATGTCAAATTACAACCCAAGGTAAAAATTGTAGAAATGAGGCAAATATTGTAGCAATAATAAAACACAGGAACAAGATCACTGAAGCAGGTGCAACACAACTACTGAGTGCTGCTAAGTCCTTTTACAGTGCTGCTAAGGTCCAAATGAGGTAGTCCCTCGCCCTCATCACATACCTAAATATTTTCCATCTCTGAAGGTGTGGTGATAGGGTTGGAACCTCTCCTGTGTCGATCTTCAGTACTGAGCAGGTTAGGACTGCAAACTGTGTCTCTTGTGGGAAGAATCTGCCTTCCAGTGATCTTGGTGGGAGGCAGCACAAATCCATTGAGGCTGCATAACGCTGTTTTGTACCAATTCGCAGGATAGTTGGTCTGGGGGAAAGCTGAAACTGTCGGAGATGCCTATGAGGTAAGTGGAAGTCAAGATTGCGCACCTGACACCCACTAACTTTCCAAATGTCACATAACTGGCTATTGTATCTTTTTAATCTTGACTGGCTTGAAACCTCTGTTTTTAAAGTAAAACACTATTTTATGCTAAATTCAAGTCTACACTGGAAGACAATACTAAACGCCTACTTAAAACCACATTCAAATAAACTTCTTCATATTCTATAAAAATGTTGAAGGCAAGGAACCACCTAAAGGGAATCATGATCTACCCACCGGCTTCATGAGGTCTGTATACAAAGTTACTCCATGGTAGGTATCATGTAAAAATCTGTTAGATACATGCGCACATAGCATAACTGGATGAATTTACTTTTTCTCATTCAATTATAAAATCAACACATCCATCTGCTCTATTAGCCATTAAGTGATCGTTATTAGGAAACAATAGCATTACACGAATACATGATGCTTGTTATAGAGAACAAGCCCTGAAAATGTGTAATCCAGCTCTTACCCAGATTGTACAAGGAACTTGTTGCATAGAACTGAGCAGCTGCAGTCATAAAACAACATACAGGAGACAAAGGTATTAGCTTGATTGGCCTTTAGACACTTGTGTTTGTTCATGTGTTATTTACTGCATGTGATGTTTAAGTGTTAGAGGATGTAAAACTTGTTTGGCACATTATCATTCTTTCCTAGGACTCCAAACAAACTCCTCTTTGTGACATTTTCTAAATTGAAGCCTCTGTCGCTAATGTTTTCCTTGCCATAAATTCAGCCACATTTAAAAACTGAACCTGGTTTAAAAAGCCATGAAATTCCATAATGCAAACTGCTAAATAACTGCAGTAAAATGCAACAGAGCGATCGGGAACACTCAACACATTTGTATTACTTAAAGCAAGGCAATCAGGAGTTGAATGATCCCAGAGAAATACTGAAAGACCTCTCATTCAATGAAATGCTCATTAACCCGACTCCGATTGATAGCAATTCTGAAATAAATTGACCATTTTTTTTTATTCTTGGCTGTTCCTTTACTGTAATGCTCTTTGTTCATGGCCTAGGGAAGCATTAGGTATTCATTATGCAGCATAACATGGAGTGTTTTCCTTAGCAGTGACATATTCAATGAAAGGTGACCATGACATAAAGACAAAGAAACAGATCTTTCTTATCATTTTTTGTCAGCAACAATTCCCAACCCCTACAATCTTCAAATACAGCATAGTAGAGCAACAGTCCTACCTATCACTCCAAGACCTCCTTCTTGGATGTCACTGGATTTAGAGGCTACTACACGAACACAGTACATAGTTTTACACCGCTGTTAGTAAAAGGACACTGTACTGCGAATACAAAAACAAAAAATCTATCATTTGTGTTTTGTGACTTTCAAGCAAATGCATAAGAGAGAAACGTGTTTCCGGCATCTCTTCTTTCTTACACCACCGGTGTCTTGGTGTGCAAACCAACTGTTTGACTATGAGAATTCTGTAATTTGAATAACAAGACACACAATGATGTCATAAGCAGGAGGCACCCCTGACAATTTAAACACAATGTTCTCCTTATTTATGCATTTGCTTGCAATTCTGCTAACACAATGTATCGATTATTTTTCATATTTTTTATTCTCTTCATGCACAGTATATATAATGCTTAGGCTTGAACCTATCACAACCCGCCTTACATATCATCTCCTACATGGATACACAACTACTAAATCTGAACACTAACGATCTTACCGCTTATAAGGAACTGGGACAGAGACCTAAATGTACAATGGCCAGACAATCAATGGTAAATGGCAATAGCGAAAATTCAATGCTGCTCCATAGGTAACTGATAACAAGAAATATCCTATAAACTCTTAACACACTGCCACCATACCCCTCAGATTCTCCAAAAGACAGACACACGTTGTTGGAAATACAGCACAGACAAAGGCACACTACTATATTTATGGTGGCAGTGTTCAAAAATACAACCATACTGGAAATACATACAGACAGTACTTGAATTACTCACAGATTACTAGATCCCGTTTACACCACAGTTTTACCTACTACATCATAACACTATACACATCTCAAAATATAAAAATAAAAAAGCAATAACTGCAACTCATTATCTTTTCCCACTCAATTGCAAAATCTTCACAACCCCCATCTCTGAAGTCCTGGATTGCAAGAGTAGAGGAAGATGGAAGATATTACTTTCACCATCAAGGCAATAGACGAGACATACATACAAACCTGGTTTTATAATTCAGGGAAACAAATACAAACACGTAAATACATAATCAAAGAAAATAATAGGCACAATGAGCTGTATATAAATATGAAAAGGGATCCTTAGACGGAGGCCAGGCCCCCCTCACTTGAGAAACTGCTTTTTCTGACTTTGCTTGAACACCTAATTTTAAGGTACATGTCCTCTGTTTTCCCTTGCTCCATACTATGTAATTTATAAATAACAAGACATCACATTCAGAAGTGATAATTCTGGTGGTATTTCTTCCCTCAGGCAGCCTTACTCCCTTATTTAATTTTAAGTCTATGAGTCCCCCTGTTATGTAATTATATTTTTGGAAAATAAAAATTATTACTAGAAAGGATAGATTGCTATAATTTGATGTTGCCCTGACCTTGACATGTCATTGTGAATCTTTTGTTTATTTTATGTTTTTGAAATGCCTTTGCATTTAGTAACTTTCATTATTATAACTAAGTTTACCTTACGGGCTGTTTAAATCTTGTGAAGAAGACAAATCCTCGGTCCCATATGACATACGATAATTAAAAACACTCGTTACAGGTCCATTTTGCAGGGGCCGGGGTTTCATTATTGAATTTCTGCAAATGCTCCCTGTAATGGGTGGTTTTAGCTATGTCTAAGAAGACATTAGATCGAGTTCCTGTAATATCCAGAGTGGCATTCTGATTCTTCAACCAGTGATAGCAAGGATTTGCCTTAGGACAAGAACCAGCTCTAATGATATATGTAAAATAATAATGCAAATGGATATTTTTCGTTATAGATTTCATACACAGTTGCGTTATTGATTTACAGACAAAGTAAAGAGAGACATCAAAGACATACACTGAGGGGGACTTGAAGGTGAAACCATATCAAAGGTACATGTCTATAACTCATACACAATGATAAATGACAGATGCAAAGCTACCACATAAAAGACTGAATAGAGGACACTAAAACATGTGTTATTATTATTGTTGACAACATATAAAGTGTTGTCTGCAGCATTGTAAAATAGACTAACAAAATATACAAATAGCAAGTCAGTTGACATGAGAAGGATATAGGCGCATGGGCCTAGTCACAAACATATAGCTTCCCTTACTTTCAACGGGGAAGATTAAAACCTGGAGTTTTTTCTAATTCAAACTCGGGGTGCCCCATTTGACTTAGTCTCAAAATGAAAGTTCGACCTCCAAAGTCAAATTGTATTGCTTTTACTGCCAGAGGTATAAATAAAGTATATTATATTATATATATATATATATATATATATATCACAATGTCTTTTGGTATTCATCTTTACATAATTTATCTGTATTCTCGAATCAAAGAAATGTATTGTTGTACTGTTAGTCTTGTTTGTCTGAATAAATATTTATTATTTTATTAAAGCAAGCCATGACCTCAACAATGGGAAAGTTTGTAGACGATGGAATGTCATTTGGAGACTAGTTATGAAAGGTTTTTTTAGGTGAGGATATTTTTTTTATATTAAAAGATATCTGGAGCCAATTTAACTTCTTTGGAGTTTGGGGGGTTTGGAGGGGGATTTCTTGTTATGTATGTTTCTCTTTCTTATTTCCGAAAGGTAGGGAAGCTTCTCAAAATGGTTGCTTCAATTTCCTGCTTCCTCACTTTTATTCCCAAAACTCTTCCCATGAACTCCAACGATAGACTAACCATGTCCCCTCAGTACTCAGTCATGGACGCCCCTCCCCGACCTTGTCTGGGGGCTACACTGGTGTAGGTAAACTCAAGCGGCCTCAGTAACAGCATTTGTTTTCCTATACTCCCATCATAAGGGAAGCGGACACAGTGCCTAGTTTCTACTACAGCCAGGCCACAGTGAACTTCACAGGCCGTTGTGTTTCTAATGTACCTACATTTATTTGTATCATAAATTTGAGCTAAAGTGAAATGTCTGCACAGCTCTCTTTTTGAATATTATAGTTGTTCGACTTAAGTTGTACCATTTACAAACCTACTGAATTGTCCTTTTAGTTGCTGTCATTTGGTACATCATCATGAGCTTAAGATGTTTACATTTCAAGTGTTTTTTTGTTCTAATGTTCTCATCTAAGCCTATTCTTTTGGGGCTTTCAAGAATTGTATCCATTTTTGCTTGTTTGAAGCTTTTTTTTTAAAGAACCATTTTAACCATTCTTTGTCCATAATTATATAACACCCCTGTGACTGTGGCATGTTGTTTGTTTGCTTTTAAGTTATAAAAGCTATATAGATGTTTTAGCTACCAATGCACATACTGGGAGCTCAATGAAAACCCTTTGACCTATGTATACAACCACGCTCTTGGAAGGGCTACATCACACTGTGAAAATAGACAATGCTGGCCCTCTTTGCTCAGTGACCATAATTGTATTGCAAAAGTACAGGGCATCTTAAGTTTATTGCCTAATTTTCCTCTTTGACGGTACAGCAGCCTCCCTGAATAGAGGCAATTACATAGAAGTGCCCTTGGTGAGTGTTTACAGTGAAGTACAGCTAGAAATCAATGCTCTGAAATATAGTGTAGGCAACCGAAGGCTTCAAGGCAATTGTTTTCATCAAATAGGATATCACTTTCCAGAACCGTAAATGCTAATAATCACTTTATCAGAGATTGTCTTATCATTTGGCATAAACCAAATCTACAGAACCTTCATTTTTTAACCTGTTCTTGCTATAGTTCCAATGAGAATACGGACGGAGAATCAATTACATGTATTTATTTCCCATAAAGCAATTTGTAAAAACTGATAGACATCAATAGATTTCTTTACTGACAAATGCAATAAAATGGTTAGAAAATAAGCATGGTTTTTCACCAGTTAACAAAACGTATAAACAAAATAATCAAAATATTGTTCCTGTTCTGTCAATTAATTTGGTTTTTAAATTATTTTTGTATACATTTTAGCTTAGAAGATATGAGTAGCTAGGCAGCGGACAAAACCCCAAAACATCAATATTTGTGTAATGGAATCTGTGCTAGTCTGTTGTGCAACATGCCATTGGTCTCTTAGACTGTCACTCAGACAGCCAACCATTTGTTAATGCTACCCTGTTAGACAATAAGTAATACTTATTATGCATCTTTGGACTACTTTGAGCTGAGTTATCACTTATCAGTGACTTTTGACTCAACATTTTTATTGAAGCCTACGGCATTCAATGGCCAGCGATAAATTACCTCAGGTTATTCAAAACAGCCAATTAGAGTAACAAACCCAACAGGTACTGGGATCTTAAGACAAGGCATACCGTGCATGTAGCCGAGTTGGACTTTTGTGCTAGTGTCCTGAAACTCTCCAGCCTCATGGTTTAGAGAATGTGTAGGGACAATAATTTGTTTAAAAAATTGCCTTAAAAATATCTGGTAATAGAGAGTAAAGTACCATATACTATCCAAATGCATATTGTTTGAGTCGAGTCAGCCATTATTAGAGTTGTATTGTACAACAGTAAAGGTCAATTTTTTTCAGACAGGATGTAGATTATAAAAATACCTTTGCGGGCTGTACCTAACATAAGGCCCAACTACTGGAGGATGACAATTCTAGAATCTGTTAATGTATACAGGTCAAGTGGAACCACAAATTATTTGCAGAAGGTCCAGAAGCCAGTTAGGTTACCTGTAGATCTGGGTAACAGTAAACTGTACTAACAAACTTCAACTGAGGAAGATCCTGATGAAAAGGTGAATGGGCCCTACAAACTGTGAGTTGGACACCTGGTAGGTCTACATACGCTAAACAATAAAATTATGGCTAGGGCCATGAGGAGGATTGTCAAAAATAGAATCCCTTTTTCTACAAATGACTCAGAAGCCTAAGCTATGTTTCTCATGTGCAACAAGATGTTAGTACCTCTCCCTTATACAAATACTGGATGATCCTTATATTAAAATGTTGAATGTTTTTGGTGCAAAACATATTTTGTGTGATCTGTGTATAATATATTTATACATATATATTAATATATGCCATAACATTATGACCAATGATATTAATGTGGATTCTACTTTGACACATACCCCCCTACCTAAGCATTCTTGCAGGCCATGTATAAACTTGTATGGAAACTGTAGTCTTTAAGCAGGATAATGTGCCCCGCCATAAAGCAAAAAGTGTTCAGGAAATGTTTGAGGAACACAACAAGTTTAAGGTGTTGACGTGGCCACTAAATTCACCAGATCTCAATCCAATCCATGCTTGACAGACAAGTCCGATCCATGGAGGAATCACCTCAACTTACAGATGGAGGATCTGCTCCTAATGTCTTGGTGAATCTTAGTAAGTGTTTCATATCTCATCTGTGGAATTTATTAACTTATTCTATGATATTTTGTTTTCCTGAGAGACTTTGACTTCTAACAAAAATTGTATGTGTGCCTATCTCCACCTATTATCATGTGTGCTCAATATATATATATATATATATATATATGTGTTTTTATGTCTATATACATCATAAAGAAACACTTTTTGAGAGTAGAGTGATTGACTGTCTTTTTTTCTAGAGGAAATTAATGTAGCACATTGATCTTCATTTATTGTGCATTCCTTCTGACTTAAACATATCAGAGATGAATTTATGTTGCTTTGATAATAGCTGCTCTGTGATCATTTAGATGTTTGCACAAAAAACAATGATACAAATGCATTAGGGCTGCTTTGGTTTAAAATTCATTGAATGGTCACAACTATAAGACTGAACAGGATAAGGCAGCTACAGCAGATTATCATCATTGCAAAATATACCCTGCACATTCAAAGTTCTGTGTACTTAAATTAACCAGTCAATATGTCCAATAAATACACAGTGAATGTGGCAATAAAACAGAGGCACAAAATCTCACAAGTGGAATACACCTTTAACAAATGATCTAATTAACTCAGCGTGCTATTAATAAACTGGAGATTCAGTAGTACAGACAATATTTTAGAGCTGTGAAATAAATATTAACCAGCAGTCATATTGAGAAATGTGTATTTTAAACAAAAACAATGTTAGAAGCATATGCCAGTGAATGGAAAGTATGAACCCCTATAACTTAGAAATAAAGGATTCTGGGAAATTTGTACAAATGCAGCAAAAGCAGCTTTTTTTCTTCTGAACAGACTTTACCCAGAGCAGCTTAGCCCAACATAATTACTAGATAACTTCTTGACTCTTTGCAGCAAAAGTAAAGCTTATTATATAAACGCATTGTAACATCTGATCTGTGAATTATTATGGAATGCTGTTGCATTATTAAAGTACAGCGTATATCAGTTTGAAGTAAGACTTATCAAACATGCTGACAGTGAATTTGGAAGACCTCTATTAATCAAGGTCACATTAGGACATCTAACACTGCAATGGCATTAGTCAGACATTCATTTTGATCTGTATTTTTTTTTTTTTTTTTGCATTGTGGGTTTAATCCTTTTATTTTCCAGACAACACAAATCAATGAATACTTCATTTTGACTGGAATAAATGACTGTAGCAGAAGGGCTTTAGTATAGCATTATATAAGCAATTAATCTTTTTTATGAGGATTCTGTTAGAACAACTTCCCCAGCACAAAAAGCAAAAAGCACCCTGGCTGGCTACTGCATCAAAAGTCATTAAAATGTGGTGTTGATGAATTACTTTGTGTTGATTTTGCTGAGGTAGGGCTCTGAAGACCTGACTGGCAGAAGACTCCTCACACCTCTCTTCATAAGCACATAATCAGCAAAATTATCGCTGTCTATTATAACTAACTACTATCACATGTGAAATCTATGGAACTTGGGGGTTTCACTGGCAGTTGGGTACCACTTTAACAAGATGGACATGTCAATATTTAAGACAGGAGACATGTTGACGTGCCCAATAACTCATTTTTTTGATGTGACTTGCAGATGGTAGGATCATATATCAGAATAAATCACATGGACCCACATGCATCTATTAGGAGCTTGACACCAAACAACTATTATATGAATGTGATCATGCAATCAAGCAATGTTGATTGCCATATGGATCTTTTTAAGGCCAAGATTTACCCATTTTCAAATGCATGTGTCAGCGCCATAATGAACTATGTATACATCCTCTCTTGTTGGTGACATGATTTTAATCAATAGAGCACTTTTGGGAGGTAGTGGAACAGAAAATTCACATCATGGACATCTGTCCTAAAAATCTTACACTGTTTAATGCTATTCAGCATGGATCAAAATCCCTACAAAGAGTTTCCAGCACCTTGTTGAATCAATGCCACAAAGTTTGTAATTTTACAATAATATAACAGGTTTGTGTCTGATATACCTTCAGTGTATGCATCAACTGTTTGGCCTCTTTGGAACCAGATTAGTTGATATGATAGGCTTTGTTCGAAGTTGAATGTCAAACCTATTGTAGCTAATATATTGGCAAACAGTAATCAGCCTCATATGCCACACTTTTGCAGCTATGTAATTGTGATTGTGTTTCTTCTAAGTAACAATCTCTTTTCATGAGAGTGTGGTCATGGAAGAGGATAAGGCTTCTCTAATTAAAACATTTAACACAATTTTCTTCTTCTCAATGGGTAATAGTAGGCTGGGAAAAAATGTAATTAAAAAAAAAATAATAAGATGGTGGAGGATGTGTGGTGTTTGCAGGGGTTGGTTATGACTAGCTCTCTTACAAGGGTAAGTCAGACATATGGATGAATATTATAAACCAAGGGAAAGGAATCCTCCGTGGGCTAGGCGACCAAGGGATCCAGTGTACTCTTTGATTGTTGGTACAAGCTTGGAGTAGGATACCCATTCTTGGCCAAAAGGGTTGGCTATATTTATTACGTCGGATTACTAGATTTCATATGGCCCCACGTGTAGTAATAGTTTCAATTTTTCATTTGAAGTTCATAAAACCAAATTTAATTTAATAACTATATCACAATGGTTCAGAAGTTATTAAAATAAATTCTCTGAACACTAAGGGTCTTAACCCTCCCAATAGGTCTGTTTTGTGATTTAGCAAGATTGAACATTAATATAGCATTTTTACAGGAAACTTTAAGTGTCTCCTAATCTCTCTAATAAAAGTCTATATTTCATTTGTCCTGCTCTCCGGTTGCCAAGTCTAAGAGTACTGTAATAATAATCTATAGTAAGACACCATTTCAGATTCATGAGACCTTGAAAGGTCACTTGGAATCAAGAGGATGTTGTTGTTGTTAAAAGGTATTAATGGGCCTCATAAAATTACATTAGCAAAAATATATGTCCCTAATGTCAATCAACATGAATGTATAGGTCAAATTGAGAAAAATTGCTGAGGGGCGTGATTTTTTTGTGGGAGGAGATTTTAATGTGAATCTAGATTCTAATCTATACAGCTTGGATGGCATTTCGTAAATTCCCTTTGTCTAGCTTAAAGGAAGTTAGGAAGGCCCTATTTGATACTTAATTAGTTAACACCTGGTGTGTGTTTCATGCTTAGTCTAACGATTTTACTTTTTATTATGATCTACATAAAAAGTACCTTAGGAGTGACTGTCTTTACAGTTCTCGTTATCATTTGAACGTGGTGGAAGACTGCACATATTCACAGTGTCTCACGTTTAATAAAAATTACTGATATGGATTTTTAAAATCTGGAAATTAAATGACAATCTTCTGAAAATAATCATATATATGAAATTAGATCAATTCTAGATTATTATTATTTTTAGAAACCATACATCAGAGGTTAACAAAACTAGGTAGCTATGAGGGAATACTTTATTATTATTATGACTAGGATCATTTAAGAAAAAATTGTAATTAGAATATTTACAGCATGTCACTACAAATTAATAAAGTGGAAACGTTGCATTAAATCAGGATATATTAAAGAGCCCAGCTAGTCTTATTAATGAGTGATAAGATCGCTAAAGAGCAAATACTAGGAAAACAATATTTTTACATGCAAATGAAATATGGAAACTATTGGTGCATGAGATTAAAAAGCAACAGAAATAAAGATAACATTTTCCAGGAATACTACTAGGAGTTATAGAATATACACTCAAAAAAAAGGTTAAGCATGCATAAGGTGCTCCTAGATATAAGATAAGGACAGGGACTAATGAATGCATATAGAAAATTGGGCAGACATGATGGGCCAAATGGTTCTTTTACGCCGACACATTCCATGTTTTTAAGAATAAAATGGGCAATTATATACAAACACAAATCAAAACTGCTATAGGAGAGATTCAAAGGGAACAACTTGATAAACTTATCCCATTAGAGAAAATTGAACAAGTGTTTGGCTCCACCCCATACATGTAAAATTATCACCTTTTTGGCAGACATGCTAAACTCGATACTTAAGGGTCAGCCTTTAGACAATCATACTTCAGAAGCTGTTATTACAATAATCCCAAAACAAGAACAAGATAAGTATATATGTTGTTGCTAATGCTCTATTGCTATACTTTTCACTAAGGTTCTTGCCACAAGATTAAAAGGAATTGTCATCAACATAGTTTATCAAGATCAATAATCTTTTATTCCTGGTAGAGAAGTAAAAGACAATATCACTACTGTCTGTCTCTCTTGTTAGCGTAAAAGCAAATAAGGCATTTGATAGAGTGGACTTGATTTTTATGATGACAGTCCTAGATGGAAGAACTTCAGAATTGAGTTCAAGAGATTTATACTTCACCATCAGAAAACGCAGAGAAACTAAATCTAGGGGTTGAACAATTATTCCGACCCTGCGGATCCAGAAAAGAACTCTTAGGAAAAGTAATATAGCAGCATTTCTGAGCATGTTAATTCTCATAAAATACAACACTGGTTTTTTTTTACCTGGAATTGAGAATAGGAATAGAGTTAATATTATTCTGGCCCAAGACAACTATGTAGTGTAGATTAAGGCTCTTTAACTAGACAAAGGAAAACTTTGACCACTAGATTTAATATTTTCCAAAGAGTCAGGCTCAAGGAAAAACACATACTTATACTTACAGAGTAAACATATTATTAACTTACTTAAAACAAGACTCACTCTGCCCCTTATATACACATATACACAAGTAAAAGCAGTCCCCCACCCACTGTTAAATATATATAAAATCTTTAAGCTCAGGTCCCTTTCCCAAATTTTAAATAGGGTAGAATATGGCCATCTGATGAGTTTTAGTCTATGCAGTCGGAGTGGATGGAATGTTTTGATTTATTTAAGGGATGCTGTATATCTTCTAGATTTCAGAAACTGACTAGATGATATCGAGTTCCAGCAGAGATACATAAGTTTTTATTCTTCCCGAATTAGGGAATTAGGGAAGTTCAATATATCATCCAAGTCAGGGAGCCAGAAGTGAGCAAAGTCCAATAAACAACAAGTCAGGGAGCCAGAGATAATCAGAATCCATAGGAAGTTAAATCAGGGTAGCAGAAAATTAGGATCAGGAACAATCCAAATCAGGAACCATAAAAAAGTAACAGTCGGCAAAAGGCACTCGATAACTCCAATGACGTGGAGAAAGAGGCAGACCTATACAAGGTTAAAGGGCAACCCCCCTCAACAATGAGATAACTGCACTGCCATAGCGACGGAGCTGAATCAAGTATGTGTGTAGTCTGAAGTGCACGCTTGTAAAGCCTGTGAGAGCGCAAAACGCAACAATTAATGCAGGAGGTGACAGACAACTGGAATGAATGCCACTAGTGAGGATGACAGAGGTCTCGGAGTGGGGCTGCTGTGGGAGGCATTGCTGGGGCTGCCGAGGCACAGACCAGACAATGACCTCCAAAAATTCAAAACATTCATAAGGTTGCAAAGTAGAATAATAAAATGTATTATTAACCTATTTTGTCTATTTTGATCAATACTAAAAGGTGCTTAATCAAAAATTGTGTGTTCTTAATATATGGTATATGTATTACCCTATTTTGTAATTTATTTTATTTTATTTATTATTATTATTATATGTTTGATGATTTTCTGTTTTTCATTGATTGTATTTTTGAAAATAAAAATAAAGTACAAAAAATGAAATAAGTGTTTTTCCGTAATGTATATGCACCTTGTACACTTCAGTGGTATTGGATTCCATGTCATCCCTCAGCAGTGGAGCAAGGTGATTGGGCCTGAAAATCCAATTAGGATAAGGGCAAGGGAACTACTCATGATACTGAAAGGTGTGCTAAGATAGAGTACCCCTTGTCTTTTACGGCAAATGCCTCCTCAATCAGAAACATCAGACCATAAAATGTCTTGGCAGATAAGAACCATTCAGCCCATCTAGTCTGCCCAATTTTCTACATACTTATATTAGTCCCTGGCCTTATGTCTATCCCACACATACTTAAACTCCTTCACTGTGCTTACCTCTACCACTTCCGCTGGAAGGCTATGTCATGCATCCACTACCCTCTTAGTAAAGTTATCCTGAAATAACTTTTAAACCTTTGCCCCAAATTGATGCAAACTTTTAAAGCAAACACAATTGCACAGATTGAAAAACAAAAACACAGTTGTGATAAATGTATCTAATGGTTTTAAAAGCCATGTAGGCGACACATTCCCTTTAAGGAGTGACATACATTGTTCATTCTTTTATACATGTGCGTCGTGTGTCATTTTAATTACTATCTAAAGTGCAGAGGACTTTGCTTCCAATACTCAGTAGGTTTTGAGATGTTGGGTGAAAAGTTAATGAACATTAAGTGCTTGTGAATGTTATTGTATGGACATAGTACTTGCAGTACAGTTTACTTGATGACATTTGACAAGCATAATACATTCCCTCTGGGTGTACAGAAGAGAAATGTTGCTTTTAGCAGAAGCCGGCTAGATTTGTATGTATTTTTAGTGCTAACAACATCCAAGTTGGAGCAAGGCACTTCCAGGCACGCTGATTAGATGCAGAAGCAGGGGAAAAGTGAATTTATTACAAACCCTGATGTTCTTAGTCTTCCAATACAGACTTAGAGTTGCCAGACATGATTTTGCATAGTTCTGCATAATTCACAAATGTTACAGTACATTTTCCATTTAGTTTATGCACCTGCTCTCTCAGTTTCACCTTCCATAAGCCATAAGTTACAACTGGTCCTGCTACGAGAGGATAAATAGATGTTTGTATTAGGTGGCTTTATAATAAGACTCAGCTTTTGTGAAGATGTTTTATTTATTTATTTAGTTCTTGTGCGAGTAAAATTATAATGGCAGATAGATGGTTGCTATTAGGCAAAAAATTGAAAGCATGGCAAATAAAAAATAGGAACACGACATTCAACAATAACACAAAGAATATAAAGTATTCGAGTTCTTTATCTTGAAGCTACCATAACATAAGCATATATCTAATGGCACTGAAAGCACATATCTAATATGAATATTTCTAATGGCAATTAAAGACTTTCCAAAATTACCTTTGTAATAAATATTGCACCCACGCAGTGTCATATGAAATATGTCTACACCACCACATTATTGCCACTGTTAGTTTGCCAATTAATATACCACAGTTGGTATTCCCATTAATATGCCACAACCTGTTTTCCCATTAATATGCCAAAGCCAATTTGCCCATTACAATGCCACTGCTAGTCTGCCCAGTAATATGCCACAGCCAATTTCCCAATAATATGTCACTATTAGTCTGCCCATTACAATGCCACAGCCAATTTGACAATTAATAATAAACTGTTAGTATTCCCATTAATATGCCACTGTCCACTTGCCCATTAATTAGTCTGATGCACGTGGACAGCCAGCTTCTGCCCTAATGCAGCTGTCTCCATGTGAGACAGTCACTCGGGCAGAGCTACCACCAAGGGCCACCACGGGGTAGCTTCTTTGGGCCCCATTTAACCAAGTGCCCTCTTTGCCATTTGTTCAAAGTGGCACTGATAGAAACCAATAGACTTCAATAAACCAATTTTAGTTAAAAAAAACTGTAATAAGTGATATTGGTAACAGTCCCAAATTTTCTCTGGTCAGTCCCGTTTTTGGAAATTCTGTAGATTGTAAGCTTACAAAGAGGGCTCTTTAATTCACACATTGGTCTATCTCTGTCTAAAGTACTTTCTTTTTACAATCTGTACCAAGTGCAGTGTAACTTGTAGGCGCTAAATAAATAAACAATTGTTAATGCAAAGTAATGTAATGTCCTCTACTGTCATAATCAGTGTTGCCAACGCTGCCGCCTCTGCACAGTTTTATAAAAAATATAAATTATGGATGTCTCTCATAGTTTCATTATGTAATAAAATGTGCCACTACTTTTTTTTTTTTTTATATCTCTGACATTATCATTAGAGCCAGTTATAAATGCACATTGATATTCATCTCTTTTGTATTGCTTCATACTACCTTTAATTTCAGCTTACACTAATACTCTTTCAGGATAATTCTTCTTAGTACATTTATTCTTAACAAAATCCACCTGATTCATGTAATTCTCTTTAAATGTACAACTTTTAGAATATTCTACAACCAATGTAGATGGTAGAAGTTTAATATTCCATATACCTGTGTCCGTCCATTCTTGTTTGGTTAAAAAAAGATCATCAATTTTTTTTTTAACCCTTTTGTGTATCATTTTCTTTCTAATGAATATTTAAATAATTCAAACACTTCTAATTTTGCGATTTCGAATGTTGCCTCATGGAGAGGAAATTTCTTCTCGACTCCGCCAGGCAATAATATTTCTCCTTGGTTTAACCAACACTAAATAATAATGTTGATTCAATTATCAAACAACTCTATTTCCTGTTTTTCAATATATATATATATATATATATATATATCCTTTTTTGGGAGGCATCTATTATATTTGATATCACCACCTCTCTTGGCAGAGCTTTCTGTACCTTTATTGTCCTATAAAGAATCCCTTTCTTTGTTGCCTATAAAATCTTCTCTCTTCCAGGATTTTCCATTCTCAAAAGATGACCTCTTGTTGTTTTTACATTTCTGCTAAAGCATAGGTCACACATAAAATAAACTTAAGATTAATTATTGTAATTATTGAATGTTAACCATAATAAACATAACGCCATGTTCTAGTTGTTGTTTTTTTGTGTGGGTTTTCCAATCTCGGATGTTAATTTGACAGCGCTTATTTGGAATATTAACATTTCTTACCTACTTTTTAACCCCTTGACGACAAAGGACGTGCCAGGCACGTCCTGCATTGAATGAAGCGGTTTTCTCGATCAACGATCGCGAAAACCGCTTTAACAGTGCTGGTCTATTGCCTCGACATCGAGGCAATAGCCAGCACCGAAATTTCTATTTCGGGACCCCCACGATCGCCCCACGGAGCGATCGTGGGAAGCCATATTGACGGAGCATGCTGCTCCGTCAATATGGATAAGTCCTCTGCCGTTCTGAGCTTCGGAAGTGAAAGTAACTTCACTTCCGTCGCTCTGAATATGCTACTTGACTACCCCTAGTGGTAGTTTAGTAGCATTGCAATGGGAAATATTTAAAATAAATATTTAATTAATTAAAAACAGGTTATTTAGCTATATTAGCCTATAGGGTTAAAATTAAATATTTTTTAGCATAAGGGATAGGGTTAAAATTAAATTAAAGTTAAAAAATATTAAGGGATATAATAAGGATTAGAGTTGGGGTTAAATTTAGTGTTAGGGTTAAACACTATTTTTGGTTTTTGCCCCATAACTCGCAAAAAAACCCCGAAAAATATGGAAACATGCATATTTTTGAACTCGGGAGAACATTTAGAAACTATTTAGATGGAGTCTTTTTTAATGATTTTATTTGTGTAAATTATATTTTAGGTCAAAGTTAGAAAAAGTGTTTTTTTTTTAAATGTTTCATCATATTTTATCATTTTTTTTGTAGTAAATTATAAGATATGATGAACATAATGGTATCTAATGAAAGCCCTTCTTATGACGATAAAAACAACATATAATTTGTGTGGGTACTGTATGTGAGAAAGAAAAAAATTACAGCTAAACACAAACACCCTAGAAATGTCAAAACCGCCATTGTCACCAAGGGAAAGTCAAGGTGAAAATGTCTTGTCACTAAGGGGTTAATCTTCATTTAATTATATTTTATTCATTTTTCATGATATAAATATATTAAACAGACATACTAGGCGACTATATCATTGGGTCACTAATATATTTCTAATAATTTTTAAGGTTATTCAATGAGCAGGAGCCCAATGCACTTAGTAAAACAGACAGAACAAATTACATGGAACACTAAAAAAACAGAAAAAAAAAAAAGACAACATAGATTGTTATGTGGGAGAAGATGAGAAGAAAGAGTCCCCTTTATATTTATTATAACATAAATTTGTTTATCCTATTAGATGTCACTTATAAATTGATCTTAATGCCATGAATGTATATAGAAAAAAAGGTTTATCTTGAATAAGAATCATGAAAAATAACTGAATAAGTAACTGATACACATTACACAAAACAAATATAACAATATATGTAACAATTAGCGAGCTGTAAGCTTCAGCTCTTCATGGGTCTATTAGCTTACAATCGTAGATATGCGAGACTACCTTGCATTCTGAACTGATGAGTGCGGAGGCGCTTGTTGTAACCTAATTTCCCCAGCTAATTCCTCACCATTATCCACTATAATTCATGGTAATCCATTACTAGTATAATTTCTAATTCTAGCTAGTTATGCTTGTAGTGAGTGACTCTTTTTTGTTTTATCTCTATTTTCCTTATTCTTTTCTTTTTTTTTTTATCTGTTCTGTTTTCCCTTTTCTACTTTCTCCTTTTATGAATCGGCAAAGCATAATATGGTAAATAAGTAAATGAAATAGTTTACACCTACTGGTTTCAAACCCATTGTGTATATTTTAAAGCTGTCTATATCTTTATTTAAAAATTATGTGTGCCAAAATCTTTTATGTAATATTTTAAAAGTAAATTATATTCAGGTAAATAAAATATTCATGCTAAATATACATGCTATGTCCAATATATATGAGATTGTGGTTCATCAGTCTGTTTCCAGTGAGATAATTATTACTTATTTACTCCTAGTGACAATATCCTCCTGCATCTCTTTTGAAAATATTATCTAATAAATCCAAATCCTAACTTGCAAATGTATACCATTGCAAACACTGTTCCATTGAAACTTTGGCAGGTTATGTATCTTTATTATTGTCACCAGAATTGAGATTGTTACCTTATTTGTAACTACATTTCCAAACAAGTACCAGTATAGAAGAAAAGTATAACCCAGTAAGTATCTGACAGTTCTAGAATACTGAATATCTAATTTTTCTGTATTGGTTATAGATTGTAGCATTCACGGAATCAATCGCCACAGAAATATTCATGCTGTCTTCTTCTAGGCAGGTTACTTTTTCTCCTATGTCATGGAGATCCTGCTTAAGCACGGTAAGCTAAGCATATAACAGCTGGTTTGCTTTTTAAATTATACTCATAATTTTCTCTTTTGTGGACAGATTGTTATGGATTTCTTGCCAACCTTATGCTGCAGATACATGCAGAATACCTTATATTGTGTTTCTACTGAAACCATACTCACAGGATTCATTGGTGTTGGCGACATTTTATTGGAGGTGTCAGCTAGACTTGACTCTTGTAAGTTCCCAAAATAACCTTTCAGGGATGATGTTGTTTGTTTATTTCTAGTCCTCTATGGATTTGGTAAAGTTCCCATTTTGGTTTTGCTTGCACATACTTTATTATTTTTAGGTAACTTGTGCAGACTCAGAGTTCTCACCTCATGTTCTTGCTCTTTTTGGAAGTGGGTCTAGAAACGCCCCCGCGGTTCCCGTCATTTTCTCTTTAGAGTTGTCTGGTAATATAAGACAATGATAGATAGAAATCAAATGTTTATTAGTGTTGTTTCGTATATATGCAGTATGGATCTGTGTATACATATGCAATTCTGAAATCTATTACCTTAAAATTCTTGCTCTAAACCATGATCATTAAATGGATATGAGTAGAAACAACACTTCTTAACAGGAATACATTACAAATTCATTCAAAAACAATGTTGTCTAGCCTGGTCTTGCTCATAATTACTTCTAAGTTGGCATCCCTCAAGATATCCAAAAAGCAGTAAGTGAATAATTGGTACAATTAAAACAAATGTCAGGAGACTCCCTGAGGAGGAGATGCATTCACTGCAAATCCATCTCAGTCAGAAAAAATCTGTTGTCTTATATTATTATTAAAAAAAAGAGAACATTGTTCAGGAATCCTTCAATTTTAGTTAAATGAAGTTCTACTGGTGTTTGTTATTTTCTGTTAATCATTGCATAAGTAATGGGCTGCCACTAATTGTTAGACGCTTTACCTATAGGTTAAACTTCAATAATGCTATACTTTTGTGTATTATTTTGCATAATCAAAAACACAATTAATTGTGGAGACCCCTAATATTGAAAGGCTTAATGACTTTTGAACCTTAGAAGGATAACAATAGGGGTTTCTCTCCCTCAATTTTTAATTTAGGGTGTTATTCAATAAATTCTACTATTCTGACAACACAGCTGTCAAAAAATCATCCAAATTCACTGTTTAGTGACAAAATTAACAATTAAGCGGTGTGTCCCAAATAAATATAGTGTAGTTGGGTGCCTAACAAGTTGAGGTGCAATCCTGAAAATCTGCAGTAGAAATACCAGACACAGAACAGATGCCACTAGAGGCAGAAATAGGAACAGTCACTTTACATTACCAAGTATTTATTTAGTGCCAACAATTTACGCAGACCATTTATAAGAAGGGAACTACAAACAAAATTAGACAAACATATTCAGACTAAAACATGAGGAGGAGGGCTCTGCTCACCAGTTTACTATCTAGAGGGAATGACGTACATGAGAAGCATAAGGTGAGTGAAGAGGCAGGAGGAAAGTTGGGGGAGGGAAAAATAAAAGTAAATTGTGACAATGAAAGATATGGGGTAACTGTGTGGGTAACAGATAAGTGAGTGAAATGAGAGTTTACTAAGTGGGTGGTCTAGGTGGATTCATTCTAAGTCTACAGACAGAGCCACATAGTTGTCTGGACACTGCAGTTGAGTAAAGTGAGAGAGGTGGCTAAGATATTGTGTAGAGATGGGGGAGTTGGTCACGTGGTTGAATGTGATCAAAAAAGAGGTCAAGGCACATCATCTGATGAACCAAACCAATAAAGGAAATTAACCCAAAGGTGGGATGTGGGGAAGTTATCAAGTGAATTGGCCATTCTGAATCTTTTAGCATATTGATTCTGTAGGGGCTTTGTGTGTGGTCAAAGAGACTCAGGAACCTATATGGACCATTCTGAATCTTTTAGCTGTGATGGTGGTTCTTTAGTTCACAAGAAATAATCAAAAACCTGGAAGCCAGGGTAAAACTGTGAAATGTTGGAAGCTATTTAACCTCAGCTATATAGGAATCACAATATATGCATTATTCTTTATTTTATAATATTACAGGTTCATATTGATAAACCTAAATGTCAACTTGCTATGGCAAAGTTAGATAATGCGTATACAAGAGTAACCAAACAAGTCATTCATGTACGGTCCAAAAGAAGTACACAGGAGAAGGTTAAGACAAGGTCAAGGGCAGGCACTGATCCAACAAAGCCAGGAACAAACAAACTGGATAATTAGACCCAAATATCAGAACTCTTTTTTGAAAGAGTCATCACTTTTCAACGGAACTGAACGGTTAAAGGTATGTGACAAAATTAGGGACATAAAGCCCTCCAGAGCAATTCCTTTCCACTGGTTGACTGAGGTGGAGGCTATATGTATGCTTAAGCTTTAATATCTTTATAATACTTCCCCTACTGCCCCACCCAGCTGCTCAGCCACTCACGTCTGGAGCCAAATCTCCATGGGATGGAGGGCTTTCATGTGCCTGCAGAGTAGGCCAGTGCCCACTGCATGGAACTTGGCCAAGGGTCCCAATGATGAAGCAAGCGGGAGCACTTCAGGTAACAGTTGTTCTAGATGTATAAAAATCAAATGTTATCCTAATTTTTTACAGTTCAGTGTGGGGCTAAAAGAAAAAAAAGCTATGATTCTCACCCTTATAAAATTAGCAACAAGTATATAAACAACTCAAACCATTAAGAGTGTTAATTGATGTAGCAGGTGAACCTCGTTGTGCTTTGTCAAATTCGCATGACCAAAAGCTCTCCATTCTATTATGTTTATTGTTAGTTTGCACTACAATAGTTAATTACACTATACTCACACCTGTTGAGCTAGCATCCTATTATACATGTATAGTGTTTGGGTCTGTGACAAACTTGGCACATCAACACTTGAAGACAAAACTGTTTGTTTTATTAAATTAATGGCGAGTTTCATATTTTTTAAATTGTATTTTTATTTACCATTCTCAGTATATTCATTTGTATTGCAGCATTTCCTTCTAATTGGCAGGTTTCATTTGACAGATTTCACAGTTTTGCTATCTTCACTTCCTCACCAAAATGAAAAAACACCAGCCGACACCAAAGGAACATGAGTAAAGTTTCAAAATAATAACCAGTTTTATTGAAGTCCGTAGAAAAGTGAAAATCAACATGAGGAACATGAAAACACAATGCATTTTACACAGAAATGTGCTTAATCCTAAGAAGACTCTACACTCCCTTCATTCAATCCCTCTGCTAATTAGCCATAACCTTCCTCCCTCTCCACTGATTGAGTCATGAACTTTCTTGTGAAGTACCTATGACTTATTTGTGGTATGTATTACCATATGTGCTACAAATATGTACTCCACAAGCATATATGGCTATGAACAAAGCTATGAAGTTCTTTTACAGTATCATTTACATGAATAAGTTGGTTTTCATGGGGTCAGTTACAAAGAAGTTATTTTACCCCAGGATGATTTCCTTTCTACTTTAGAATAAATCCATAGAAATTATAATACATTTCATTGTATATAGCTATTTTCATTTTATTCAGTATTTCTCCATAATCTAGGACAATCTGCACTACCCCTTGCCTGACCTCCAACTATTAACTATATTTCAGAATAGTGTGATAGATTGGACTTCTTAGAATTATAATACTCTTCCATCAACAATACGCAAGCATTTCTATTATGTAGCAAATGAATCAAAATGAAGTCAACTACTAGTATATAAATGTGAAGAGAAAGAAAAAAAGAAAAGCATCATTGGTTTCAGGATGGTAATTTTGCAAAATGCAGGTTAAGCAAAAGAAAAATAATGGAAAGTTCTGTCAAAATGTTATTTGGATTCGCTTCTTTTGCAAATAGCCTTTCATTAAGTGTACTGTATTTTTGTGTCAAAGTCAAGAAACGATTTTCACCACAAAAGTATAGATTTATACAGCCCCTTTTCTTGTCAAATAAAAGAACTAAAAAGCATTCAAACAATCTATTTCTATTCCGTTGTCTTGCGAATGGTTCAAACTTATATTCCACCGCTGAATGCCATTGGGATCCATTTTTTGTGTGTACGATATATTAACATTTCAGATGATGGGCTTTCTTAGTTTTGTGCAGGATCGGTTCTTGGGGGGGCATAGTAATTGTTAAAGATGTGTGTGATTTTTATAGGGCTTCATTTTAATCATATTTCAATACATTTGATAGTTGGAGAACAGACATGTTAATATAGGGAGATGGCCAGATTACGTTTTTTGTTCCTGTTATTATATTTTATTGAATACTGTATCTCTGAATCACTGTAGCTCCACCAAGTCCTCCTTTTTACGATGGGCAATAAATGATGGAAAATGTATTTCCTGATCGTCATGCCAACGGCAGCAACAAGCAATCTGTGGTTTTAGCTTTAAACATATCAAAAATGATCTGTACGTTGTGCTAGCAAAATGACATGCAAACATATACATGAAGAGAAAGAAACATGTCTTAAATGTGTCTCTGGAGTCTCTTATTGATGACATCACCTGTGGCTTGATATTCAAAGGAGTTATTTATAGCGTCCCTTTAATATGTACTGATAAAACCCATGCTGGTAAATTAGCATATGCATAAATACAAGTACAGGTAAAACCCACTCATGGGTAGAATTGAACAAAAAATTGCTATGTAAAAATAAAAATGTTAAAAATAATATTTGGAACGTGTCCTTTGGACAGTAAATCCAATCTGAAATCGACTAAAATAGCAGACGGTATTAAAAATCCTCATGCTGCTAATCACACAACTAACTGTGATTACTGTAGAAATCTCTCATATTTGTTGAAAAGGCAATGTGTAAAGGAATTTAATAAGCCATATTAAATGTAATTCCAGAAAATCGCACTTAGGATAAATGCACCCCAGAGTAGATGATGTATACAATAACTATTCAAAATTATGGATGTGAACATCCAGCTTTCAACGCTGATTATTAATATCTGTTGATTGAACTGAATACATCTGGAAATAATTCTTCATTATATTTTATTTCAACAGCATAAGCCATGCTTTATTATTCACGGAGTATTATCAACATCAATTTAGAAAGAATAATCGGATTCTCTAGAGCATTATAATGTGGACATGGAGTGACAATGTTGTGACAGGATGCTTTGTCCGGGCCATGGACTATTGTTATTTGTGGCCCTTGCCCACTCAGTGGACCCATTGGACTTTCTAAGCCCGGATATGGGTACTCCCGGGGTTACACTGCTGTGCCCAGATCACCAAAAGGGTACACGGATCACAGAATGGGTTCAAGGCAGTATCACCACACAAAGGAAGTGCATTCAGAGTTCAAGGTTCCTGTATTTGGGAATACTGTTCATTTAGTTGTTTTTCTCACCCTTATTTGCCTTTGGAAGGGTCAGTCTGATGTGTGATGGAGATGATTCACATAGATCAAGGGGTCACAACAATAGGAGCTACAGTGGAAGTAGAAGTTGTATTTCTGTTCTTCATAGAACCTTCGTTTCATTGCCTCAAGAAGATCCAACTAACAAGTGCATGTGAGAATTTAAAGGGTAACAAATTCCAAATTAAGAGACATTTTACATGTAACAGTGCGGGGGCCCTGCAGCGTCCATGGGATTTATACTATGTTGGAAAACCCCTTTGTAGGTTGAAAGATCATATTTTGGAGCATACCAGAGATATTAGTTATATATAAGAAGATAATATATAAGAAGAATTAAGCACAATTGCAATGCACTTCATGGTTGTTCACAGTGACAAGGTGCCAGATTTGTAAACTGTAGTTGGATAGTAACTTTACATGCACTGGACACCATAAGGTTTGAATGAAGAGATCAAATATGGATGCTTCCTGCGAATATAGGTATTTTGTTAAATGATTGTAGATACTGTGGGCATTGGAAGATCCGTGACCTTACTTTAGTGAATTCCATAGTGGTATTCTAGGTCACTATATATGTAAAGATTTGAAAATGGGTTCTGTCTCCTTTAAGAGGGATGTGTCCCCTTTAAATTGTTTGCGGATACTTTAAGTATCTATAAGCATGAAACCATATTTTACTTAATCCATTTTGTGATGACGATTGATTAATAATTCCATATGGGTATAGTTCCTTCTGAGAACTAATATATTAATTACTTTGTTTGATAGAAACATAGAAACATAGAATGTGTCGGCAGGAAGAACCATTCGGCCCATCCAGTCTGCCCAATTTTCTAAATAATTTAATTGTGTTGATTCCCTTTATGTATTTAAATGTTTCTATCATATCACACCTGTTACGTCTTTCCTCCAAGCTATACATGTTAAGATGATTTAACCTTTCCTGGTAAGTTTTATCCTTCAACCCATGAACCAGTTTAGTAGCCCTTCTCGGAACTCTCTCCAAAGTATCAATTTCCTTCAGGAGATACGGTCTCCAGTACTGCGTACAATACTCCAAGTGAGGTCTCACCAGTGCTCTGTACAATGGCATGAGCACTTCTCTCTCTCTATTTCTAATACCTCCCCCTATGCAACCAAGCATTCTGCTAGCATTTCCTGCTGCTCTATTGCATTGCCTACCTACCTTTAAGTCCTCTGAAATTATTACTCCCTTTCATCAGATGTTGAGGTTAGGAATGTACCAAATATTCTATATTCTGCTTTTGGGTTTTTACACCCAAGGTACATAATCTTGCACTTGTCCACATTAAATGTCAGTTGCCACAGCTCTGACCATTTTTCTAGATGAGCCTTCTTGATTCCTTGAAGATGTGAGTGCAATAATTAACTCCATCACTATCCCATTTTAGCTTGCTATACTACTCTATGGTTTTTGGCATTTTCTCTCTCCTTGCATAAGTGCACCCCTCTGTGAATATTTGTACACTTTTTCTGAACTCTTTTGGGTGTTGCCAGTCTGCAGGTAGAGTATAATTTATTGTTCATATACCACCTGTGATGTATGTGTGTTTGCTTTTGGTTTGCTTTGTTTCCTGTTCAAGGTGACGTCGGGGTTCAAATATACACAGTGGGGGCACAGGAGGAGACTATTCTACTTTTCGACTCTCAAATGAACACATAGAGATTTTGGGTTGGTGCAAAGTTATAATATAAAATAATAATATCAAACTGTTTAACCAGGAGTATATTCAGAATTTCTCTGGTTTTCAACTACCTCCTTGAGATGTTATTATTACCCAATGTAATTGTATTTATTTTATTAAAGGGCTGAGCCGACCCTGCCAGAAATTCAACCTGCAACCCTAAGGCTTAAACAAATTCTACAGAGGCACAAACCCACGGAGCTATCTGACCAACAAAATGCTAACTCAAATTTAAAGGAAGGTATTATCTGAATAAGTTGAATAATTTATGTGTTTGACCCAGACAAAATGCACATTACTACATAGACTTGTTACAGTCCGATGATTTTACATATTTTTTGGAAAGAAACCTAAAGTGAGAGGTCTTAAGTAGGAAAACAAATCATATTACAGAATGTAACATATCACTTGCATTCTACTGCCAAATCAAGCAAAATGCCAACATGATTTACGACTTGCAAAAAGCTGAAGTGAAAACTGCCAAGAAGATGATACCAAATAAGTCAAAACTGAATGAATAGTTGGAGTGGTAGAATGAATTACGACTAAGAGAGGGTTAGGTTGCAAAAGTTAAATGAAGAGAAAGTTTCAATGAAAATGTATTAATCAACAATGATAGTCATTCATTGGTATCATGTCAGTTATCACTGTTTATACAAGGGGTAGGCAACCTGCGGTCCTCCAGCTGCTGATAACTCCCATAATGCTCTTTCAACTCCCATAATTCTCTTTCAGCTAAGAGACTAGCAGAGTTTTATGGGAAATAAAGGCCTGCAAGATGTGGAGAGCCACAGGTTACCTACCCTTGATTTATAACAACATAATCACATCCCATGTTTAACTTAAGCAAGTCAAATAGGTTTGCTGTCTTGCTATTGTGGAAACACACTGTGATATTGCTTCATAATAACATATTTAACCAGGTGGGTATGTTTAGATATTCTCTGCTTTTCAAGTACATTCTGGATATGTTGCTATCACCCAGTTTAATGTAACTTCTCTTAACTACCTCAAAGGTTTGAGTTGACAATACTGGG
Organism: Pelodytes ibericus; assembly: GCA_036172795.1. Lineage (NCBI taxonomy): Eukaryota > Metazoa > Chordata > Amphibia > Anura > Pelodytidae > Pelodytes > Pelodytes ibericus. The sequence goes on from CM069866.1 coordinate 21,511,540, forward strand.
ACTTGAACTGACAACCATTAGACCAGCATCATAGCACCATCACTACAAGCACCAATGTACAACGTCCGACATGATATGTGCACTGGTTCCTGATTTCAGGTGCAATCCATGTGTAAGTATTCTGATGCTGAAAAGTGTCAAGGACAACATTGCACATGTGCTGGCATGTACATAGATGGGCTGCTTAGGGGAGATCTAGCTTAACCTGTCCCTACTCTATCCTGAAGTTCTGGACTTGTGCTGGAGCAGGGCTTAGCACCATGCACCCTGGGCACCTGCCTAGAGCCAGCTCTGTCTTTGGGATACCAAAACCTGACTGCAGTGGATTCCTTGAGGCTGGAATGGCATTAGGGTAAGTTGGACCAACACCGAAAATCCGCTACACATATATTCATTTTAAGCCCTTTGTGATTTGCGGATTGCTCTGTCCGTGTTGTCCCGTTCGTGACCATGGCTGTTTTAAAACTTTTGCGGTGTTTGTATATGTACAGTAAATGAAAGAGGAATATTACAGCTAAACACAAATTACTTCAGTAATTAGGCAAAAGCACGGTTACTGAAATCATCTCAATTAAAAAGCAGCTTCACCATCTTAACCCAGCTACTTCCACTACTTCCCCTTCACCTCAAGAGAACACAAAGCAGGCTGGAAGATGTTGTTCAGGAATACAGAACATATTTGGTGCTTTACTCTGCTTCACCAGGGCTCCAAGAAGGTGGGTATCCCTTATCTGAACAAACACTTAGCCTGAAAAAAAAAATGGTTTTGGGTCATTTCTGATAATGGATTTCCACTTAAGGGAGGATCAACCTATAAAATATGATGAAAAACTGAAAAAAAATAAAAAAACTATTTTTCTAAAGTTTAGAAATACCCCATGTTTTAAATGTTTTTTTTTTTTTTTTTTTTTTAAAGTTGTAGGGCAATAAGTATAAGTTGCACATTGCTTTTTCCTTTCCCTTTTTTTCAGGATTACCTATAGTGATACTGTAGCTCCAATGTAAAACTTAAAAAAAAAAAAAAAAAAAATCAATAAAATTTCGATTTCATTTTAACAGGATCTGGGGACTGGGAAGACAGGGGCTGCTTGGAGTTCATGGGCAAGCTTCCCATACTTTAAAGAGGCATTCCTTGGCCCATGATAAGCCCTGGCTATCACAGTGTTCAGATTTTATGGAGGGGGCTTTCACAGACATGAGTGGAGTGCCTCAGTTTTGATGCACTCAACCATGTTAGTTTCAGTTCGATCACGGTATTCCGCAATAGGTGCCATGCATGTCCTATATTGGCAAGGGACTTGCCTGGCACAATACAATGTAAATTATCAAGTTAACATTCTATTTGTCCTTAATGACCATTCTAATCGTTAGCTTTATTTTTGATTTTTTTACTTTACCTACTGAATGTAGCATCTCGCATATCAAAACTACAAATGTTTATGTGCCATTGCTGTAACCACTAACGAACCATCAAGTAAAATAATTTCCCTCATATTTCATTGCCCAGAATAAATGTATTCTTTATTTTTCCTGATAATCAACTAGCACCGCACAACATTTATTTATGCGTTACAAAAGGTTATCTGGCATTCCTAATTGTGCTTAAAAATACTTTTCTAAATCATACTCTTTTTTTTTTTTCTCTCTTCTTCTTTGGGAAGTGGGTTTATATGCAGCATAGATATATTTCTCAGCCTTGTTTTTCCATTTATTGCTGCCTTAGGCCAATGAGTGACATTTACGCTTTTTAGACCTTTAAATTAAATTATCATGGATCGATTCTAATACATTTGACTGACATTCTACGTGTCCGAGTAAATAAGTCCAATGATAAGATTATATGTTTGTTTGTGTTTTTATACTTTTCTTTAACATTTAATAGTATACTTAGTTAGTACAAGTATTATTTAAAGCACTACTCTGCCTTGCTAATGACCTACCTTATTAAAGTTCATAAAAATGTATGTATTCAATAAATATGCTTGATTGACTCACAAATGTATGCATGCACAGATAATAACATGGTTTGTGGCTTCTACTGACCCATCCAATTAGCACTTAGCATGAGGCTGGAGTCCGGAAGGCAGAAAGCAACATTTTAAAATATTTAAAAAATGCCACCAAAATATCCCAAATGATAACTATACTTGAAATGTGTGCATACAGAAATTACATCTACAGGTTTTTGCCACCAGTTGTACAGCTAAGTTCCTCTCCGGTGTTGCTTTTACTTACTTTGAATAAATGTCTTATATTTTATCAACACTCAATTGAATCTTGGATATTCTTGAAGGCGTGCTTTTTTTTTGGCTTGCTGATATCTGTGTATTATTACGTTCCTGCGGCTGAGATCGCCGCCTCTGATACACATCACCTGGATCTTCCAGGTTAATTCACTTTTCTCCACCCAGCAATGTGACCAACCACACAGTAACCACTTTCTACATTGCACAACTTTAAGTTTCAAGGCTAGTCATTACAATATGGACACCCAGGAAGCTGTACAACTAGGGTGAAAAGCTTGCAGATGTGTGCTTTATATACGCTCATGTGCAACTCATGTATGTACACATTGCAAATACAGTTATCATTTGACAAAATTTGCTTTTCTGAAACATTTTTTAAATGTTCCTTTTGTACCACACAAATGCTGATAGCTGAGTGGGAGAATCAATAGAAGCTGCAATCCTGATATTTATGAATAAGTAAAACATATATTTTTAATATGGACTTTAATATGCATGAATAAAGGTTGTTTATTTTCAAGTCCTTAACATATATACTGTATTATGGGCCTAACAAAGACAAAATAAACTAGCAGCAGGGATCAACAATGATTAAACATGACACTGTACTACATGTTTGCAAGGGGGAGATGCATGCTCTGTACATAGGATATACACAAAGTTAATTGAATTTTAGTATATGATATATAGTATTAAATTATGCAAAATACCTCAAACAATCAATTAAAGGTAAACTTAAAGATCATAGCCTTTCAAATTCTAAATATATATTTTATTTGCATATAATCCTTGGTCCAGATATATAAACTCTTAAGCTTTCGCAACAGACATTTTTAATTTTACTTAATTCAATCAGCAGGGTTACATTATAAGTCACAGTATGAGGATTACAGGCTCCAAGTCAGCTACCCATACATGGATTCAGATGCATGTTGGTAAAATATATTTTACTGATAGAATAACTTCCCCAGAATGCCAAATATTTTATTTAATGAATATGTATAGGCTCCTGACGTGTCTTCACTGCATGCACTAAAAACAAGTGCTTGCACAATGCAAATTCTTGTTCAACTAGCAAAGTCATTCTGGGTATCGGACAATACCTCTGCCCCTCAGAACATTCCTTCTGTAAACAAACCAGTGATGTTTTCATACACTTCATTTTAGATTAGCCAAACAAAGTTACACTGCTTTGCATAATGTGTTGAGTCAAACTGCAGTCCTATAGGAAAAACAGGGTTTGATTTACCGTATTTCCTCAAATATAAGACGACGCTGATTATAAGACGACCCCCAAAACTTTGGATATTCCTTTAGGAAAAAAACTAAAAGCCTGAATATAAGACTACCCTATAGGAAAAAAGTTTAACTTGTATATATTCACATGTAAATTGCGTTTTAATATTAAATAAAAATGATGATATTAAAAAAATGTATTTCTTGTCTTTATTTCCTTTAATGTGCCTATGCTGCCTCTCTCCCCCCCCTCCCCCCAGCATTGTCTCTCCCTCCCCCAAAACTTTTCTTACGATAGATATCCTCCATGCTGCCCGACACTTCCGTTCATTATGACGGACTATTGTGCAGACATCAACCTGCTGCCCAAATATCATGGGTGGCTAGTGGGGGCAGCTGGAGGATGTCTGACATCACTGCTGCCCGGGACACTTCCGCCGGGACTTTTATGATGAAGCCGGAAGGACATCGCGCAGACATCCCCCGCCTGTTAGAGAGGGGGATCCAGGTCCCCTGCAGCTCTGCAGGGGACCTAGATCCCAGTCTTATAATCTGACCTCGATTTGAGGTCAGATTATAAGACGACCTCGAATTTAAGACGAGGGGTCTTTTTCAGAGCATTTGCTCTGAAAAAAACCTCATCTTATATTCAAGCTAATACCGAAATACATTCTCTACTTTTGTTTTTTATTTTTGACAGTTACACAGGTATAGTTTGTAAGTTTAATTAGATGGAACTTTTCAGCAAGGAATAATGAGGAGTGTTTAGTAAAAGCTGAGTTTCAGGTGAGCTGAGGTGTGAGTATTGCGCAGGGACAAACAACTGAAAAAAAAAATCTAATGTATTATATTAAAAAAAAGACTTTGTGATGTTAAAGTACCTCGAGCTAATTGTCAATTCTGATACATTCAGAGTTCATTGAGAGAGCAACAATGGCAATCGCGAGAATCTGACCACACAGTTTTGTGCATTTATTAAGTAAACCATTGTTTGTGCAGCAGTGGCGGACTAAGTGGGTGGCGGTCCACCTTGGGTGGCACTCATTGGAGGGGTGCCACTGGCTAGGGTGCCCAGGTCACCCCCCAGCCAATGAAACCCCTTCCAATGAGCCCCAATGGAGGTGTGCATTGGAGGTCCACACCTCTGTAAAAAGCAGTGTTGGTAACCTAAGTTTCCAGATGCTGCACAGCACGCAAACCCCTCCCTCTCTCCTCAACCTTGCGTGTGACATCATGAACAAGGATCAGAGGGAGGGAAGACACAGGGCACCGGGAGAGCCTGTGGAGTAGTCTTGTCTACAGTCTGCAGCACGGTAAGTGTAAGTGTCTGTCTGTGCTTGTGAGTGTGAGTATGCATGTGAAAGCATGAGTATGCAAGTGGAAGTGTATACGTATGCATGTCTAAGTGTTACACTGTGTGTGTGTGTGTGTGTGGCATATTAATGTGCATACTGACTGTGGCTTATTAATGAGCATACTGACTGTGGCTTATTAATGGGAAAACTGGCTGTGTCAAATTAATGGGCAAACTAACAGTGGCATATTCATGGGCAAACGGTGGAATACTAATGGTCAGACTGTGTGAGTATGTGTGTATAAGTTTGCAATTCTGTGTGTGTAAGTTTGAGTCTGTGTGTAAGTGTGCGTGTATGTGTGACTGTGTATGTAAGTTTAAGACTGTGTGTGTAAATTTTTTTTTTCAAGTTGACATTCTTCTGCAGTTAAAGTTTAATAAATCATTGATCATAAGTGATAGACTGACAATTCAAAAACAATTTTACGTTCCATAAAGATCTCTATTAAAGAAAAAAAAGTTTAAGCCTTTTCTCCCTTTTTTCACTGACTTTTGACCCAATAAACTCAGTGACATTTGAGGGCTTCTTGGCATGCACGGATCTTTAAAAAAAAAAAAAAAATCTGTAGAACAGAGAAAATGTATCAACATTTTTAAAATGTAGCATTGCTTCCTTTTTACCATTAAAACCATAGCTATGTATATTGTTCTGGTTATCCAAAAGAAAGGCCTTTCATTACAATATTTCTCTTGGATGTTAGTAAAAAATACATGTACAGTGTGCTATTTTCCACCCTACCTACAACTGTATTTATTCTCATTTTGATCTGTGATTTTTCTTATCTAACGGAGCAGCTGGAGTTTGTGTTATAACTATTTGACCTGGAGATATGGCAGTGATATTATTATGCCAGGGTTGAAAAAATAAAATATAACTAAAAGGAAACTTCATACACAGAATGACATTAAATAAAATGAGAAAAACAGACCATCGAGAACAGCTGCTTTAATTGATTCTGAACTAGCGGTAATGAATCTTTCAAAAATGGCAATAAGATTAAAGGAACTCAGTCACATAAGCATTGTCTGTACTGTGAATGCAAAATTGCAAGTAAATGCATAATTTAAGGTATTTGTTTAAATGTGTCTGCTGTGTCTCCTGTTTATGACATCACCTTTGGCTTGATATGCAAATTACATTTCACTTTGAAAGTAGTTCATTTGCATATGAAACCACAGGTGATGTCATAAACAGAAAATACCACAGGCACATTTAATACATCTTTTTTCTTAATCTAAATTTGCATGCATTTTAAATGAGAGGTCATCCCTGGTAAAGGATGTCTTCCTAATAGAATTTAGGAAGAGAACCAATTTGTGGCTCAAAAAGTTACTAAAAGAGAACTCTTAATATGATCATCCAATGTACCAAATACTGGGACCAAAAGGGACTTTTCCTTGGTCTCTCTATGTAGCGAGGACTCCAACCAATCCATTTGAAAGAGAAATTGGAGCCTAGATAATATCATGGACAAAAGTTGGGCTTGAGGTTGGATCCATTGTGATCTCATACATTATCCCTAAATGTAACTGGATGAACGACAGTATTACAAATTACTCAACTGTTTACTATTTTAAACGATACGTAAATCATTATAGGCTTAATGCGGATTTATAAATGCTTCCCAGGTAAAGCAATACATAGGGGGATTTGTATACATACTCCTGCCTTGCAAAGTGCCATGAGAGGTATAAAAATGTGTTTTTGTCATGTATAACTGCGAATGCGCAGTTATATAACTACATTGCAGTCAGGTAGTACAACCTCCACCAAAGCGTTTTTGGAAGAGGGTCTGCAACACTAATCAGGTGGTTTTAAGTGCCTTTTTTATACATTGGCTGAACCAACAACATAAAGGCTAGCACACCCCAGAGGTTCTCTCCTGGCAGGGGCAGCACAGACTCTCAAAATGTGCTTGGAGTCTGCTTTATATATATAATAATGTCAATAGTGAAAATATTTGGTGCTATCGGTGTGTGTGCCATGTTTACACAAGCCCCCCCCCCCCCCCCATTTTATTGGTATATACGAGATGTTTGAAACTTACCAAATATGGTATCTGGCCCCACAAGCAGTAAAAAAAGTTCCAGGACAGTAGTTGCAGGGGGATGTAATGCTGATCTTGGGTCACAGTTACACATATGGTGGGAATGCAGTAAACTAGCCCCTTTGAAAGCTAAGTTAACAGATCCTGGGGGGAAATTATTGATATCGCAATGGATATTATAACTCAGTTGTTCATATTCCATATGGAGTGATGATTAAGGTGAATAAAATATTGATCACCCATATCTTGATGGCTACTTAAGTATCCTTGCAGGATATTGGACACTGACACATATTCAAAGTTGGAGTGAAACAATTCTCCAAATTAATTATTAATGCTATATGGAAAAATCCAGTTAGAAAAATTTGAAAATCTTGATCTACAGTGTATTTTTGTACATCTTTTGAAAAATAATAAAGAATTGTAGATTTAAAGAAAAATTTAAAATGCTTCCCAGGGTCGGCAATAAAATAAAACAGCAGATGGGGATATAGAGTAAGCCTTTTTTAATCGCATTTGCTAAATCAATTACCTTATACAAATACTATGCAAGGTTTGTGTTGCAGAATCTACGTTTTAGAAAACACTGGTAATTTATGACTATATCAAAAGTTTGTATTATCAGTAAATTGAAAATTTTGTTTTTAATCTCCAAAGTAGATTGGTTTACTGGCATTCATAGTTTTATATATATATATATATATATATAAATAGCAAGTGAAAAAAAGATAGAGGCAAATTAATTATGAGTAACAGAGCATTACATGGAATGTGGGTAGGTGATTGCAAAGTGCAGGAAATAAATGCTAAAATTAATGTTAACAATTATGAAAACATGTTCAATTTTAAATACGATTGTGAGTAGGACTGTGGTACTGTTTTTAGAATGGTCATGTCAAGCTGTGAGACTGACCCACGCTCACAGAACTATATGTCCATCCATGTATGCACTCAAACGATGCATGTTTATACCTGTTGCTATGGCAGTGCCTAAATGTACATGTAGAAAACTATCTTCAAAAATAAATGTAATGTATGATGATTATATTCTACATTTTTTGGCTGACTGTCTTGGACACAATATTCAAATATTTATACAAAGGCATTTGCAGCAGAAATAAGGACAGGGAAAAATGAGAGATTTAAGTAGTGAGATTGAGATGCTGGAAGGATGTGAAGTGGGGAGATGAAAAAAAAAAGATGGGGGGGGGGATCGGAGTGAAGTAGTAACAATTAAATACATTTATCACAACGCTTTGCCAGGCATGATCCTGTCCATCATGGCATCTGTATACCAGCTTAGGTTGTAAAGGTTTCTATGACTACCCTAGCCTCCAGTAAATGATGCTCAGATAACATAACATAGGAAGCTAACTGAGCATTGTGGGACTTGTAGTAGAAATCAGCAGAGGTGCAGGGTTTAACCATTTTTACATCTCTTCTCCTGGTTTTTCTTACCGTCCTTGGATTATCTTAAAAGTGAGCAATTATTTACTAGACTTTTCAAAGATTTTTTTTTTTAAACCACAAATATAACAAATTACATATAATTATTAATTAAATATAAAACTGACAGCTGGTTAAAGAGACACTCCCATCAAAAAATGAAAGGGGTTCATTTTATTTGTTTTCTTTTGCATTGCTGATTTCAGATATGTCTTTTGTTTTTGTTTTGTAAAATATAATGAGTTTATTTTATGAAATATTGTACTAAACTAGTGTGACTGGGTGCCACCATTTAGTGAAATATAGTGTTTTTGGGTGCCACCCTCCAGAGACTTTACGGCACTGGTATCTCACTTTGGGGCTGGGGAATGTAGTCTATACGTCAGAATTCTGATCATAGACTTGCATTGAAAAGTGAGACTTGACTGAACATTTTTGAGAATTTTGCAGCATGAGTACAATTCTCAAAATGGATGTTGGAGATAAACATCTTTTTTTTTTTTTGTTTTTACTTTTATTTGCAATTAATTCAAACATTGAGAAAAAAACAGTGGCATATATCCTATATATGTGTTTGTTTTAAATGCACAGGTAATCTAGTTACATCTTATGTAAGTGGTTGTGTGCCTGTAATTTGTTATTTGTGTGTTTTTGAGTATGTTGTTTGCACAGTATATGACACTTCTGAAGTGACCAAACAACACTAGGTTTGCCCCTCAACATAGGCATGTTGTATTAAATGTATACATTTTCAACATTATTGAGTTAGTATGTGCTTTCTTTTTGCTAATGAGGTCTTTTTTCAACAGGTTCCTTTGTCTTCTTTTTATATTTCTATATTTCTATCTTTCTATTTCTATCTTCCTGTAAACACCCCCCCCCCCACGATACATATTCTTGATAAAGGTCCAGGAGGTGGTCCGAAACGTCGACTACTTGTGATTATTGTATATGAGTATCGACTAATAATCATGAATATCTTTTGCAATCAAGACCCGTGTTTTTGTCCTTGGTAAATATATATATATATATAGAGAGAGAGAGAGAGAGAGAGAGAGCATAGCAGCACAGTGAATATAGGGGGATTTGTTTTACCCATTTCGACTAAGTAGCCCACAACCTTTTTCAATAATGGCAGCCATTATTACTCTTCATTAAAAATACCAAAATTGTACTGACATTTACGTTGCTTGAGTTGGGAAGGCTTGTAGGGATCACAGGGAGATACCAGACCAATGGAAAATAAAGCATATACACATTTGATTCAATACATTTAGAACATCTCAGGGATCCTAGCTACTCAGCATCCCATCCAACCAGTATTCAAACATATCACATTTTTTATGTGTCTGATCTAAATATGGACGCATCTTGTTCCATTGTGAGTTGGAAACTCAGTTGGTTTCTTAAATGTATAGCCTGAAAACTTAGTAGTGACAAAACAGTTGATGGCCAATTAAAGTCTTTAAGACTTTGTAAAGATTTTTATCCAGATGATCATGATATTTTGTATCAAATGTAAATGCTTCAGTATAAGTAAGCAGTGGATATGGCACTATAGGCACCTTATATACTCTGGTCAGCAGTGCAATGCCCATTTAACCACTGATCAAAGTACAACTTAAACACTATATACACAGAGCCCTGATGAAGTTTGAATGTCAAAACGTGTTTGTGTTTGGTGTTGTGGTCTGAACCACAATACAGAGTATGGAGGATGAGTAAAGTCAACAGGATAGCTGAACTAGTCACCAGAGACAGGGACGGAGGTGTTCACCCTAATAACCAGAGACCTCACTATTGAGCATAAAATTCCATCCATCTGGGACTTGTGCGGCATCAACTGAGCCCATAGAAACAAAAAAACAACAAACTGCAGAGGACTGGAAACTAGCAACACAGGAACAGCAAGAAGGAACTTAAAACTGGACACAGCAAACTTAAATTCAACAGATGCCAGGACTGGAAACTTGGGTATAGCAATATATAGGGACACAAAGAACATGGGATGGTGCAAGAACACTGGAATAATAATGAAATAACCACACTTGTGTGGTATTTCAAACCAATAGTGTCAGTGTACAAAGGTAGATGAAACAAGCCACTTAATAATGGAGGTAGTCCCAGCGATCAGTTCAAATATTATTACCGATAGTGGAGTATGTCCAATGCAGATGGAAAGCTCGGGATGGAGGAGACTTACAAGCGCTCCAATGTGAATAATAAACCATGAAAAAATGACAGGATCCTTGAATCCAGGATTAAGTTGAGTGCCACAAATCATGAAGAAATGCTAGCATTCTACGCATTTTGCCAGAAACGACAATGTCCTGATGATGCCATGACTAGCCTTAACAGCTGTTAGGTTATATGTACCCTCCCGCCATCATAGTACGTGTATCCTGGTTATTGTTTCATGTCCCTAATGTGGATGGCCACACTGCTTGGCAATCTGCCATTATCCACTGTGGATATGAAAGGGTACCTTTGCATATGTGAGTGCACTAGGCAGTGGCATGAATAAAAACAACCATACCACGGTGGTAAGATTGCCACATGGCCCTCTGACTAAGTAGCACATTACCACATTATACCATCATTGCTGTACACTCCCAGTAGCCGCATATCAGTTTAGTCCACAAACCACTTATAAGTGCAGGTTTTGCCACTGCAACTGCACCAGTTACTCTATGTGGCCTAGTCAATCCCTACAACCGCTGTACTTACAACTAGTGTGGACAAAGCTGGTACATGGACAGTGGAAGTGTGCTGCAATGGTGGAATCATGTGGTGATGTGCTACAAATATAGATTTACTTATTCAGTTATACCATAATGCACATGCACACATTCAATCAAATTTATGCACACGTTCATACGCTCAAAATAATGCATACGTTCCATGAACATTGGTAACAAGTATTACCATCCATGAGAACTGATAGGAAAATGTGTATATTTTATATTTATCTGTTGTACTTTTAATACTAAAAAATTAATATGGATTAATGAGTGATACTGCAAGTATCTTTATACAAAGGAATTATTGGTACTTAAGTATATATATATATATATATATATATATATTTTTTTTTTTTTTTTGCAGATTATATCAACTGTGGTTTATTATATCAGCATTTTTATATTTCACTCATCAGGTTCCACTGAGGAATTTGACAATAGTAACACTTTGTCTTCAGTCTTCATGACATTTTTCTTACTTACCATATGTCAGTACCAACTGTCTCTAATTGCATTCAGAGGGATATGAATTAACAATAGATTATATGCAGATCCATACTGGAGTTGAGATACCAGACCTGAATCCCCCCCCCCCCCCCCCTCAATTCTATGTCTCGGTTTAAAAGATTACATTAGTATGTTATAACTAATACTTTTCTATCAACTGCCAAAAGGGGAAACCAGATAAATTAAATTTAAAATTAAATTTGTACTGTAACAAATCTGACTGATCATTGGATTTCCTTATGCCATTTACATTTTTTTGCAATGTAAAGAACACTGCTGTGTTTCGACTTGACTGCTTGTGAGAAATGCCATGCTCAGTATAGTGCTAATCCTTTAACATACTGAACTTTCAAAAACAGCTTCATAGGATGGACTGTGCCCAACTAATAATGTTAACTATACAATGTGCACACAAGAAATATAGCAAATGTTACAAGAGGGACTCATTAAACAAAAGAAAGCTGAGAATAATTAGTTTGCAAGCTGTTTACGGCTGTTGGCCCTTTTCCCCTGTTTTCATTATATTCATTGATATGGTTTTATTTTTATTTTTTAACATTTGACTACGAGTTATTTATATGTATAGCTGAGGGGATGAAGTAGAAACATTTAAATACATAAGGGAAAGAAAAAAAAAAACTACCACAACTAGAGGACATAGTCTTAAATTAGAAAGGCAACGATTTAAAAGTAATATCAGGAAGTATTACTTTACTGAGAGGGTAGTGGATGTATGGAATAGCCATCCAGCAAAAGTGGTAGAGGTAAACACAGTCAAGGATTTTAAGCATGCGTGGCTATAAGACCGGGAACGGGGGACTAATAAAAGTACTCAAAAAAAACAAAAAATTGGGCAGACTAGATGGACCGAATGGTTCTTATCTGCCGACACATTCTATGTTTCTATGTTTCTATGTTTCTAAACCAACACAGTAAAGTAGATGGACAAAGGTTTAAAAGTAATGTCAGGAAGTATTACTTTAAAAAGGTTAATAGATACGTGGAATAACCAACCAGGTTTATACAGTGAAGGAGCGTAAGCATGCATGGAATAAGCATAATGCAGTCCTTGATATATGATAAGACCAGGGACTAATACAAATATTTAGAGTATTGGGCAGACTAGATTGGCCACAGGGTTCTTATCTGGCGACACATTCTATATTTCTATATTGGTTTTCATCGTTTTTTTAAATGTAGGGCATTGTTTGAATGCATTTGAAATGTTATATGTAGTATGTCATACAAAATGGAAGAAACTCAAGAGCAGCAGTGTCTAACCTTGGAACTGAATATTTTAATTTGGATGACTATCCCCAGTGACCTTGAGAAATTGTCATTAGGTTTATTCTGTCACTTCCAGAAAGTGTGCTATACATCAACAGGTGCTAACATGAAGCAGGAATACTTTTAGGATATTCGGAAAAATTGTTGTTTTTCAACTCACTCTCTCTAAACCGTGCTGAAGGACTTAAAGGACCGGAACAATTATTAAGAAAATGGATTAAAATCCCCTTACAAAAAAATAAATAAAAACATATATGCACACACTTATACATACATGTATCAGCTCTGTTTGGCTGGGTGCTTGCTGAATGTAAAGATATACCACATGCCACATTTTTAACTTTTAATTCTGTTTTAATATGAATTATATGGGATAAATATAATATACAGTCAATCTTCTTTTTTGATAGTTGTAAATTCATCCCGCATTAGTGTGCATGAAGACTGTACTCTGACTGACAGAGAGGAAGCTGGGAAATTACATTTCTGCTCCCGGGCTCTATTTCTTAACATCTCAAAGATTTGTCAGATGAAAAGAACACTTTAAAGAATAGAATTTCAATTTTCTCTCTTCACTTGACTTCAAAAGTTTAGTTGCCTAAAATGAAGTATAGAGAATAAAGAAGTAAAAATACATTGGGGTTGATTCAAAGAACCTCAGATTGCGGCACAATGTGCTTAAAAAGGGTAATGAATAGGTGAATGTATTTTATAAGACGATTGGAGGCACATCTCTCACACCAATTACAAAAAACCCAAGTTGAAGCACTCCCATTGACAAAGTTTCAAATAACTTTATTTGTATTTGTAAATATGTCCATGCTATTTAAAGAGACAGTATTCAATGTCTACAACGCAATTGTTAGCAGTGCTACTCCAGTGAGCAGGTATTGGCAACTGGAATCAAAACATTAAGGTTTATTTATTTACATTTATATTTTTAAAAGCACCTAGCTTAAATGAAAAAATATTGGAGATTTAGTCACAATATATGGCCATATTTTGCTTAGCCAGCCACTACGCCAAAGTACTCCAAACTTTGTGAGTCCTTTCTCTAGCTACTTACTTGAAATTAATCTCTCTGACAATCTGTCTTGAACTAGAATTTATACAAATCTGGACACAATACACAGAGCACCTGTGAGTGTGTGGAGTGCACGCATAAATATATGTTTTTGCATATATGTGAAGCCTGACCAACTTCTAAAATCAGACATTAATAAATGACTTGGAAAAATGAAACAGTTTACCTAGCATTGCAACTCAGCTATTAATACCTTCTTATTCCTTATTTAACAGGGTGGTATAGTTTTGGAATCTGTGAACTCAGTAATCTGTAAACACTACTGTTTCATAATAACCATGAATGCAGGGTCTTTTTGTAATTCAAACACAAAGATACACATATAACTAGAGTTAACTAAGGCTGGTCTAATTTTAGCTAATGAGTAATGAGTGCAGATCCCATTTTGTTTTGTGATATTTGTGTTGCTGGATTCTCTAAAACATAAATATACACTATAAATATAATAGTTATTGGCGATTTAGACATTAGAGTGCAATCCCCAAAAAATATTTCCGTACATAAATGGCAAAAATGAAAGTCTGATAATGGTTGGTCTTTGTTACCTAATATCCACAGAGCACCCACATTCTAAAATGTATCATATAGTTTTTAATCTGTTTATTAATGATCTCCCACGTTGTGCTGAGAGCCATGTCTCAGTGTTTGCTGATGACACTAAATTAGGTAAGGTAATAAAGACTAATCTTGAGCATGCTCCTCCGATACAGCATGCCCAGAGGAGAACGACGGAAGAGAAAAAAAAAAATCTCTTCCGTCGCTCTGAAACCGCTACTTGACTGCCCCTACAGGCAGTTAAGTAAATTACAGTTAAAAATAGAAAATGAATTAAATAAATAAATTAAATAAATAAATAAATGGAAAAGTTAACCCTAGATCTACTGTACCTAGATCTAGGGTTAGTGTCATAAATAGGGTTATAATTAGGGTTACAGGGGGGTTCGGATGATTACAAGGGTAAGATTAAGGGGTGGGGGTAGTTTTAGGGTTAGGGTAAATTTAGAGTTGGAGTAAATTTAGGGTTGGGGTTAAAAGTCACTGTAGAAGAAAATGATTAGAAAACAAAAAAACCACTAATATTGTTTAATTACTGAGTGGGTAGTGGATGTATGGAATAGCCTTCCAGCAGAAGTGGTAGAGGTAAACACAGTCAAGGATTTTAAGCATGTGTGGGATAGGCACAAGGCTATCCTAGATATAAGATAGGGAACTGGGGACTAACTAAAGTGTTTGTATCGGCAGATATGAACCATTTGGTCCATCTAGTCTGCCCAATTTTCTAGTCTACATTTCTATATTTCTATATTTCAGGGAGTCCAGCTAAGGTGTTTATCATGCAAGTCCACAAGAAGTCCACAAGAAACAATGTAACAGGATACTTCCACATAAATTACAATGATAATTGAGCAGATAGATGAATCATACCCAAAGGATAGATGCAATAGCAAGGTCATTGATTAACCAGTTCCACTGATATGGAGATGGTATTTAAAACACACAATGGGTTTTTTATTATCTGAAATGGGTGATTATACCAAGGAAAACCCAATGGTCAAGGAATTGAAATCTAATTTTACAGAACAGTCACAGCAAGCATATGATTAGCTGAAAAAATAATAATAATAAAACAATTAAATTGTGTTAAGATAGACAAAGCCCTGGGATGGATGGTATACACCCACATGTACTAAAGAAACAAGTCAGGCCCTGGCCAGACCATTATTTTTGTTTTTAATAGATTCTTTTATTTTGGGTATGGTTCCCACTGATTGGTGCAAGGCGTTCTACATCATTACTGTTTGCTGCTATCTATAACACCACCTATAACACAGCTTTACATGCTGTACCAAGCATTGCATACAATTATGGCCTTATATAAATGATAATGTAGTTTAATTATAGTCTTCTCTAGTTTTCAGTGAATGTATATTTGAATATTAAAGCCTATACCTGTCTGTGTTAAGAGGAGCTTTTTTAATGATTGCAATATCCTTATTACCTGTTTTGGCCAGCAGATGTATTTTTTTTTAGCTGTTTTAGAGGGAGAGTATATTGATTTGATTTTGAGTACTTAACTTAAAGGATGGGTACAAGTGAGTAGACAGGTGTTCTTCAAACATGAATCAATAGATAAATGATTGTGCACTAACCTTAGCAAGGATGATTTTTTTTTATCATAAGCCCTTAATACATAAACTGTCCATGCATTTATCTTCAAAAAGTGACATATAACTGTCCTGAAACATCAATAATAAAGATTCTGCATTACTAATATCTGTGTACACTGAATTATCCATGCATCTGATTTGAGTTGGCTACAGGCTTATTGAGCCAGGAAAGATTTCTATTTGAAGGGATACAAATAAAATAACATTTTGTACTGTGAAGACTATATATTTTGTGGTAAATTTCGTATCAGAATGTAAACTGATGGCTCTCAGACCTACGCATAATAGATATTGCACAGTCAAAGCATGAGTCGAGATGTCTTATAATTAATTGATTTTGTGGCGTTGGTAAAATAAGTCTGTAATTTCAGTTGTTAGAAATGTGTTCTTTTGGATATTCTAGACACATCTAGACATTTTAAAATTCCTTTATTATGGTACTTCATTATTAAAGAATATCACGGTATTTATAACTCTTGACAGAAGTACTAATGCCCACCAATGTCACAGAAATGCTTCAAATATATTAGGGAGAATACATATAAAAGAATGCTGCTCACAAAGGACTAAAAGAGCTATAACACTTAATTGGAAATATACAGACAGGAGCATAAATTGTCTCTCCAAAAATAATAAAACAAAACTTTTACTCATTGTCCAAAAGGGTTTTACTCATACTGCACATGTGAAAACCAATAACAAAACTTAGTGTTTAAAACCACACAAGAAAAACACACTGGGGGTCATGTATAAACACTGCATACCCTCGTATACACCAAATAGTGTATAAAGCAGACTAGCAACACAAGTACTTTCTGGTGGTGCTGGTGCTTATTGCCAATTTATAAAAAAAAAAGCAGGTGCTGGGAAAAGCACCTTATTAGTGTCTGAGAACCTCCACCAAACACTGAATTAGAAAAAGGTGTAATCCCTGTTATACAGAACAAAAGGCGCAATTGTTGTTTAATACCTCTCCCAACAATTTGCAGTGCGAGCGCTTTGATACATGACCCTCACTAGCTTACCAAAGTCTAGAGAACAGAGGTCTATATTGTAACATCTACTATGTAGCCCCATAGTGATGCATTCACTTACCATATACCTTATGCGATCAGTACCTTTCATGTTATAATGGCGATTGCTTTTCAATGTGAGGGACCTCCACCATACATAACAATACATCACATACATACCATATATATGTTATACCTTTTCATATACAATCTCTTACAGAACAGAGGACTGATAACCAGACTTCATTTGTGAACAATATTGGCTAGGAATTAAGCAATGCCCTACAAAGTAAAGTACTGGTATTCCTAAAACGTCACATTTTTGTGGTTGCAGATAATTTAATTAAAATGATCTGTGCCACCAACCAACAGTCTACTCCAATGGACTGTCAGGTCCATGCATCTGTCCCACGCTGCCTACCTCAAAAAGCTGCTACCACCACTGCCAAGGTCCCCCACCTTCGGACATCTCGTGCAGCATACGCCAGGCACTTGGAGAATAGCGCGTGCGAGCCGCAATGTTCTCTCCATTTATTCAAAGTATTGATAAGGGAACAGGTGGCATGGCGCGCATCACACACGTCACGGGGGCGGAGATACAGCCCTTTAAAACAACAGTGTGCAAAACTCAAAATTGTTTGATGATGATAACAAGCTTACCTTATAGTTGTTGGTCCCCAAATTCGTTTTGCTTTCTGTAAATTTGCCCTTGATTGCCCGAACTTCTGGACTCCTGACCCGACTTGTTCCTCGACTATCCCTCTCGTCTGTGCCCCTTCTGATTCGGTTATTCCCTGGACTCTGCAGACTTCCGGACTCCCTGACCTGGCTACCCTTTTTGACTCTCCTGCTTTCTGGGCTCCTGAACCTGGCTTTCTCCCATTACCTTGCTTTATTTCTGGCCCCCCGACTCAGACTGTTCCTGAACTACTCTTTAATTGGCACCAGCGTCCATCCAACCTCCATCCTAACATATCTGAACCTCGTGCCTGCTACCACTATTGAAGGTTGCCTCCTCTGTGGTCCTCAGTATCTGTGGTTTCAGCCAAGGGCTGTCTATTTATGCAATTGGGGTCTCTTTGCAATTGGGGTCATGGTACATCTATCTACCAGCCTTATATGGATGATATTAGAGATATGATTGGAAATAATATGATGGGATACAGTTGTATTCAACTCATTTGCTACATAATTCACATCTTTAAGTATCCTGAGTCTGAATTGCCTAATGGTTTTACCAATGTACTGTATAGGGCAGTTGCAATTGATTCGATATACGACATATGTACTTTTTACAGTTCATGACGGATTTGATAGTACATGTTTTGCCCATAGAATGATTCATGAAATTTCTTGATGGATGAACACATCTGCATACTTTACATCCACCACATCCAATTTTTTTTCTGGTATGCATACTAGAAACTAGAAGATGCCTAATGTTATGTTGGTTTCTGGAAGTAAACAGTACCTTGTCATATACATTGCCTACTAATAATAGTTCTGAGTGACTGATGGGGCAATACCATTAGAGGATGGATTTTACCTGGGGACTAGCAACAGTCATATGTTTCTATGCACCGTATCAAAGGGTATACTTTAGTTGTTTTGTGTGAAGATAAAATGTGCTAAACACCTTCAAAGCCCTCTGGTAAACCACCTTTAACCATAAATAAGGGTACCCTCGTTATTTAAACATTGTATGTAAATTATACATTTCTTTCTCAGAGAGTTCTAAAGTAGAGTAGTTTCTTCTGGCCAAAAGTTCCTGTCCTATAAGGATACACTTACAAAGTTGTTGGGGGTGAGAACAGGTTCAAGTGAGTAGGCTGTTTAATTGTGATACAGATCCATTTTAACTACATTGAAACAAAACGGGAAGATTCAGGAATACCAATTCTATATTGTATATGACATTGCTTAACTTCTTTCAAGTTTTATTTTTGTTAAAGGACAATGTGAATGCATTAAAGTCATGAATTCTTTAACATGGTGTGTAAAACTTGCTAGATTTTCAGTAAACACAATGGCTTAGTCCCACCATGCAATGAAGAAGTAAGCATAGCGTGGGGCACCCCAAGTGCCCATCGCTGTACCTCTCACCTATTGGTAAGAATTACCATCAAAAAAGAAAATATATATAGGAAAAAGTTCTTGAAAGAATGTGATCATAAGTCCTAATTTCAGTTATTAGATAATGTTTCCACATCCAAGCTTTATTCCATAACCGCTGTATCACATACGGTAATGCTCACGTACGATTTTATGGTCTCAACAATTGGATGGACTACCTTATTCAAAAATATACTCATGTTATGAGCCAAATAGTCCTAGACCAAAACAATCAGTTGACCAGTCAGTCAGATATTTATGAATTTTGTGAAGGCAGTACAAAGTGAGAATGGCTTGAGAAATGTGGAACTTGAAGTTGAATCATGTTTCCAAATTAACATTTTATTAAGCTATGAGTTAAGAGTTAAATTAAATCACTTAAAAACCATGGTGGAATCTGAGTAGAATATACACATCCGTCTCAGATAGATGTTGCATACACATATTTCAGACTCAACCAATATGTTAATAAACATTAGTCACTCTTGCATTAAATGTTCAGAGAATTACTTAATAAACAGATAACATTATAATAATGTCCCATTTTCTTTTACATTGCCGGGGAACTTCAATAGATTATGGTAATTAATTATTAATGTGCGTTAAATGAATTTGTCCTTTGTGCTATTGGGTCGTAAATCAACAACATTCCAGAATTTAGAATTCTGCTATCTGTCGTCTGGTATCTCACACCTGCATAAAGTTGAATGTTTTAGAATAGCAATTTCATCCTTTGAGTCATTTTTTTTGTTCCATGAATAAGGCAATAAATCAACCAGCTTGTATGCCTTAAAATAACATCTCTTTAGCATATCTAGGCTTTTTTTTGTAGTTCTATAATAATATTTAGGTTTTTGTGCCCTTCGTGTGTTACATATTCAATTTATTAGTCTGGCTTCCTGAATTTGCAGTCATCGAGAGAAAATATTGATAGGAATAAGCATCCACATCCTTATAATATATATATATAATATATAATATATAAAATATAACATAACGAGGCAACTAAAGTATAACTTGAAGACATGTCAAAAAAATATCACTCATTTAAATAGCATTTGCTTTTTAATTTCCTGCATATTTTGGGATATTAACACTTTACACAGTAAGTTTCTAAATATGTATGTATTGTTCAGCAATACACAGCATGTGTGAAATCATTACTGTAGTATTTTTTTGTACATTTTATCCACTATGTTAAGACCATTGGTAATTTCACTTTTGCATCTTTCAATGTCAGTACATTTTTCAGCTCTATTTTGGAAGAGTTTGCAGAACTTAAATTAATTTCCTATGTACTTAGTTTAGTTGTGTTGTTAAAATGTATTTGTATATTTTATATAGAAGTTTGAGCCTTGGTGCATGAGAAATCATCTAAAAAAATAACTTGATAAAACACAAACATTTCAGTAACTGTGATATCATATGAAACATATATAAAACTATATAAGAAATGCATATGAATTGCACCCAGTTTTCTCCATAGGTACAATGCCCTATGTCCTCCTTACCAGACCAAAATAGTTATCAACAATTTGCAAGATATCCTCTCCTTTATACACTCTTATATATGTATGATGGAGCTGCGCTCTACCATGGTGAGTAAACAGCTGTCCTGGAGCCAGTGGTGTGTCTTGGTTTTGTGCTACCAGAAAGCAGACTAAAATCAGGCACCCCCACTCATGTTGCACACCCGGACTGCCCCATCACCCACATTGCACACACATTAAATGCCCCATCACCCACACATTGCATGCCCTCATCACCCCAATTACATGACCCCATCACCTCCATTACATGCCACCAGCACCCCCATAACATGCCCCCAGCAACCCCATTACATGCCTCCAGGAACCCAGGACTTACACTAGGGAGCGCTGTTCCTTGGTGTCTAGAGGCAGGCAGCATGGTGCCCTACCATGCTGCCTATTCAGTGTCTTGCACGGAATGACGGGTGAGTGCCAACAGGTCAGGTGTCCCGGCGCGTGTCTGACGTCAGAGTCATACCACATGGGGAACTGAACAGGCAGCATGGAAGTTTGCCCATGTTTCGATCTCCCCAGTCATTGTGTCTGCCAGCAATCATTTTTTTTCTTTTAAGGGGCACTTTTTTTTGCCGCCCCCCAGGCAGACAAGGTAAGTGCCACTCTAGGCACTTACCAGATGACAGATACAACATTATATTATATTATTACAGCTAATATACATCAGTTTGTGATATGTGTATAACCCACGTTGGATAGAACACATGGAGCATGGAATAATTAAGTGTATAGACATCATTGAGGGCCACCGTACAATTGATGTATTTTATTTATTTTTAGAGTTGACCCAGAATACAGTGTTTTCATCCTATATCTTGTCATGTAACTAAAACTCCACTTTTGAGTTTTTCAGTATATTTCACACCATTGCAAATCAACAGTTTCAGCATTTGTTCAGTCTTGGCCCATTTTGTAATGTGGTAATGTAACTTGTTACTTTTTCATCAAATTCTTTGATCTACTAGAAAACCTGGTTTTGTGATTCCCTAGGCAGACATAATTCTGGCACCCCATCAACCACATAGCACAGCCACAACATGCCCCAACACCCCATTACATGCTCCATCACCCACATTGCACACACATTACATGCCCCCATCACTCCATTGCATACAAATTACATGTCTGCATCACCACCATTACATGGCCCCAACTCTTCATTACATGCCACCATCACCCCCATTACATGTTCCCATAACATGCTCCATTTCCCCATTACATGCCCCATTCCTTCATCACATGCCCCATCAGCAACATTACATGTCCCCATCACCTCCATTACATGGCCCCAACTCTTCATTACATGCCACCATCACCCCCATTACATGTTCCCATCACATGCTCCATTTCCCCATTACATGCCCCATTCCTTCATCACATGCTCCATCAGCAACATTACATGCCCCCATCACCCCCATTACATGCCACCATCCCCCCAATTAATGAACCATTACATGACACCCATCACATGCCCCATCAGCAACATTACATGTCCCCATCACCTCCATTACATGGCCCCAACTCTTCATTACATGCCACCATCACTCACATTACATGTTCCCATCACATGCTCCATTTCACCATTACATGCCCCATTCCTTCATCACATGCCCCATCAGCCCCATTACATGTTCCCATCACCCCCATTACATGCAATCATCAAACCTTACATGCCCCATCACCCACACATTGCATTCCCTCATCATCCCAATTACATGACCCCATCACCTCCATTACATGCCACCAGCACCCCCATTACATGCCCCCAGCAACCCAGCAATTAATGACCTATTACATGACCCCCATCCACTCCATTACATGACCCCCATCACACGTCACATTAATCACCCTATCTTCTGTTCTTCTCTGGAAGGCAAAGGGGCTGAGACTTTACCCTCGCACTTCTTATTTCGAACGAAGTTGTATAAACAAGCGGGGAGGGTAAGTGAGGGAGTCAGAGCATGAAAAACTGCACAGGGCAGGGGTCGGAAAGAAAAGAGTGGTGGGGGTTGGAAGGGAAGGGAAGGGGAGGAGAGGTAAGAGGGAGGGGAGGAAGCTGTAGCTAAATGGCAGGGGGGGGGGGGAGTGAAAAAGTTTGAAGCACCAGAATTGTGCTTAAACACCCTCTGGCAAAGTGCTGCCCTAGGCGAGTGCCTTGATTGCCTTGGGAAGATACACTACTGTGTGGAGCACTGTGATAGACCCATGCACACCAATGAATATTATGAGTTTAATTACTGTGATGCTCTGTTATACACCCACGCACAACATCCATTACTGTGAGTCTATCCCAGAGCTCCACAGCAATAAAACTTACAATAATGTACAGTGTGTGAGTATAAGACATACTCCATAGCAACAAAACTCACAGTAATATGAAGTGTGTGCAGTGGCGGAATTATCATAGTCACAAGGGTTGCAGCTGCAACTGGGCCAGCCATATATATTATATAAATATTATATAAACGTGAGCCATAAGTTTTATATATATATCAAATGACTAGTTTACATAATATTTACAATATATATATATATATATATATATATATATATATATATATATATATATATATATATATAGCTGGTTTTAGAATATTTATATAACAAATATATAAAACCAGCTATTATCTATATATGTTGTATATATAAAATATAAATACCCACAAAATCAGCTGGCTCGTGACTGACTGTCTGTCTATGTGAGTGTGACGGTCTTCCTGGGTATGTGTACATGACTGCTGTCTGGCTCCTAGATATTTTTGTTAGCTCCCAAAACTAAATTAAATTTGTCAAGCCCTGTTATATATATGCCTGTCAGTGAGTGAGTGAGTGAGTGAGTGAGTGTTGGATAATTATGCCTGTCAATGAGTGAGTGAGTGTTGGCTGATTGTGCAGGTTAGTGAGGGAGTGGGTGTTGGCTGATTGTGCAGGTCAGTGAGTGAGTGAGTGTACATAACAAGCATACTGAGGGGCAAAATCCTGGCACATTGAGGGGAAAAATCCTGGCATATTAATTGGCAAAATCCTGGCATATTAATTGGAATAATTCTGGCATATTAATTGGCAAAATCCTGGCATATTAATTGGCAAAATCCTGGCATATTAATTGACATAATCCTGGCATATTGAGGGCCAAAATCCTGGCATATTAAATGGCAAAAGAATGGCATATTGGGGGGCAAAATAGTGGCATATTAAATGGCAAAATACTGACTTATTCAGTGGCAAAATATTACTGGCCTATTTAGTGGCAAAATATTACTGGCCTATTGAGTGTCAAAATATTACTGGCATATTGACCAACTGCAGCCAACCACCCTCCATGTTACATTATACCGGGATAACATGTTTGTGAGGGTAGGTGGGGTGAGTGGGAGATATTGTCGAGGTGGGGCAGAACATTTGTTCAGTAAGGGGCCCTGAAATTCCTGGTGGCGGCCCTGGTGTTGGCTGATTGTGCCAGTCAGTGAGTGTATCTGGGAGTATGTTTAGAGTGTATGTGTGTGTGTGTGTGTGTGTGTGTGAGTGATCCAATGCAGAATATCTCTCCCCCCTGACATGCCCCCCTGCAGCATGAGTCCCCCCTCCCTCTCCTACATACCCCCATTCCCTGGAAGCATCAAAGCCCTCTCACTCCTTCCCTGACATGCATCCCTGCAGCATGAGCTCTCATTCCCTGTCATGCCCTCCCTTCCCCCACCATAAATCCCCTTTTATCTCCTTCCCTAACATGCCCCCTCAGCATCAGTTTCCCCAACCTCGCTCCTCAGCAATGCAACTCTCAGTAATGTACAGTGTGTGAGTGTATCACAGAGCTCCACAGCAATAAAGCTCACAGTGATGTGCAGTGTGTGAGTGTATCACAGAGCTCAACATCAATAAAGCTCACAGTAATTTGCAATGTGTGAGTGTACCACAGAGCTCCACAGTAATAAAGCTCACAGTAATGTGCAGTGTGTGAGTGTATCAGAGCTCCATAGCAATAAAGCTCACAGTAATGTGCAGTGTATGTGTGTATCACAGAGCTCCACAGCAAAACAAGCTCACAGTAACGTGCAGTGTGTGAGTGTATCACAGAGCTCCACAGCAACAAAGCTCACAGTAATGCGCATTGTGTGAGGGTATCACAGAGCTTGTCAGCAATAAAAGACACAATGTACTTGTAAAATTGTGGAATAGTTCTATGAGTGCTGGTCACTTTTTCAGAATGTTGTTATCTCTGTGCTGGAAGATACTGTATAGGCACACCTAGTCCTGCCCCACTGATAAGCAGGAGCCAGTAGGGTGTATCTTCTGACATCATGTGTAGGATCTGCCACCAGCTGTAAAGTGAGTCCTGATCTAAGATTTTTGGGGCTTTTGCATCATGGGACAATTTCATAAAATGACTCCAGGCAATTAAAATTTATTTTTCCCTTTTATTGAAATATATTGAAACAAACCCACAAAATATATTGGCATCTATTCTACACAGTTTTACTTTAAATGCACAGATAATCTAGTTACAGGTGATGTAAGTGGCAGTGTCCCCTTTTTAAGACGACTCAGTGTTATTTGTAAATGTAATATCATTGCTACATATGATATATGGTTCTAAACAACCATTTTTTTGAAGTTAAAGTCTTGTTCAGTCTTTTTGCAGTCCTTGCTGTACCTTTTTGGTTGGTACTTTTTTACGCCATGTATGATTGCTTAGATGCAAGCACAAAAAATAACTATAATCCTAGCTGCTGTATCCATTAATTATGATTTAATGGGCTCTATTCGATGATGTGAGTTATAATTTTTCACCATAAATAGACAAAGTGCCCATACAAGGACACCGACATCTGCAGCAAATTTCCTTTGAACAGCATTAAATTGTCCACCACTAAGTCAACTAAATGTCTAGCATGTTGGCATCCAGTCCTGCTTATTACTGGGTTTTTTTTAACTAAAACGGTACTATTACTGTCTATAGTATTCAATGACCAGAGGACAAAGACATGGTTGGATGTGTCTGGTGTGGTAGAACTTGATTGGTCCAAACACAGCCCTGACCTCAACCCCATCAAAAACCTTTGGGATGAACTAGAATAGAGCTTGAGAGCCAGGCCTTATTGTCCAACATCAGGTGGCCTCACAAATTCTCTAGTGGATGAATGGGCAAACATCCCCACTGAAACCTTGTGGAAAGCTTTCCCAGAAGAGTGGAAGCTGTTATAGCTGCAATAGGAGGGGGGGGGGGGGGGGAGCAGACTATATATTAAGGTCTATGTATTTAAATGCAATGTCATAAAAGTCTCTGTTGGTGAGATGTTCAGATATCCTAATACTTTTGTCCTTATAGTGTAGATAGAGGTACTGTAGATAGAAAGGTTAATCAATAGATATGAAGATAGATAGGCAGGTAGGTCAATAGATATGTTTTGAGTAGGTAGGTAGATATATATTTAGGTAGGTAAGTAGGTAGGAGGTAGATTGAGAGATAAATAGGTAATGTATACATAGTATTTTATTGGACTATTGTATTGTTAAAGTTTATGAAATTGAGTTTTATATATATATATCACATCTAAAATGGTCTGGGGCAAAGGGTAGACCCAATTAAAATAAAGATCTAAATTAATGTTACTTGTTTTAGTTTCTATGGCAGACAAGAGATAAAGAAAAAAGTAATCCCTTGAGAAACTGAATCCAGCTCACAGGTCACCAGTTGAACAACTCTGTTTTTTACAATTTTGATTAAGAATCTGGCATTTGTTACTTTGACCTGTCATTTCTATCCAACCAGTTGTGTGTTTCAACAGAAAATGAACAAAATGTTAACGCAATCAACACAATGATGAATTAACCAGGTCGTGCATAGAATGCCATACTAACAACTTGAACATGACTTGCATTATACCAATTAGTATTATTATTGGTACAAATGGAATTACTAGGAAATATACCAAGGCCCTGTTGATGGGGGGCCATGGCCCTGGATTCCACCAATTTGCCAAGCGCCAGTTATGTGCTCAAATAGTGCTAATTTACACTGCATTTTCATCTCTGTATCATCCTTTTCCTCGCAATCTCTAGATTACCTGTTGTCCAATATCTGACATGACTAGTCTAACTACCTAGAATCCAACATCTGACTGAGCTTGTCCGACTACCCACTTTCCAGCACCTGCCCTGAGTCATCTGGCTTCTGTACTTGAACCTTCTAGACTGGCTACCCGGTCTCCAGTATCTGCTCTCCCGTCACCATCATTACTACTTCACTTCTCATTTGTCACCCATGTTTCTTTTCCAGTCTGGTTTGGGAGTTTCTTCTCTCCACAGCATCCCAACTAGATAGACCAGCATATGTATGGATCATCAGCCTTGGTAAGCAGAACTGTCATTTGAATGTATTGCTCTTAGTACTGACAACATCCTTTTAGTTTGGTGAACCCGCTCTTTGCAACATCTCCATAAGTCGATCACTGCTCACTACCTTTGAGGCTTTGAATGCTTTGAGGCTTCTGTCAATTCCTACTCCGCCTTACTATGCTTGCCACGTTTTGGCTCCCACCTCTTACTTCTCCTGAGCTTTTACCTGTAGAGACAAAGAGCGGGTTCACCAAACTAAAAGGATGTTGTCAGTACTAAGAGCATATGAGACATTTTTTTGGGAATCTCCGCCTCTTTTCCAGCCTCTCAATCTTGAAATGTTTCTCAAAATGTACCTTTTGATAATGTGTGCAAACAGACAACTGTAGCAAAAAATGTACTAATGTTTACTTGAAAGATTGCATCAAGTCTATATGGTCTGCGTAGAAATTATTTGATGAAAGAATATAAATGTAACTTGTCGAGACCTCTTTGCTCTGTTTAGCTCTAACAGGGGGCAGACATGTTGTTTAGAATCTTTGGTCAGATCGGTCGGATCTTCCTTCATGTGAACCAAGATGAATGAAGTTCCCTAACATTCTACACAACATGTCCGCCCCCTATCAGAGCTATACAGAGCATGGCACGACAAGGTACATTATTTATATTATTTTATTAAAACATTTCTATTTAAAATTGCTACACTTGATGCAATCTTTCAATTAAACAGTTCTTATGTTTTTGGCCTTTAACTTAATTAGCACATTGTCTAAGAATCAATTTCCCTTCTGTCCTGAAAAAACTCCAGTGCATCATGAATCCATTCTTTCTAAAACTTTATGTTCCTCCTGTTCCCCATTCCAACTAGATTGCAAGGAGGGGTACCCTTATCAGCTTGTTTTCTTTGTCTTTCAACATTGTAACACCCTTTAACCTTTGTACCAAGTGCTTTGCAAATAAACTAATATAATCACAATGCTACAATCGCTGAGAACCGCAGTCAAGTCAATCTGTTCTTTTATTGTTCCTGAGATCAAATTACCACTTATCTTGCAATCCTATTGAGCAAAATGATGCATGAATCATTTTTCCCTGAACAAAACAATTCAATTTGTATGAATTAATAATGGTCAATTAGTTTCAATTCTTATCTACAATGGCAAATGATTAGTGTCTCTTAAACATTTCCTGGTTTTTCATGGTCCACAGGAAATGTACCTGATGGTCTACATCTCTATGTCATCAATTGCTATGTTACTCACAGATGGTGTTACATCTCTGTGTGTTTAACTCCCAGGTACAGTAAGCATCCATGTGCAAAAAAACAAACAGAAATGTAGGTTGTGATGCAAAATAGGAATTATTTAGACCATCTACTCTGCCCCTCTTTTGCTCTTCATCCAAGCTCTATACACATCCAGGAAAACTACAGAACTTAAAGGCACGCCATCACCTACAAGTAGTCCAAAGGTCAGTCTGATTCTCCACAATAATAAAAAGGACTGGTCATTAGAAAAATAGACTTTATTTTGAAATACATCTGAAGGCCAACAGTTGACCCCAGTGGAACAAGTCTTATAGGTTTCTCATTAATAGGAGATACCACAGACACATTTAAAACACATTGTTATTTTAAATTAGACAATTGTTTTAAATTCTGCTAATTTCAAGTATTTAATTTCCTAAATTCACAGTATAAATACTGTTAAAGTGACCGATTGGGTTCTTCAAGCAGCAGAAACGCAGCAAGTTTGTCACTGCACCTCAACTCACCTTACTTTTAGTTAATACAACCCAGAATCCCTTTACTCTTTTGTTGACCTACCTTTCCCAGAACCCTCGGTGTAGCCAAGTGCAAAGAGAATTGTAGATGAGCATTAAATGAAGCACTGCAGTGCTACAGCTGTGTTTTAAGCGATTTTGCTTCTCTTTTAAATTTTGTTCAGGATTTTATTAGCAGTAGTGAATGTTTATGTGTGTCTTTGAATGTTTCATCCTGGAATAAATCAATTACTCAAAAAATTTAGGTGTGCAGCATAAATTTATTTCAGCTTTTTATGACTTTATTTATAGCGCAGTTAATTTTTATTCTTAGACAGTTTTTATGTTCGGATCAATAGGACGGACTTGCAGCCTCTTGGTGGTGTAAGAGGATTGATGAGAAAATGGAAACTCTGTAAAAGTAAGAAAGTGTAAATAGATTTGTGTCATTAAAAAGAAGTATTTGGTAGAAATGGTTTCCCTTTGACAGGGTGAACTAATACATCATTTAACCAAAAATGGCTATGGATTTAGCCACTGAATATTTACATTAGATACAATGTCGCATTCTTAATTAACATTCACACAGGATTTGTAGTCACGGTAACCAGCTATTAATGGTAAACTGATCTGTTTGCCTAAGTGTCCAGAATAACTGGAATTAAGAGTCATTAAAAGAGTCATTATTGATATTAATATTTTGTTTACAGCCTATGAGCGGTCTTGTATAAGAGGTTAAGAATAGCTCCCTTTCATTGTTTCTCCCTCTATCTATTTTATTTGGTATACGTTGCAGAGTGATGGATTGATTTTATGAATAAGATTACATAGTAATATCTTCATGCCTTGCAGTGAGACTGTGTGGAGATTAAAAACTGACTATGCTCATCCACACTAGGTCACCTGTGACAGGCATTGAAGTGGTCATTAAGTGTCATTAAGGGAACATAGGATAATCATACACATTTTAACTGCTTGTAAATCAGAGATCGCGAGGAACTGGAAAGGCCGTAAGATCCCAGAATGGGCGAGAATAAAAATACAAATTATCCACCAATGTAGGATGGAGAGTAGTAGATCATATAATTTGGGGAACCTAGTAGATTCTCTATACTGGAACAGGTGGACGAATGATTTGGAACTGGGGACTTTATGATTATGTTTAAATGGAAACAGTGTGAGGGGAGGTGACCGAGGGTCTAAGGATAGATGTTGACTGGAGAGACCTGTTCTTTCTGACTGTGGGGAATGGCCCCTTCCCCCCATGCCCCCCCCCCCCCCCGCCGATGGGAAAGGATAGGTATTAGTATTGTCTAATGTATTATGAATGTTATATGTGGTCCATTCAAGTTGTCCCAACCTCATGAATTTCAACTAGAATAAGTGGGCCTATGGGGGTGGCGATACGGAATTGGACCGGGGTCTATCTCATCGTGTGTAGTGTTAGTACAGTGTATTCTATGTATTTACTGAATTCATCTGTAATTTTGTAATTTTGATATTTTCATAATAATTTTTTTTTTTTTAAAAAAGTGTCATTAAGTGAGAGGCAAATATTTCTTAATTAGGGTTTCTTTGTTCAACTACTGGTCAGACTTGGGAAAAGGAATAGAGCAACTACCCAAAATTCCACTGAGAGGAAAATGGAGGGAAAATGGAATGTATGGGGTTATAGTTTCTGTTTCTTTTATGGATAGAAGTTACTTTTATAATGCTGTGTGTTTTATTGAGACGTAAGACCACCAGAGACCACCAGGGTCTTTAAACAGCCCTTCATGAATCATGACTTGAATCCTGCAAGAACTAGTTTGTTCATTTCAAATAGACTAAAGAATTGGAAGAACTAGACCTTTAATGACCTTGTACAACCTATATTTGGAGGAAAATAGACGAAAAGATGATGTGCACTCCACTCCAGTAAGCGATATAATGAAGTACTTTATTGAACAATAAAACGAGACCAAAAAGGAGGTACGTATACAACGAAAGGACAAACAAAAAACCGCACCTTACGCGTTACGGGATTTACAACGCTTAATCATGACCTATGATTAAGCGTTGTAATACGCATAACGCATAAGGTGCGGTTTTTTGTTTGTCCTTTCGTTGTATACGTACCTCCTTTTTGGTCTCGTTTTGTTGTTCAATAAAGCACTTCATTATATCGCTTACTAGAGTGGAGTGCACATCATCTTTTCGTCTATTTTCCTATATATCATACGCCTGGTCAGCGGGACGGAGCACCCACGTGGAGAGCATAGGTGAGCAGAGCCGATCAGCATCTTCCATTTTTTGAACCTATATTTGTAACTCCGACAATGAAAAATATAAATTTAACGTATTACATTTGTCTGAGCAGGTGCTGCTATGCACAACAAATGCCATGCTACATACTTTAAATACAATGCCCTGAATTTGTCTTAAAATAAAGCATTTTTCATACAATTAGATTTTTTTTGGTTTTTGCTAACTTGTTATTATCCACTCTGTAAGTGCCACCCCGCAGCGAATGTGAAATTGTGAATTATAGAATACACAAAACCAACCACAAACACATCTATTCAACATGTTGATTACACCCCTGCTGTTTACACATTAGGTGCTTAGTAATAACAGTAGTTATTTATCTGCAATAACAAAGCTTGGCCCCTGGTGGTTTCTCTACTGTATATTACCTTAGGTCAAACGAGCTCCATTGTGTCTTCATCACTACAAAGACTCTGGATTTCAAACCAGTGATCTGGTCTGGAATAAAAAATAACATGCCACTTTCCAAAAAGTCCCCAGTGCTAGAGAGCTCAGCCTTTTGCACAGAGAAAGAGAATACTAAAGTGTGATTGAGCATTGCCATCTCAATTTGATGGTTTTCAAATGCTCAGACCACATTGTAACCAATAATTGTTTAGAACTGTACCTATATCTTTAGAGAAATGATATCTTATATGGTGAGAATAGATTTGTGCATTTAAGGTGTGCTATCGCAGTATATACATATTATACAATTACAAATGAGTGCTTTATAAATATTAATAGTTATTAAATGTAAATGCAACCCTAAGGTTACCTTGTGACCAGAAAAGAGGACACATACACGCACCCTTTTCCATTTTCACCCACAGCACCTGATTGCACCCATACAACTTGCCCCTACACCCAGATTACACTCAAAGGACTTGTAGTAGGGCTCGTCTTCAGCGCCTATTGCAGTCACAGGAGTTGCCACGCGCATATATTGCAATAACAGGACTTACCCCCAGCATCTATTGAAATCACAGGACTTGCCTCCAGCACCTATTGCATACACAGGATTTACATGTTCCTTCCCAAAGGATCCAGTCTGAGTAAATGATGCCTCCAGGCTGGTGAACCATCTCACTGCCCTCAAGTAATGTTGCACTGGAAGAGTGAGCAACAATGGTGGATGTGGCAAGAAGAAGTTTGCAAGTAGAGTTTTTTTTTTTAAATATTAACATGCAGCATGTTAATGATTAAAGCTGCTCATTCATCTCAAAAAAAAAAAAAAACTACCGTATTTATCGGCGTATAACACGCACTTTTTCTCCCTGAAAATAGGGAGAAAATGGTGTGTGCGTGTTATACGCCGAAAAAAAAAAAAACTTACCTCGTTCCTGCTCTGTCCCCCGGTGCTCTGAAGGTGTGTGGCTGTGAGGGAAGCGTTGTGAGCTCCCCTCCAGCCGCGCGGTCAATAAAGTCTGTTTTTTTTAAAACAAACTTTATTGACCGCGCGGCTGAAGGGAAGCTCACAACGCTTCCCTCACAGCCACGCAGCTTCAGAGCACCGGGGGACAGAGCTGCAAAGAGCTAAGTGCTGAGATATGGGGAAGGGGTGGGGAGGAGGGTGGCATAACGAGCATACTAAGGGGCAATATCCTGGCATATTGGGGGCAATATCATGGCATATTAAATGGCATATTGGGGGCAATATCCTGGCATAATAAATGGCATATTGGGGGCAATATCCTGCATATTAAAATGGCATATTGGGGGCAATATCCTGCATATTAAATGGCATATTGGGGCAATATCTGGCATATTAAAATGGCATATTGGGGGCAATATCCTGCATATTAAATGGCATATTGGGGGCAATATCCTGCATATTAAATGGCATATTGGGGCAATATCCTGCATATTAAATGGCATATTGGGGGCAATATCCTGCATATTAAATGGCATATTGGGGCAGTATTCTGCATATTAAATGGCATATTGGGGGCAATATCCTGCATATTAAATGGCATATTGGGGCAATATCTGGCATATTAAAATGGCATATTGGGGGCAATATCCTGCATATTAAATGGCATATTGGGGCAATATCTGGGATATTAAAATGGCATATTGGGGGCAATATCCTGCATATTAAATGGCATATTGGGGGCAATATCCTGCATATTAAATGGCATATTGGGGCAATATCTGGCATATTAAAATGGCATATTGGGGGCAATATCCTGCATATTAAATGGCATATTGGGGGCAATATCCTGCATATTAAATGGCATATTGGGGCATTATCTGGCATATTAAAATGGCATATTGGGGGCAATATCCTGCATATTAAATGGCATATTGGGGGCAATATCCTGGCATATTAAATGGCATATTGGGGGCAATATCCTGGCATATTAAAATGGCATATTGGGGGCAATATCCTGGCATATTAAAATGGCATATTGGGCTTCAAAGTTCTTAATTTATGTTCTTAAGTTTATTTTCCTGAAATTTCCTTCTTAAAATTAGGTGCGTGTTATACGCCGGCGCGTGTTATATGCCGATAAATACGGTACTTGCAATCCCAGATATTATTGTAAACATGAAAAAAATGGGCAGGCTAAATAATCCTCAGAATTAGGACATGTCTAAGTGAAAGAGGACATTTGGTAACCCTATGTACATTACCAAATATGGTATTATGAGGTACTGTAATAAGCAACATCCATTAATGTGCATGGGGATCTTCTTACCAATAGCTGAGGAAGGATTGTGTTGATGAGACTTGACTAAGACCTAATGAGTCTACTTTTGTACAGGAACAAAGAAAAGGCAGTTGAGGTGAAAATTATGCAATCACAACGTTGGAACTAAAGGGGCGATCTCTTCGATTTATAAATTGACCTTGGAGAATCCTATGGTCTGCTAATTGCATATTAACTGGGTGGCACATATAACATCCCCTAATTTAGTTCTTGCAAGCTTCAATTTGACTGATTGCTAAATAAAAAATATTTGTTTTCTAACACTTGCTTTCAGTGCAGCAGCACTGTCTGCTATACAAGTTTGGGTCTGTCCCGGAATTACTACAGCCTATTCTAAGTTGTGTGATGTCTCATGGCCTCCTGTAAATGTCTGTATAAGGGACTGCCCTTTCGTGTCTCACGACAGGTTGCCACATAAGCTTTCCACCTTATGTGGATTTCTTACCATTGCTGACAAGCTCACATACTTTGGTCTTATGTTTGATAAATATGTCTAGATTTGGCATTAAGGGTCGGTTCTTATCTGATTACATAATAATAAAGAAAAATTAATTATTACAGAAGATTGGGACAAATTATCCCATCTAGTCTGTCTGTAATGAAATGTCAGCCTAACATTACATGTGTGGTCATCAAAGCATCCTGATGCACATTCCAGGTATTTCTTTAGTGCCAGCCTTTATTGCATTCACAAGATGGCTACTCCAAATATCTTCTGCACCCACCATGTCAACCAACATTTTACAGAACCTTTTAAACCTTAGCTCTTATAAAAGAAAAACGACAACAGGTATTTTGTGATTTATATATTAGCTTTAACACAAGAGGGGTTATGCATTAAGGTCAATTGTGGGGCAAATTTCGAATAGTGACCTAATCAGCAAGAACATTCCATTGGTTTCCATGGTGACTGGACCACATTTGAAGAACATTACCTCCCAAGTTTGAAAAGTGGTTCAGTCACCATGAAAACTAATGGAATGTTCCTGCTGATTTTAGAACTTTGGTTCTATCCATAACTCCCAACACATGAGCAGTCACACTGGAAGTAATCAGAACTGGAAGGTGAAGAAATACCAACACAGAAAAGTTTGCTCTCTAAACCTTCAAATATCAGGCACTGTTCAGACTCATTTGTTTTATACTAACACAACTAGCATTCCATCAAGAAGCTATTTTCCACTATGCCGCATCCATCACAGCAGGCTTTTTTTCTATCCTATTCTTAGTCATGTAATACATGGATTTCATGTCCCAACTATCCTTTATCATAACCAGATCACGCATGGCGTCAATTTTTTCAAGACTTTCATCAAGGACAAAACCTAATATATTTTACAGCAGTCAGCTTATCCTACAGAATTTCCAGTTCAGTGCACTGCAATATGTGTAGTTTCCTCCTTTCCACTGAGGCTTAGATTTCTGTCCTTAAAAAATGCATTTTGTAGGAATATGCATTTCTAAGAAAACAACCTAAGCTAACAGGAACAACTGATAATGCTCATGTCTTGGGTTTTATGGCTGATCGTGTGTGCTCTGCCTATTATTTTTCAATTAATAGTATCAAAAGGTATCATCAAACTCAAATCAACACACACCAAATGAGCCAAGAGGCGCTATCACCACTGCAAGGGATTCTGGGAAGGATCATCAATGATCACCATTTGCCTCTTAATCCATTTTACATATGGACACCTTGGAGCAGATGCACTCTGTACAAGAAAGCCTATAAACACAGCTCAGGACAGAGGTGCAAAAGCCAGATCTCCACTCATGGACAACTAGTTCATCCCTATTGGGACTTATCTCCCTCTTAGCCCCCTACCCTGCCAAAGACATTTTATCCAGGTCTTTGTAAATCATGCCAATGATTTAAATACACTCAGGACATGCCCCATCACCTGTATTTCACATCCAGGATTTGCTGCTGCCCCATTACCCGCAATGCACATCCAAGACTTAATAGGCTACAGCCAGTGTTAGATTATCCATTAATATGCCACTGATAATTTGTCCATTAATATGCCACTGATAATTTGCTCTTTAATATGCCACTGATAATTTACTCATTAATAACCACTGATAATGGGCTCATTAATATGCCATTGATAATTTGTCCATTAATTTGCCACTGATAATTTGCTCATCAATAGCCACTGATAATTTGCTCATTAATATGCCACTGATAATTTGCTCATTAATAGGCACTGGTAATTTACTCATTAATAACCACTGGTAATTTACTCATTAATATGCCACTGATATTTTGTCCATTAATATCCCACTGATAATTTGCTCATTAATAGTCACTGATAATTTGCTCATTAATAGCCATTGATCATGTGCTAATTAATATGCCACTGATAATTTGCTCATTAATATGCAGATGATAATTTGCTCATTAATCGGCACTGATAATTTGCTCGTTAATATGCCACTGATAATTTGCTTGTTAATAGCAACTGATAATAAGCTCACTAATATGCCGCTGATAATTTGCTCATTAATATACCACTGATAATTTGCTCATTAATAGCTACTGATAATTTGCTCATTAATATGCCACAGATAATTTGCTCGTTGATCTAATAATGATCAAATTATCTGTGGCATACAGATAATTTGATCATTATTAGCCACTGATTTGTCCTATAAACCACCCCCTCCCCCTTTCCCAGTACTTACCCGGATGCTATTGATCCGCTGGAGTATCCCTCGCAGTGTTTCTTCCTGCATGTATGCTGTGTCCAGGAAATATAGCCACTGGATATGACTTTCCATAATTTACAGTGGCTGTGACAGAAAGCTAGGTCCACATCCACTGTATGCAGACTTTCAGTTGCTGCCCAATCGTGACTGTCTCCTTTTGAGACTAGCAGGCAGCAGGTGCACACAGGGAAGCTGCTTTGGGGATTCCGGACAGAATGGGCCCATGCTTTTTTTTACAATTTTGTTCACATTTTTATTTTTAAAGGGCCAGACGGGGTTAATCACCTGTCACCCCATGATGATGGCTCTGGGTCTTGGATACAACATGTTCGTTCCACATGCGAGCTCCTATCTGAGTGCCAGGTCTCTCTGTCTTTTATACATTACTAACAGGGGAATATTCTAGAGAATAGTCCCACCCTTTGTTTGTGCTGGCTTCTAGAAGGTTCTCACTGAGGTTCCGAAGGTTATCCAAGAGAAGAACAGCTAAAACCCATAACAATCTAGCCTATCTTTGCTAACAAAATAAATATACAAAAGGAGTCAGATGTCACATACTTAAACTACCATTACATAGGGTGATATATGCCTGTGGCCCCATTATATACAATAACTAATCCAACAATTAATTTAATTTTAATCTCCAGGAAGCACGAGGGGACCTAAATTTGTGGTTATATACTGACTGTGGGCATGGCACCAACCTACGGTCAGTAGGGGGGACCTAGCATAGTTTTAACAGGGAAGTCGTGAATAACTGGGTTTTATGCTAAATGTTGTTATACCCTCAGTACCAGCGCTTTAACACAGTATTTCTGAGGTCCCCGTTGCAGTTGAATCACACAATATTTATGCAGGAATCATTTGTGGTATTCAAACTTTAACTTTTTTTACAGCCTTATCCCAGAATCCATAGTGGTGGTGTGAGAACTGCATATAGCTGATAACTGTGGGGAAAAACAGGTCTGCTGACTTCGACGATTTGTAGAAATGTTTAGAGATGCTCTACTGACTTATGGACCAAACCATGGTAAAATTCGATATACAGCGATCAGCCATAACATTATGACAAGTGGGTCAATTAGTTCATATGTACGGATGTTACTTTGATACTTACCACTTACCTAAGCATTGTTGCAGACCATGAACAACCTTTCATGGAAACTGAAACATGAATGCCCTGATGGCATTGGCCTCTTTAAGCAGGATATGGCACCCTTCCACACAACAAAAAATGGTTCAGGAATGGTTTGAGGAACACCCCAAAGAGTTCAAGGTGTTGACTTGGCCTCCAAATTCCCAGATCACAATCCAATCGAGCATCTTTGGAATGTGCTGGACTAACAAGTCAGATCCATGGAGGCCCCACTTAGCAGCAGATCCTTTAAGTCCTGTAAGTTGCGAACGTCTTGCTGCCAGACATCACAGCACACCTTCAGGTGTCTAGTGGAGTTCATGCCTCAATGGGTCAGGCCTGTTCTGGCATCAAAATGGGACCTACATAATATTAGGCAGGTGGTCATAATGCTATGGCTGATTGATGTAAATATTAGTGTTGAGAACAGCATTACTTTTTGTACAGAAAAGAGCATGTATTTAGCTAGATTATAGTAATCTTGTATTATTCTCTCATTAGCAAAATTAATATTCAGTTCTATGCAATGAGTTTGATGTTCAGCTAATTAGAGAATAGTCGTAGTTTGACGGAATAATAGACCATGTAA
Source organism: Pelodytes ibericus (assembly GCA_036172795.1). Taxonomy (NCBI): domain Eukaryota; kingdom Metazoa; phylum Chordata; class Amphibia; order Anura; family Pelodytidae; genus Pelodytes; species Pelodytes ibericus. The sequence goes on from CM069866.1 coordinate 21,549,859, forward strand.
TTGGGGCCAATATACAAATCTGTTAATTACCAAAAATGCTGGGCTCCATTTTGCTTAATAACAAACTTGAAATTGATTTATAATATATGTATTACCCTTTGAATGCAAAATTACCCACATAAATCAATATAATAACTAGTCATTTGTTATATTATATGTGGGTATATGTAACTTACTAAAATATGTTGTTATAAGCACATTGAAGCTTGATGATTTAGTGCTTTTATATGTGTAGTTAGTATATATCTTATATACTCATTCAGGTATGCAATTCAGTCAAAAATACAACACATCTCTAAAATATGGCACACACAGCTTTTAAGTCACTTTTGCACATTTAGATTGGAATGAAAATTATTTTCTCTCAAATTATGCTAATATTATCAGGCTGTTTAAATATGTACCTGTAAGTTGTAGACAGAGGGTGACCAATGCATATCAATCTGTTTTGTCACAATCTTTGACCCTCAAACATCCAATCCCCAGCAGGGGTTATTTCATGAGCTGTGAGCACTTATCTGTTGAATCTCAATTTGATGGAAAGAGATTGCATTGTGCTTTCTCTAACCAGGATTCCATCCATCATGTCTCTGCTGGGGCTAGCAAAACTTTCTCATCAGCTGCCCTCGATAAAATGCTCCTCTATTATTATTATTGTTGTTGCTTTTTTTCCCATCTCTATTTCTCCGTTTGTTGGCATCTCAATCTTTCTTCCAAGTAATAACATTTCAGTGATGGCATTTTGCTTATACAATGTGATTACAGAGGCAGCGTATATACTAAGTATAATAATTATCATGAGTATACATGAGCTTAGCTTATACATTTCTCAGTATCAAACACCCAAAACGCATCTTTAGGAAAGTTTTAGAAGGCTAGCCTCTGCAATCGAATATAAGGCAACCTCTGGCAAATTAAAATCGGTTAATCAATGCTCTAACGCAGGGGTCTTTTAATAGCATTCGGGGGACTGTCAAAAGGAAAACATCACCCATACTCCTCTTGATCCTTTAGCTGAAAGAAACATTTTGAGAGATGCAGGCTTTAAGAAACTGGGGGGCCGCACTTTGGAGGCCCCTGAGCTAAAGGGATATTTACCACCCAGCATGGTTTAAGTAATATGGTTTAAATTTTCAACCCAGCCCCTACTTTGCATCTTTCAAGTATGCCAGGCACCAAACTACAATCTGAGGGTTTAATCACATTATATATTTTTCTCCACCAGTTTGCATCCAGTATATTGGTGTTATTTCCAAAGAAAGGGTCCTGCTAATGCCATCCTGCTGCTTTTTTTTTTACATTGCAAGATGACATTTCATATTAAAAGAACCTCTTGCAATGTAAACAAAAGCAGGGAAGAAGTCTAGTGCAGAAAAATTGTGAGCATGTACAGAAACAGCCTCATTCAAGCCAGTTCCTACCTGCAGAAGAGGACAGTTCTTCACGGCCACGGTAGTTTGAGTGTCTGACAGTTCATCTCTGTCAGGCCCTCAGTCCATGCAGGTTAGTAATAGGGGGTGCAGTTTTAGGTCTTATTTAGGATTAGTTTTAGGGTTACTATAGGGATTGGGGTTCGGGATTAGTATTAAGGTTAGTTTGACACTTAGGGTTAGGGTTTGGGGTTAGAAGCTACTTTCAGGGTATGAGGGTGTTATTTTATTGGGGAGCGTTAGTTTCTGGCGCTGACAGTTCAGCACTGAAACAGCCGTGCCTAACTCTCAGTGCTCTAACTTCCGTGGTGAAAAGGCTGCAAGCGTCATAGACCCCCTGATGAGGTCCACTTTGAGTGGCCTCGGTCCGACATAGGAAATGTAGCTAACACTCAAACCTACACATGCCGTCACAAAGTATCGCGGGATGTTGGCAGGGACCATCTATAAAGACCCTGATCAGGTCCCTGCATGGGTGTTCCTGGCTCGAATCACTTCATGATCGCCAGCCAGGAACACACAAATGCCCTATGGTGCTTTGGTCATTAAGGACCAAAGCACCATCCGGCGTAAAGGGGTTAATTAACAAAAAGGAAAGCACAGTGCAAGCATAATTTGGTAACTCACTGTTCGGTACTCCTTGTACAAATGCGCATTATTTTTGTCAGTAAAAACATTTTTTTGATTCATGGTTTCCAAATTTGCAGTGCGCATTAGATTCGAAGGCGAATTAGATTTGAGTAAATACTGTATATTGTGCCATTTAAACATAACCAAACAGACCATTTGATAGGTTCATAATGATAAGTTATAATGTATTGCCATTGCATGCATTAAATTTAATGTTTTACCAAAACAATGTTTTTTTTTTTTTTATTGTGCACGTAGAGAGTTGAAAATGATCTATGCGTTCTGTTGGCAGATTGCAAACCATGCCTAAATTAGGAGAAACGTGTTTTAAATTTCTGTGGAGTCTCCACTGATGACCACTGATTGCTATCATCGGTGGTGGAAAATTTGTACTTTGCATCTAAAGCCACAAATGATAGGACTCCACAGACACATTTAAAATACATGTGTCTCCTAATGTAGGCATTTGCTTGCAATTCTGCTAACACAATGTATAGATGTTTTTCTATATTATTTAGTCACCGTATGCGCTACAGTCCCTTTAAGTTGCAGCCTTTTGCTGAGCTATTGCTGGCTGTAGCAGTTTTGTCTAAACTTCAGCTCCTATATTTCTGCAGCGCAGAGTATGACAGAAGCATTCAGCTGTGATTTCACAGGGCCGCGCATTGGAGAGGAAAAGCATTTTTCATCTCATTCTCATCTTTCATTTACAGCTTCCTGAAAAGCGACTGAGTCAGCACAAATCACTGACATGAAATAAATAAGCAGGAACGGAACATCTCTCTCGCTTTGATGAGCGTTCGAAACCTCCTCTCCGGATCAAACATTCCTACCGAGGGAGAAGTAAACAGATTGTTGATTGCCTTTGAGAATAAAGAATTAAAACTTTGCTTGAACTTCCCTTTGGAATGTAGATGAATTCTGTACCATGTAGAAGGTAAAAACCCAGTCAAAACAATAAAGTCCGTCTTAAAAGCCAGTAAGATGAATAAGATGGAAATATTCTCCGCAAATGAGATAACAAAAGGGCACAGTTACTATTTAGACAGCAATGTTCTGGGATTGATTCAAAACAATGTGGATAGCTGCAATGCAAATGAATGAAATGCTGCTTAGGGCTCTGAAGCTTGAATGTAAACATGCTAGAAAATAAAAAGCACAAAAAGGACTTCCTCGCACCTTTAAAATATCATTTAATAAAACAACTCTTCCTTATGGAGGTAATTACAAGAATTTTTTTGTGGGAGTGGCTTGAGGTGCAGCTGTGGGCGGAGTTTTATCAGAGCATTGTGATCTACTTTATGGCCAATTCATAACTATCTATGTAATTTGGTAACTCGTTTAGATTAAGAATGAAACATTTTATTTACAATAATGAATATATAAACACATTCACTGCAATTTAAACACATTTTGTTGGTAGTTGTATTGCTTTAGAGCTATGTGATACTCTTAAACAAACTAAAAGCTCCCAAAAAAGAGGGACAATTTGGGTGCAAAATAGGGGCTGTCCCTCCTAAATAAACACACTTGTCTTTATGGTACCATTACTCCAATTTAAACTTTTCTAGCCTTTTCTTCCACATACACCAAAATTGAACTTATTTAAGATGGAGTCTCACCACTGACAGATAAAAAGGCAAAGTGCTCTTCTTATCCATTTAAAATATTACTAACTGCATTGAGTCCTACCTTTTAGTCTGTGGGCAACAATTATTCCAAAATCTTTCTCCAACACATCTTTGTTTAGGGGATACATTGTACATAATTTTGTATTTGTTTCGCCCAAATGCATAGAATTGCATTGATCAATAATGAATCTCATCTGATTTTTTTATGCTATAATTTTTCCAAATATCCCTGCAGAAAAGTTTCTCGCTTTTTCAAGATACTATTTCTCAACATCCAGAGATGTTACCATTGACCAATTTAAATGTAATGGTTTTATCTATCCCAGAAATATAAAGATTCCTGCTGATCGGCTGCTGGCACCTTTCGATGATCCACTGGCTCAGTGATGTCAACAAAGTAAAAAATAAAAATTTCTGGCATTCTGATGGTTTAAAAAAAAAAAAAAAAAAACATTTTTAAATATCCTAAGAGAATAGAATATTCATCCAAGTGGTACATTGACCTTTTACAACCCATCCGGGTGATAAAGCTAAGGAATAAGACGTCTATTATCATTGCTTTGATAGCCTTCTGAAAGTTTTTTTTAAAAACTCACTTATATTGCACCTTTTTATAGATCACTGCCATCAAAAGGCACTCTAGAGTCTTTCCAGGTGTATTTGTCTTTTGAATCTAAGCACATCTATTCTTGCTGAGCTGTAAAGTCATTTTTTTTGGAACAGATTATCCCTGACTCTATTGTTATTATTTTTCTTGATGTTTGTTGTTTTTGTATATATTTGCTTGTTTTCCAAATTATACATTTCCAAAGCTGGTCAGTAAGCATTAATGCTATTTAATAAAATAGTGTGTATGTACGCCTGGGGCATGTTTGTGATTAGAACCTGTGCTTCTAACATACATTTGGGGAAAGTTGGCAAGTCTTCTTGGAAAATGAAACTGTATTAGGAAATGGAAATATACAAAGCAAATAATCCCTGGGCTTGTGAAGCCCACAGTTATGAAGTGCTGTTTCCTTCTACTGTTAACACAGTGTAAAGCAATCCAAGCTTCCGTTTTCTTATTTAAACATTCTGTATTGAATTGGAAAAACAGTCCTTTTTTTCCATTTGGCCTCTACACAAATGTGTAGTTCAGCTACAGTACAGACTTTATTAAGTATCCACTAAGCCAATGCCTTCAGCGATGCCTTGGCAAGTCAGCTAACATAAAGAACAAAATCTAAATTTACATCCCTTTGTCAACAGAGAAGAAATGTTGTGCTAAGCTAAGGAAAAACACAGCTTTCCGCTTTCTTTGTCTAACAAAAGTGATTTTTCTGCTTACTTAGAAAATCAAAATCTTGTATCCTTTTGTTGGACGAGACACATGTTGAACCACGCATTCGAAGCTGAACAAGGATAAAACAATGATTCGTGCTATTTTCTACGCAAAATATATTAGGATGTGTTAAGTTTTTAAGTAACCTTGATATCCAGAATCAACTTTGAAATTTGTACCTTTTGCTGCCTTCATTCTTACCAAATACATGTTAATTCCTTGTAGGGGACGGAAGATCTTGCAGCCAGTGGGGTCAGGAGAGGACTGGCAACTTTAGGCAAAAACTATTTTATGGGCCCATTTTATTAAAAAAAAGTCTCTATTGATGACTTTTATGGTAAAGGGTTGACTCATTATTGACCGATCTGCCCCCAAATATATGAAATTTGGCTTCTCAGTTTGTCCCCAAATTCCACAGATTTTTCACCGAATCAGGGGCTAAAACAGGGCATTTCAATTCTCTAGCTAAGAACTGGAGAATTGAAATATAAACAATAGAAAATAGTAAAAAAAATGTAACCACATAAACACTTTTGGCCTCTTGGCCCCATAAATAAAAATGTGGCCAGCGGCCAGAGAAATGCCTCTGGCCCATAAATAAATGTATGGGGACCAGGGATACTTTCCCTGACCCACCATCCTATAACAAATGTTGCAGGGAGTAAGACAAGTGCTCATAAATATATCCAGTCTTGGGGATCAGTGCCTGCCAAAGGCCCCTGAAACGGAAGAGGGCTAATCATTTGCATATTAAGGGATTTGGAGACTTTTTGTCCAGCCCCTCTATGGGGCTATTATTTTTTACATTAAGGGATTCGGGGGCCAGCCAAAGAACCATGAACCCCTTAATATAAAAATGAATAGCTCACTTGGGTTTTGGGGGCTGGCCAAAGCATCCCAAAACTCCTAAGATAGAAATGATTAGCCCCCATGGGGTTTGGGGGCTGAGTCAACCCTTAAGTATCACTATTATTATTCACATGTGATTGCACATTTTAATGTATATGTGTTTGAGGTGTTTCTGTCACAAACACATATACAGTAAAATAAAAAATGGATTAAGTGGGCCCACACATGTTATGTATTTGTTGTGGACGCAGCTCAATTACAACACTTCTCTTTGAGGAATGTTTGCTGTATGCATCCATAATTGAAACTGTCCTTTTTCATAATTGGACCTATAAGAAGTTAGTGAAAAGACATTATTCTGTAAGCTGGAGATATAAAATGCTCTTGTAAGCCCTCATAATGCAGGCAAATTGTTTATTTCATCTTGTTGGGAAAATGAAGAGGACATTTTCTTCCACATGTAATTGAACTCCAGAAAGGAGTATAATTATATATACCCTTTTAAATATGATGGTTAATTTAATAGTCTAATTAGAGTCACAGCTATATCAGTAACACAGGGCGAGGTCATGAATTGCTGATGGAATGGGCTTCTCGGGATATATGGCAGACGCAAGGCTTAATTAAACTGATTCAAATGGTTTATTCCATATTTGAAAATAACATGAGATGAAATTTAAAAATGCTAATATGTGTTACATTAGCTTTCATATATTCACAGCAAAAGACTATCTAAACAGCCCTGGAGTAGAGTACTAAATTTAATTGGTACATGTAATATACCACCTTTTTTATAGGGCTTATTGATAAAAATTAAATGCGGAAAGGTAATATTTAATGTAGTTATGTGTACAAATGTACCAAATGGAAAATGTGTTTAATTATGTCTAGGCATTTAACCTGAGTGACCAACACATTGAGTATGAATGTTAGTGTATGAAAAATAACAGGACAGAAGTGGGCTAAGACTTCACTTAGGAATTGGGGAAAGACTTTACTTAGAAATTGGGGAGACCCTTCAGATTGAAGTTAACCATATATGACCACAGTAAGCCATGGAGAGGGGTTTTCGTTTCAAGTGTTTTGTTGTTGATATACTCTTGTGCCCTGTTTACACCTGTGATTTGCACATGTTACATTTTTGTGAATTTAACTTATTGTTGTCAAGAACCTCTCACCAACTAAGCACATTATTAGGATATGCAAGTAATCTAGACAACAAGACCAATGACTATCATAAGGTCTATGAAGGTCCATAGAACATCAATTTACACATGATAAGATGTCCTGAATATTATTCCTGCTTATGAGTGAATAGCCACTTCCAGGATCTACAATGGACATCACACTGGGCTGAGAAATCTCTTTCAATATGATACTCCATTGAGCAAAATTATGGCAGGGAAATCTATTTCCTAAATAACTACTAACTTCCATGGGTCTCATTAATGTAAAAGGAAAATAATATGAATGTCAAAAGCTATTAAAACCGGTGAAAACTATTGTCATTTTCACTGTTTACTTTTATTTAAGTTTCAATAACAAGAAAGACATATTAGTCAAAAGCCAATTTAAAAACATTTCAAAAGATTACAGTGCATAATATTTTATCTAAGGAATTTACCATATGAGAAAACCCAAACTTTAAATCTCATTTATTTTAGCAAGTAAGGAATAATGACATATCAAAGCACAGTTATCCAAATACTGTTAAAAGTAGTTGATTATTACAAAACCACATTGTATAGTTGAATTGTATCCAAATCCACCTCTTGACAGTCTCTATTCAAGTAGAATCCACTGCTATTGGAGTCTGAGACATTAATGTAGAGCAGTGATGGCTGGCCTTGGCACTGCCGTTTTAGTTTAAGAACTATGTGTGTTGATGGCACTATAGATGTATTTTAAGAAGTGCAGTAATGTGCAAAAATATTAGGCAGGTGTGAAAAAATGCTATAAAAAATAATGCTTTCAAAATAGACAAGTTAATAGTTTAATTTTTATCAATGAACAAAATGCAAACTGAAGAAATATCCAAATCAAATCAATATTTCATTTGGATATTTCCTAGTACACTTGCACACAGTTGTGCACATGTTTGGGGTCTTTGACATACTACACCTGCCTATTTACCACCATTTTAATTTAATCGTATTTTAGTCAGCTGAATTGTATAAGTTTTTAGTTTAAATCTCTAGTATATATTAGTCAACTAAATCTCTAGCAGTGAGAGAGGGAGGAGCATACCAATGGGGGAGTATTCAGATGGCAGGCAGACACAGGGAGTCGGTGCCAAGTTTTTGTTCATGAACACTGAAATGAAGGAGATTTTATGTAAGATCTTACTATTGATCTTATTGCTTTCTATTAAAGTTATTTATACCTGTATTCCTACCTTCTCTCCTCATGTGATCATTGTCTCTGGAACCACTGGACTCACCATGCCTGGTACAGCTGGGCTCCCTTATGTGATTATTCCTGAGCAATTGATTGCATTTTTTTATATACTGCACTATATTATTATTTGGTTTTTTTATTTATCTTCCTTTGCATAATACTGGAGAAAATGTGTCTCTTTAAAAGGGTAATGTTTTAGTGTATTGAGTGTTTATTTAGCGCACAAGTTCACTTTACCTTGTTTTGTTTGCACATTTCGCTAGTAGTGAAACACTAGCTGTGTTCAGGTGCTGCTCACTTTGTCACTTTAACCCCTTGGCGACACAGGACGGACTAGGTCCGTCCTGTGTGCCGAGGCGTTAGTGACACAGGACGGACCTAGTCCGTCCTGTGTCAAAACGAGCACTGAAAGCGGAGTTTTTCCGCTTTCAGTGCTTTAAGGGTATTGTTACGATGCTTACGTACGGAAGCATCGTACAATACTGAAAATTTATTTCAGTACTACAAAATTTATTTCAGTACTACAAAAGCTCTTCTAAGAGTTAATAACCCCTTCTTTGCCGTCGATCACTGCTTACGCAATGATATTGACACCAAAGCAATTTTTATCTGTCTGCATATTTTTTTTTATTTTTTTTTTTTACACATACCCGCTAGAGGATTACATGTAAAGTAAAAATATTTGAGTTTTTTTTTTTAAGCTGCCTGAGAGCATAGCGATCAGTAACAGCGAATTAGTGGCAAAGGCGGTTTGGTGATTTCTCAATTAAGCTCACCATTCGCCTTGGTCAGATCAAAATTGGTCGGATCAATATTCACAAAAATTGATCTGCCTCCCTCTCCTCACTTACATTTTTGTGACGGAAAGAGACAGATCAGTATTAGTGATATAAAATAACATTTTATAAAATTGTCAGGTTTTATGAAAGTCTTTCACTGGGTATTAACCCCTTCCCTGCCATTCATCACTGTATAAGCAGTAATCTTGCACAGCAACAGTATGTTTTGCTGTCTGCACTGTTTTATGGATTAATTACTTTGTACTGTAATGTATTACAGTACTAGATAGGCTCTTCTAAGAGCTATTAACCCCTTCTTTGCTTGAGATCACTTCTTACGCACTGATTCTGGGGGGGGTATCCCTGTACTCAGGAGATTTTGCTGAACACGTACTGAGGTTTTGGTTGGCAGTAGCAAATACCAGAATCTGAAAATTCCTGCCTGAACTACAATGTGTGTGGGGAAAAAATGACATCCCAGCCCTTTGACATAGGTTGGTGGTAGAATTAGCACTTGGAAAGTGTTAAAATACCACAATTTTAAATACCCTAGGATGTCTAGTTTCCCAAAATATATGGTTTGATGGGGTAAAATACTTTGACAGGCTTCAAAAGTGTCCCAAATGGAACATGGGTGCAGGCTGACTACATGTCAAAATTCCAAGTTGGAAATGCACCCCCCTAAATGTGGCCTTTTAGCCCCCAAACAACCCAACAAACCTATGCATGGGTGGTATCCCTGTACTCAGGAGATGTTGCTGAACACATATTAAGGTGTTGTTTGGCACTGACACATAATAGGATCTGTGAATTCATGCCCGAAGTACAATGTATGTGAAAAAAAATTACTATCCATAACATTGACATAGGCTGGTGGTAGAATTAGTGCATGGAAAGTGTTAAAATACTACCATTTGAAATACCCTAGGGTGTCTAGTTATCAAAAATATATGGCTATGTGGGGTAGAATACACTTTTTGGCTTCAAAAATGTCCCAAATTGGACATGGGCGAAGGTTTTCTGGACGTCAGAATTCCAAGTTGGAAAACCAAAAAGCGCACCTCTCAAATGTGGCCTTTTAACCCCCAAATAACCTAACCAACCTATACATGGGTGGTATCCCTGTACTCAGGAGATGTTGCTGAACACATATTGAGGTGTTGTTTGGCACTGACATATAACAGGATCTGTGAATTCATGCCCAAAGTACAATGTATGTGAAAAAAAATTACTACCCAAAACATTGACATAGGCTGGTAATATAATTAGTGCATGGAAAGTGTTAAAATACTACTATTTGAAATACCCTAGGGTGTCTAGTTTCAAAAAATATATGGCTTTGTGGGGTAGAATACACTTTTTGGCTTCAAAAATGTCCCAAATTGGACATGGGCGAAGGTTTTCTGCACGTCAGAATTCCAAGTTGGAAAACCAAAAAGCGCACCTCTCAAATGTGGCCTTTTAACCCACAAATAACCTAACCAACCTATACATGGGTGGTATCCCTGTACTCAGGAGATGTTGCTGAACACATATTGAGGTGTTGTTTGGCACTGACATATAACAGGATCTGTGAATTCATGCCCAAAGTACAATGTATGTGAAAAAAAATTACTACCCAAAACATTGACATAGGCTGGTAGTATAATTAGTGCATGGAAAGTGTTAAAATACTACTATTTGAAATACCCTAGGGTGTCTAGTTTTAAATAATATATGGCTTTGTGGGGTAGAATACACTTTCTGGCTTCAAAAATGTCCCAAATGGGACATGGGCACAAGTTTTCTGCGGCCTTTTAGCCCCAAAACAAACCAACAAACCTATGCATGGGTGGTATCCCTGTACTCAGGAGATGTTGCTGAACACATATTGAGGTGTTATTTGGAAATACCCCTTCACATTTTAAGATAATGTTTACCTAAATTGCAATCAATGTGAAAAATTAAAAAAAAAGTTTTTTTGCTGCAAACTTTGGCAAAGATTGGTGGTAAAATGGCTACATGAAATGTGTCAAAATACCCCAAGTTAATTGCCCTGTGTGGTCTAGTTTTCAAAAATATGTACATGTTGGGGGTCATTCATGGATTTAGTACAGAAATCAGTGTTACAATGTCACTATCACTAATTTTGAAAAAAAGGATTTTAAAATAGCTTTGCACTACTTATAGTTCTGGCCCTGTAACATGAATAAAAAAACAAAAAAACATAGAACATGGGCTATTTCTGAACTCAGGACATATATTAGAAACTATTTAGCAGTGTTTTTTTTGTTGTCTCTTGTACATGAATATACGATTTTTCAAATAAAAGTCATAAAAAAAAATATATATTTTTTTGCCATATTTTATTATTTTTTTTACATCAAATTATATGTAATTATCAAAACAATGGTATCAAAAGAAAGCCCTTCTTATAACGATAAAAACGATATATAGTTTGTGCGGGTACACTAAATGAGACAGAAATAAATTACAGCAAAACACAAACACCTCAGAAATGTTAAAACAGCCCATGTCACCAAGCGTCGGACAAGCCAAAAAAGTCATGTCACTAAGGGGTTAAGGCGCAGTATATGCTTATTGTTTGGATTTCCATTGTAGCTTTAGTCCTATAAATTTAATTCTTAGTTAGCTATCGTTTAGTTTTAGCCACTGAATGCATACAGCTGACAAAAACTATGATGGACATGTTTCATTGATGAAATTAACACTGTCCTCTAACATCATACCCCCCATGCCTTTGGTCACTAAAATAAAAATAATTATTGGCACCCAGTTGGCCATGGACTGGTTCTATGCCACCATAGGGCTTTAGGCCAGCAAAATATGCCCTCAAGTCTAGCTCCAGGACTTGAGGCCGGCAATATGCCCTAAGCCCCAAACAAAATAAAATTAATAGCCCCTCCCATATAATTCATGTGCTAGAGGCTGGCCAAATGCAACTGGCACATTCAATAAATAACATAAATTAATTAAAATTAGCCCCTACACCCTCATCACTATCTTGCTTAGGTAGAGGTCTATCAAATCTGCCCTAAATCTGTAAAAAAAAAAAAAAAACAACAAAGTTTGAGTGCCATGCAGTGTTAATTTAGTCTAAAAATGTAGTTTTCGTCAACTGCATGTTTTCAGTGACTAAAACTAAACTAAACACAAAACAAAAGTTGACAGGAGTAAAACTATGACTACAATCCATTGCATTTTTTTGTAAACTAACTAAAACGTTAGGGAGGGACTATTGCATTTATTTCTTTGGACTTCTGGTTCTAGTTCCATGTTTCTCTGCCAAAGCCAGTCAAACCGCAGAGAAAGATATTCCTCCATCTGATTCACTTGAGTGTTTCCCCTCCTATCTCCCTAGCAAGTTAACGTTAACACTTTGTAACAACCTTCTCAGAGCTGTTCCCTACCTCACTGCTGGAGAATTAGGCAACTAAAAGCAACGGGAGATTTAGTCAACTAAAACTAGACTAAAACAATTCAGATGACTAAATTACAACTAAACTAAAATGGTATTTTAGTCAAAAGACTATGACTTAAGCTAAATCAAAATTTGTTGTCACAATTAACACTAGTGCCATGAGGGTAGAACTGGAAATCGCTGCCTAGTGCCCACTCCATTGGCACCCAAAATAAAGGTCTGTATCAGGATCTAGTGGGGGTCTGTGATGCCCTGGATCCTCATCTTCCAGCCCAGGAAAAGGGAGCATAACTATAACTGCACCACCTAAAGGTCAATGATTGTGTATATTAAATATATACTAGATAACTTTACCCAGAATTTATATCCCCAAATTATTAGGCTGATTTTCTAAATATATTTAAGCACAGTGTTAAACATGATTTGGAAGTAACTTTCTCAATTATATACTGACATAAACCGTAACATGTGAACCATCAAATTTGTTATATCTGTAGTTGTAGATGTAATGCAATAAATCAATTAAATGACATGGCTACTTAAATTTTCAAGCTTAATGACATGTGTTGCTGATTAAACCATGGTTTTAGTCCTTAGTAATCACAATTTTTCAGAGTAAGGTGATTTTACACACACAAATACAAACAAGCACACACAACCAATGTTATCTAATCTAGTAAATCTATGTCATTTGTATAGCTGTACAGACAATTTGCAAATAAGCGTGTGAAATTCAGGTACAATCTTGTCCAACGGTAAATCCCTTTATTCCACTGGCCAAGCTCGGATCTATCCAGATTCGACTATGTGACTCATCATAATCCAGTGTTGGCAACACATATATAAACATAATATAAATGAGAGGTTTTGGTTATATGAATTGGCCAAAGCAAAAAATTAGCTCACTCACCACGTCAAGGCACACTCTCAACAAGGGTGAGAACCTACTAGTGGGCACATAAAGCAGTCTATACTGCTACCAAAACCTTTTTAATGTTTTGGAAGAAGTGCAATTAAATCTCCTCCCAATTAACCCTATAACCGCAAGCTGCAACCAGACAACGAGGAGCCAACAACCTCAAATGTGTGCAAGCAGGGAAAAGAAAAATGTTGGTGCGCTAAGCTAGTCACAGGCTACTAGATAGGAGGTGAAAGTAGGTTCTCACCCTGTTGAGAGTGAGCCTTGACATGGCGGGTGAGCTAAATTATGCTTTGGCTAATTCATATAACCAAAACCTCTAATTTATTTTATGGTTTATTTGTTGCCAACTTTATTAGGGTGAGAAGCGCAGCTATATATATATTTTTTATACATTGTACAGCCAAACACACTGTATTTGAAGCATGCTCACACCTGTTTGGCTTCATTTTATACATTAATATTTTTTGAGTCTGTGAATAGATTAAAGCACCAACCGTTTTCTTTCCCCTGCTTACATTGGTTTTAAAAGCAGTTATAGCTTATAGCCAATCAGAAGATAGGATTTCCTGAGCTCCCAGCATTCATCTGTGCAAAGGAAGTAAATGTTATTATTTCATGATGCAGAGCTTCAAGTTGCATCAGGAAGAATGGATGATAACAACCCTGTTTTAATACATTGACCATGAATGTCAACAGTTATTAAAACATTTTCATAACTTAGCATAAAAGCATGTCTAGGGGAATGTGAGGATTGGCATCAGTCCCATGCCAAGGTAAAAATGTAAATACTTTTTCATTGGATTTTACATTTTTTTCATAGATAATGCTAAATATCTGCTGGTCAGCAATGCACAAAACAGAAATATTATCACACAGGGATATTCTGATCCCCCTCAGCTGTTTGCATACATTATCAATGAGGTGAAGGATGTTAAGGATTTATTGCCTTGTGGACACATGAAATCCAGCAAAATCCCATTAAATCACAGGCAGAAATTCACTACAGTCTGTCTTCTTCATACAGGCAGGTGATAAGCAATGCTGCTTTAAAGAAGGACAACACTTTAAGCTGATTTTTAAGTGTCTATGAATGGTCGATTCACAAAAATTCGACATTGGAGGTCATCTTTGATTTTGAGACTAAGTCAAATTTGGCACCTGAGTTTGAAAAAAAATCTATATTCGTATCTTCCTCATTGTAAGTAATGGGAGGAAAAATGCTTATAACTATTTTTGAGACTAAGTCAGACTTGGGTGCCGAATAAGTCTCAAAATCAAAGACGACCTTGTTGAATTTTATTGAATAAACCCAATGGTATCTATTGACTGTCTCTCTCCATCATTGGTGAGTGCGAGCATCAATCTTGCCATCACAGCCAATAGCTGGGGAGGAAATGTAGACTTCATTAAAAGTTTGGAAAGGTTATAATTGATCTACATTTTAACATACTATGGGGTTTATGTATAGACATTCAAGCAGACAGAAATATGTGCCTCTTTAAACATTCCGACAATGTAAAGCGCATGAAGTTAGCAGAGGTTTTATGACACTTTTGAAGCCTTTTTCAGCACTTTAGAAGGCATACAGGTTGGGTTGCCACCTTGGCCATTTTTTCCTCAGACATATATAACTTTTACATGCTGCTTTGGTCATTGGTGTGCAGAAGCAAATAAAATAATCAAAGTTGGGGTTCTACAGAACTATGACGATTAATTAATTGATTTCCTTCTGGTCATGCATGACTTCTGCATACTACAGGGCTGCATGTAATAGTTACACGTGTCTGTTAAAAAATGACCAAGATGGCCGTCCTACATATTAACCAATATTATGGTCTATCGATGAATGATACAGAAGCAAGCAAGAAACCAGGTACGAATGAAGCTTAATACAGATGTAAAATTAAAATCCTTTATTGCGATCCGTAGACCTAATAATGCAGAAGACATGCAAAATGTTCAATGTAACCCGTCTGAGGTACACTTCATTTGCACAGAAACGAATGCCTGACGCGTTTCACACAAACTGTGCTTTCTCAAAAGCTGCTTGAGGTGCTGGAGGTCATTTATTTTTGCTTGCTTCTGGATCATTATTGAGGCTACCCCCATAAAAGTCTGAGCACGTGGTAATCGGCTAAATAGCCATTATGTTTTATATTGGCCGAGCTGTAGGTTTTTTCAAGGCTTTCGCTGAATGAGCCTCATCTATAGGTAACATTGCATTAACCATTATTGTTGATCATGCTAGACAAATACTGTTCTTTATTTTATGATATGTAGTGACTGGCAAACATTCCATGTGAATGATAGGACAATATGTGGCTCCAGGGTGTTAGTATATGACTTCAGTTAAATAGCAAGTCCTTATCCCTGTTAAACAATGGTGTTTGATTGGACACCTTAGCTGATTTTGTGTAAGAATCATCTTTTTTTTTAACTGGCCTCCTCAAACAAACAGAAACAGTTAAAATGATTTTCCAAGCACTGGCTTGAATGTCTTTAGTATTTCAGTGCTTTCGATTTGAATCTGCACAGTGGTTAGCTGATAAAGGATTAGTTCCAGAATTATAGCTCGGTCAAAAATGACAGATACAGGAGGGCATGTATATTTTAATTGGATTTGCCTCTTTATACCTTGAAGTATTTAATACATGCAGAATTTTGATGAACCAGAGTATTAAAATGGAATGATCCTCACTGGAAAAATAACACTGATGCATATGACTTCATAGTTAACCCTGTGTGCATTAACCATATCCATTGACCATAAATGTTTTACCTATAAGTAAATAAATGAAACTTTATTTTTAGTGCTTCATTATTGTAGGCACTAATCATTTAATAATGTTCTATGGACTATTGCCATCACGAGCAACTGTTTTCAGTGGTAATCTGTCACCTAAACATTGGTAATACTGTGAATATATAGCAGGAGAAATATCTGAATATTGTGTTACCAAAAATATGTTTAAATGTTTATTCATGTATGGAATAGTCATACAGCTATCATATATATTTATATATATGATAGCCTTATGACTATTCCAAAAATAGTCATAAGGTATATATATTATATAAATATATACCTATAAACAAGATAAGGCCAGGGACTAAATAAATCTCTTATCTGCCGACACATTCTATATTTCTATAATCTTGTGGATCAGCAAATTAGCAAATTTTACATTTTTCTATGCACATTTCTCATTGTAAGTTGTTCCATTCCTTTCTTATCTGGCCACAGGGTGATGTCATGAACAGGAGATACCACATTAAAGAAACTTGTTTGTTTTAATTTATGCGTATGTTTGAAACTCTGCTAACACCTTGTTTAAACTATCTTTTATTCTCCCCATTCACAGAACAAACAATGTTTAGTCAACATAATCCCTTTAAGGACCACCCTCAGGGTTTTAGAAATATTAAAATTTAAACACGGTTGTGTAATCCCTAAATCCGACACTTGGTGGGCCTTTAGGATAAGTTTGGGTATCACTGAATTAGAACATAAACAGCAAAAACAACGACATACATTGCTTTTAGTTAACTAAAAAAATATTTAACATAGTATTGGACTATACATAGCTGCCTCAAATTCTGTACTGCACCTGTGAAATTCAAATACCGTACATTTTTTTCGTCTCTTAGATTAACATCTAATTACCTTCAAAGTCTTATTTTTAAATGTCGTACAATATGCCAATCTTAATGGCATCTCTTCACATCAGTGCACACCAAAATTGTTCTACTGCATTAACTTGACACAATGTGTGTTCTTTGTAGAGTTAACAGAAGAAGGCAGGTGCTGGGACTCCTGCGAAAGGTAGGCTTAACTCATTATGTTCTCTAAAGAACTTGGCAGGCACAATGAATGCTAATTTCACTGGAGATCCCTTGCCAAGATGTGTGTTCACAGAAATAGTGGAAAATGTAAAGAATGAACAGGACCTCTGGGCTTGACCTCAGTGACTACAGGCAGATGGGAAAGAAGGGGTTTAGTAAAAATATATAATTATTAGACAAACAAAGGGCAAATTTCTCAGTCAGTCTAAGCGGACCTCTCTTGCCCTCTTTAATAGATAATGAATGCTGATTCCAAGTATATATTTTTTACCCATCACTCCTGTGTCAAACCTAGAACCCGGTCACCTGTAGGGTTCCATTTCAAATCCTGGCTTTTATCTTAAAAGCTCTTTGTATCCATTTCCCAAATAAAATATCATCTCCCATTTGCAAACACACCCAAGCTAGACCTCTCTACTCCACTATTCACAGCCATGCCTTTTAGCCTATATTTGTAGAACTCTATAAAAATCCCTAAAACCCACATTTTTAGAGGAGCCTATTCATTAAATAACTACCTTCCTTATTTCTGTCTATTCCTGACAACAGTCTATCCAACCCTTAGGTCTTACCCCATGCTGACTTCTTACTTTACATTTATGTATTTATGCATGCCTACTTGTGCAATTTATTTAAATATAGCTTTTTACCCACCTCAGCTGAGTCTCTAAAAGTGGCCTGTAGTAAACTCCAAAGGACAGGCATTAATAGTTGGATAAATTCTCCAATTTGCCAAATCCTCCCAGCCCAGCTAATGTCTAAAGTATTTAATTCACTTATCATGTATATACATAATAATAATAATAATAATATATGAAAGGAGATCACATATATCAGATATTGTGCTAAATTACGTATGTCTTTTCTTTACATCATATTTATGTTTTGAAAGGAGAATGTTGTGGTTCGTGGTTTTGGATGAATTAATATGGCGCATTGAATTTCACTATAACTGCTGTGTTAAACTTAAACACTAGTATAGTTATTAAAATCACATGCAATTGAATAATACCCCAAAGCCAACCAATTTATATTAGGAATTCTGGCAGAAATATATCCCAAACAGATAATTCCCAAATTGACACAAATTGTCACTCAAACACACTGGTGCTGCGTAGATAATATTAATTTAACCCCTTCGCGACAAAGGATGTGTCAGGCACATCCTGGGAGAAACTCCCTTAACAACAAAGGACGTGCCTGGCGGATTATAAATAGCCAGCACTGAAATTTCTGCTCTGGGGTACCCACGATCGCCCCACGGAGCGATCGTGGGAGCAATATTGACGGAGCATGCTGCTCCGTCAATATGGCTATGCCATCTGCCGGTCTGAGCTTCGGAAGTGAAAGTAACTTCACTTCCGTCGCTCTGAATATGCTACTTCACTGCCTCTAGTGGTAGTTAAGTAGCATAGCAATGGAAAAATTTTAAAATAAATATTTAATTAATTAAAAACTGGTTATATAGTTAGATTAGCCTATAGGGATAAAATTAAATAATTTTTAGCATAAGGGATAGGGTTAAAATTAAATTAAAATTAAAACATATTAAGGGATATAATAAGGATTAGAGTTGGGGTTAAATTTAGTGTAAGGGTTAAATTTTGGGTTCGGGTTGGGGTCAAAAGGTCAATATAGGAAAAAAACAAAAAACACTATTTTTGGTTTTTGCCCCATAACTTGCAAAAAAATACCGAAAAATATGGAAACATGCATATTTCTGAACTCGGGACAACATTTAGAAACTATTTAGATGGGGTCTTTTTTAATGATTTTATTTGTGTAAATTATATTTTAGGTCAAAGTTTAAAATAGTGGGTTTTCTTAAAATGTTTCATCATATTTTATGATTTCTTTTTGTAGTAAATTATAAGATATGATGAACATAATGGTATCTAATGAAATCCCTTCTTATGACGATAAAAACAACATATAATTTGTGTGGGTACTGCATGTGAGAAATAATAAAATTGCAGCTAAACACAAACACCCCAGAAATGTCAAAACAGCCATTGTCACCAAGGGAAAGTCAAGGTGAAAATGTCTTGTCACTAAGGGGTTAATAAACCAAGTTTATCAACAATGCTAGCAAAACAATTACCTTAACAATATACATGCTATATGCTAAGCTAAGCAACTAGCAAATTAGTTTATTCGAGTGAAGTATAAACTACAGTGTAAAATATATTAAAGAAATTGATACAGTAAGTTTATACTTATTCCCCAGGTAATCTTTGTAGCTGCATCTTTGGGTGGATCAGCCTCTGGGTCAGTCGGTTCCTGATGGTTCTGTAGGGAGTTACTGGATATGCTTAGCATAAGGTAGGACTTCAAATCAGAATCACATACAATCGTATTCAATAATTTTTATATAGAGAACAGTTGATCTCCTACCACAACAGAAAGATGATAGAGACATGAGACAATACAAAGCAAAATATCTAGATACATACATTAATAATGGTATACCAAAAAATTTAATAATGTGTCCTACATTGAACTAGCAGAATCAATACACTGGTAGGGACATAGCGATCTTACGGCTGCCAATGGTTTAATACATTTGGTGCATAGTAGGGGATACATAACTGATAAAAAAAAATTGAGCAGGTCTACACTTGCTTTCTTAATCATAGTCTAAGCCGTGTCCCTGAATTTAATTAAGGTTAACCTCTTAAATGTGGGTATGCACCCTAATCCACAATAATAGGTGAGTATATGGAAGCTAAAATCTAGTACAAAAAATAACATCATGAAATATATATATATATATATATATATATAGACAGACAGACAGACAGACATATAGATATAGATAATTTAGAAATCATGATGTATTGAATATATTTTATTATTTTTTAACTAGCAGCATGCCAATTTAGAGTGATAGGTTCGAGGATTTAGGAAATAAACACCTCATTTTGAGTGCTGTCAGTCTGGAACTGGTGGTGAGGGTTCCTCAAATTCAGTTTTTGAGGGGGGGTAAATATTGTGTTATATGCGGACTCAATATTTCATTATATCCTATATGTGTTTCTAGAAGCTAGTTATTAAAAAGTCAGTGTTTTAAGTGAAAATTAAATGGTCACCCAAAACAAGGGGTATTCATTCTGGAGCCTAAGACAGTAGAAAATAGGAACGATGAGAAGACATGTCGGGTGATTTCCTGCTGAAACTTGCAGATTGAATGCATTCAGCCTGAGGCTGTTTCTAGAAATTTTGTTCAATGTTTTTAAGCATTGGTTTGATATTCCTTCACTTTACTACATTGTAATGTGCTTTCCTCATTATTTAGAACATAATTCAAACATAAAAATAGAGATCATTTCCAGAAAATGTACTCAAAATTTTGACTGCCAATGTACGTTTGAGAATTTTATATATTAAATGCTCATCCATCTATCAGAAACTATTTGTTCTAATTTCCATTCAAACTATTTAATGAGTTAGCAGACTCTCAGACCCGTTATCATCAATATTCATCAGCTTGAATTAGGACAATGATATATTGTCATCGCTGTTAAGCGTCGTGCCCTCAACTGAGTAAAAGCTTCAAGTTATTCTTCATAAACATATCATTTTGGAATTCTGCCATATAATTTCTCCCATAAGGCTGTCAAATCACACCTGGATCACATAAATGGGAACACTAGCTGAATCAGTAACAGGAAAAACGACAGAAACGACGCATTTTGTAAGTAAAGTGAAACTCAATTAAAAATAACTTTTGACTACATTTTCTTTTTTGTCGTTTCTTTGGGTAATGAAAACCATTTTCAGATGATGCAGCTCTTTCATTGTATGATTGCTTTCTTTATATTTATATCATTATAAATATAAGCTTTGTTATAGAATCTGAAAACCATGTAGATATTGATAAATTATTATTACATTTGAGGAAGTTAATTTCTATTTATAATGTGATCCTTTAACTTCTCATTTAGATGTTGTGTTTATTGTAATATATTTATATATATCTATATATATATATATATATATTTCTTACATATCCCCGTAAAGTTGTTTTTTTGTAAAAGGAGGATCATAGCCATATATACTTTTTTTAATTATGCATTTTTTTCTGTTTATGTTTTCTGTTTCTTTTTTTCTGAAGATTGACTCAACCCACAATGAAATCAATAGCTGAAGCAAAATATTACAGTGACCAACATCTCTTGGGAGCCAATCAGCTGTGTGTAGTGTAATGTGCAGTGATGCCACACAAACGTTTTAACCCTCAAATCCCTACTGTTAAAGTAAGACAGTTAGAAGTGTATAAAATAAGTTGTGACTGTAGATGCTCATGACCTGATGACCCAGTGAATCTGCACTATTTCTCTTGCAAGTAAGCAAAGGCAGCGAGAGTTGTTGGGCCTCAACGCAGATTCCTACAAAATGCCTATATTCAAATGAATACAGTTAGACTTTGTGGACCTGTGACTTTATTTAAATCCAGACTGCCAAATAAACCAAAGATGACCTCCTTCATTTTATCATGCTATTAGTGGTCTGTTGAATCACATATAGAATTTCACAGCATAATTATCTTTTAGATTAACATAAAATCCACATATCTTTTGTTTTTTTTACAGGAAATAATCTCCCCAACCTCATGCTAAGAAAAGTAAAAAAAAAAAAAAGTATTCTAATTATATACAATCAATTTATTTTCAATAAAATAATCTAATCATATAAAATTATTATGATTCTTTAATTTACACATCAGTGCAACATTTCATGAGCAAGGAAGCAAAACATTCCAAGGGAAATCATGATAGAAAATTGTATATATGGAGACCATTGCCATAAATAAAATTGTTTGTTCTACTACTTAATTGGAAACTAATCAAAATATGTATTGATCCAAATCATACAACATGTCATTATTTCACCAGATTTACGGGATTAGACTCATCATAAACAAACATGCTTCTTGGTCTCAACATATATTCTCATATTCCCCCAAATCTCCCCCATTCGGATAATTCACGGTGATTCTTTTTAAAATATCACTGTTATTGTAAAAAGAAAGTTGATTTACCCATTTACTCTGCTTGACCTTATAAATGCAAGAAATGGTTTATTATTTTCAAAAGTAATTCTGAATATAATTTTAAAATTATACAATCACACAGTACCAACTTTCGGAAACAGAGAAATAACATTTGTTAGCAGATTTCTGTTAAATCTGTCCTCAATTCTTCTTATCATTACCATTTGTCTGCATAGTTACTTTAATGACTGTTTAAATAAGGCTGTTGACCTCCAATGTTCACTATATGTGTCTGCTTGAGGTGTACTCAATGGTCTCTTGAACAATTGAGCTTTTTTCCAATAATGCTTAGGGAAGATAATCTTCTTTCTTTCCTCATGATTGTATGGTTAGTGGGTATGAAGAAATTAGATTGGTAAAAACAATAATTAAAGAATAACCAGAGGCCAAGCAATAAAAAAAAATGTATAACCCATTTATTGCCTTATAATTATTACCTAGTGTAAGAGGCAATGTATTGCAAATAACTCTAATGGATTGCATTGCCATCTATCTAAAAGGATTGTTTAAATCTATATTTCTGCATTGTGTTCTCATTTATATACCTGGATTTGTGTCATATTTCATAGATATATGAAACAGCAATGAATGATGTCTGGGAAAACTCAATGGAAAGTAAGAAAGCAATGTCTTTGACCTTGAATGAAAGGGTCAAAGTCAACATTGGTTAGACGTTGGACCATTCTATATAATGATGTTTATACCTAAGGGGTAAAAAGCACATATTCCCAGGGCAGTAACAACTTCATTAAAACATTGTATTTTAATAAAAGTAAATAAATTTAAGGGCAGTAACAAATTAATTAAAACATTTTATCCCAGGTACGGACATATTGGTATCACATCAGGGAAAAAAATGAATTTCGAGCTCCGATGTGCCTCTGAATATGTCCGCAATTCAGACAACTTTGCCGATTCCCCACTGATATCTGCCAAAAAGCAAAAGCAGCTGAAACATGCCCAAAATGCACACAGCTTTTGCACACAGAACAAATAGCCCAGAAACACTGTTAATTACTCAAAATACTACCGAAATAAACCAAACTGCCCATAGGAAATAGGTCCTGGTTCATGAAATTAATACAAATTATAGGTGCAATCAACTGAAACCCACTCACTGACGAGGAATGTGTACATAAATAATGATCACATGCCAAGACCACCATTTGAGTACAAGGTCAGAAGCCCCCCAAAAAACAAAATTAAATTAAACCTGGCAAGCCAGGGATTAGGGCAAAGGGGAGGATAGCGGTAGCAGTAGAGGGGGGAAGTCAAGGCCAAAAAAGATACCAGGGGACTTTCTCAAAAGTGGAGAAAAGCATGAAAAATGTGCAACAGATAGAGTTTCATTCATGACAGAGTGAATTGCATGGAATTGTGGATGGAAATCCTTGACTAAACTCATGCACCCCTTCAACTTCACTTCCACTTCTGGGACTCCCCCGTCCTCTCCTGTATAGTTTGCACCAGTGTCCATGATAAGGTCTGTGCATATCTATAGGACATCTTAAATTGTCCATCACAAAGAACAGTATATGTCCACAACATACAAGTTTGGTGCTTGCCCCATGCCCTGAATCTATTTTGACAGTGTCATATCTCCTCCTTAATCACAACTGCCTTTGGGGGCCTTTTCCCCACAATCCCCTTTGGTGGCAGCGGGAAGTACAATCATTGATAGACTAGTGGGTAGCACAGTGGTCCATGCAATCTCCAGCAAACACAAACTCTTTTCCCTGCTGCTTTCATGAACACATCAGAGCTTCTTGGGGGGTCACATGTCCCACCACTCAGTTTAACAGAACTACACAAACAGAAGTAGAAGGAGTTGTCTGTAACCTGGAGTTCACACAGCCTCACTTACCTTGTGTGTGGGTCTTTCCAAGGGCTCAGCTTCCCCCACCAGGCTGCCACTCATGGCCTAGGCATAAATACATGACTGTGTCGAAGCCAAGATAAGGTCAAGGTAGAGTTATGAGCAGGCCAGATGGACCAAATGGTTCTTGTGTGCTGACACATTTTATGTTGTGATATACAATCCAATTACTTAACAATAGAAATGATAATCAAATAAGATGATTTTTCATCGATTCTGAAAAGGTGAGCTAAATATACTCAATAATTTTAACAATATTATATATATATTTTTTGATTCACATTAGTGAGTAAAATCCTCTTTATAGTAAAAAGGTTAGATTTGATGTGTCTCTTCAGCTGAACATTGATTAGCATTGGTATAGATCATTACTTTTAGAGTGTTTTTATGCCAGTATTATGTAGATAGGTGAACATATGTTATCCTACTGCATGTCAAAGCAGTTCATCTGATAAAACAGAGCAGGAAAATAAAATGAAATAGAATCTTTAAAAGAAAAAGAAAATAGTCAGCAAAAATATTTCATCATTGAACAGATGCTGAAATCCATTAAAAGCAAAGCTATATTGAGGCAAGCTTCATGTGTTTAGTTTTTTTGCTATCTGGTCGTTGAATATTATCATCCCAACAATTAAGCACGTTCACATCAGGTTGTCTATAGATATTTACAATATTTTAAACATTTCAAGTTTTCTGTGATAGCTTTAAATTTTATTTTTTATTTGTTGATGTTAAATTAAAATTAGTCTTGTTTTAGAACTGTAAAAATATGAACATTTATAAAAGTAAAACTGGATTAACCTCTTAAGGACAGACTGTTTTTACACTGCTGTGTTTGTGTTTAGCTGTGACTTTCCTCTTTCTAATTTACTGTACCAATACAAATTATATATTGGGTTTTTGGGTGGGGGCCAAAAAGGACTTTCTTTAGATATCCTTATTTTGATCAAATCATATAATTTACAGTAAAACATAAAAATAAAATATGATGGAAAAATGAAAAATATTTTACATGTCTACAGACACTACAAACAAAAACCTTGTGACCTAAGATTAAGTCCTGAGGGACGTAACGCGTAAGGTGTTTTCGTGTTGCTTCCATGGGATTACTGTTTTATTTTACGGATTAAAAGTTATGTCTTAAAGGATCCTGCATCGGGTGTCATATTTTCTCCGCTGGACTTTTTCTGTGTTTTATTTATTTTGATTGCCGGTTTACGTCCGGGCTGGGGACCCCCAGTTCAGATTTTTTCATGGGATTCGTCTTGCATCTGTGCCCTTTCCCCATTGCTTCAATTTTCTAATAAAAACCTGCTGAATGGCTTCTAATATTTCTTCTGAGTTTAGAAATAGCCAATGTTGACATGCTTTTCCTTTGTTTTGTGTAAGTTATAGGGCAATCACTGAAATTGGCGTATTGCATTTTCCTAACCATTTTTGACACTGACCATAATTTTTTAATGCAATGTTGCTTCCTGGCACTTGAGGCAAAAGCAACAGACTGACTGGATGGCTGCATGCGCTTCCCTGTTGTGGGAAGTGCATGCTGATGATTTCAATGTGGCACCCGCAAACGCTCTGTGGAGTTTATTTGGGAAAGTTTAGGTGTTGCTGGATGCCTATTGAGACATTAAAGCAACAGCATCTAAACGCTGGAAGTGATCCTTCTAATGGAGGACATTCCATGCCGTCACTCCATCCTCATGGAAAAAATTCCATGATGGCATTGAACACCCTCGCATCCTTAACAGGTTACGCTAATATGGATATAAGATAGAGCAAATGTGAGTGAATACATGGTACTTCTCTGTGGTTAGTGGATTGAATCATATGTGTTCTAGAAAGTCATTGTTTCATTTTTTGCACTTTGACAAAGAACATTGCTATATTAAATATAATTTAAACCTTAAAATAAAAAAAAATAGCTTTTTGTCCTGGTCCAATGTGTGGAATAAAAAAAATCCCTAACAAACTTCAGCATATTCTTCCTGTGTATTGCCTCTCTCTGTCTGCCTGCTCCCTCATACTTCACAATTATTCTGTTTTCCATAACATCCACAATCATAATTACATTTCGATTTATATTGACTCCTGATTCACCATTTTCCTTCCTAACCATTCATGTCCATTCTCCTAAGCATTCATCTTAACATTCTCATTCGCAGATGCGTTCCTACCTTCCAGGCGTATATGACTGACAAACAGACACGCTACTATGAAGGAATGATATTTGCTAGACTGACTCGGTGAAACATCAGCCCATTTAATCATTATGGTATGGATTAGGCTTCCCCCACAAAATGTGTGGGGTGAACTGCAGCCATTGGTCTCTTCTTTCCAACTCTGCATCCCATAAAACTTCCTCAAGTCATCAAAGTCTGCTAAATAATCCCTGCAAAGGATAACCTTTCAGAATTTCTCTTTTCCATAGTAATATGCTAAAAATCTAAGCATCCTATTTTTTTTTACAGTTCAATACACTCAAAATACTTTACTTAAATTAATATACATAACAAAAAAATGTGTAGTGGTTTAAAATCTTACCACTAATAATAAAGCCTTATTGAACCATTAATGGAGTTACTTGCTACAACACTGAACAGTTCAATAAAATTGCAATTAGTCTGTGCCATGTATATTTGTCTCACTTTCATGCATTGGAAAAAATTAATAAAATGTACAGTACATTAAGCTGATATTTCTAAATAAACGTTACTTTGGCCAACTGGAATTCATTTACAACTGTGTGCTGGATCCTTTTATTATCTGCTTTGCTTTCTTGTGTTTTCCATCTGTAGAAACACAAAATAGCCACAAACTTTTTTTTTAAAAAGATCAATGTATAATTTGCAGCATATTGTGGTGAGAGAATGTTATTATCTTTATGAAACCGACATTAAAGGGCAGCTGTATATAATTAAGATGGCGAAATCATTTTAAGAATTAGATTTTATTTGTCATTGGAAATGAACGTATCCAATTGTTTTTTTTTTATCCAATGATCTATTTTTATGCCAGGACTTTCTTGCTATACAGTAGACATGTGCATTTGTTTTTGGACGTCCATTCGTCCGAAAAACGAATAACGAAAATGCTAAACTAATGAAAGCCGAATGAACGAATGGTTACTAAACGAAAATCATTCATCCATTATCCCATTCGTGCTATTGGCATTCTATAAACCGAAATAGAGCCGGTTTATTGAATACCAATAGCATTACATACATTCCATAAACCGACATAATGAACGACTTTCTGTTTATGGAATGCATGTAATGTTATGCTATTGCTATTCTATAAACCGAAATAGAGTCCCCATTCATACGAATAGGTCAATTGACCTATTCGTATGAATGGGGACTCTATTTCGGTTTATAGAAAGCCAATAGTATTACATGTATTCCATAAGCCAAAAATCTATAAACCGAACGACATTATGTGTATAGACTTTCGGTTTATAGAATACATGTAATGCTATTGGGTTTCTATAAACCGAACTAGAGTCCTCATTCAAAAGAATTTCTTATGAATAGGGACTCTAGTTTGGTTTATAGAAAGCCAATAGCATTACATGTATTCCATAAGCCTAAAGTCTATAAACCGAACGTCGTTCGGTATATAGACTTTCGGTTTATGGAATGTGTAGGTCAATTGATGCGTATGAACGAATAAAACGAAACCAAATAGTGAACGAATTTCATCTGAAACGAATGCAGTAATGAACGACATTTGTTTTAGATAACATTCTTCGGAAAAATTTTAGTTTTGCACATGTCTACTATACAGGGATACTGGTATTATCCTGTTGTTTGGAATATAAATATATGAATATAGCTATGTACCAAACAGATAGGTACAGCAATATTGAGACATCGCTATGTATAAGATACTGGGGGATATTCAGAGGCTATCACATGGGAAATATCCATGATATGTTTTCCCACAAAGAAAAGGTTGTGTTACAATATGCCTAAACTTTATTTGATTGGTTGGCATCCTATTTGCCACTAAGTGATTGGTTGGCATTACATGATTGGTAGGCATCCTATGTGCTGAATGACACTGCAGTGTGAATAATACTGTGCATGCCATACCTGCAAACCTTTTTTCCCCAGAACGTGATGGGGCATAACTAAATGCAGGCAGGGCAACTAAATACACTGTAAGTGTGACTCCATGGAGACTGCAGAGCAGTGGGCACAGTGTTCATACCTGAACAGACCTGAATTTCAGGACCCCACAAAACATGACTGTCCCAGCAAAGTAGACCCTTTTTAAATCCACCAGACATATCCTGGTTTCTGGGACAAGAATGGTGGAAAGGATGTTACAAAGTATGCACTATTTTCATCTTGGGGAACTTCATGGGGCAGTTCTGGCATTATTATTATTATTATTATTAATTTGCCTACTTTTCCTGAGAATGAACAAGGAGAGGGACACATTTACAGAAAATTTATATTAGCAGTACATCCAAAATGGATGAAAACTCTTTCCATAATGCCATCACTGGAAATTACAAAACAACCACAATGAGTAAAATGCCATTTTTTTCTGGCAAAAAAGCATCTGTGTAGCAAATTGAGATAATGGACAAGATGGGGTTTTATGATACATGTTCAGCATTGAGAATTGCCCTTTGCCTACAGTCCGTTTACTGAACAAATCACATATTGAAGTTCTTGCTTTTCCGCCTAATCTCTTATCTTGATATGGAAGAAGTACTATTAGTGACTACTAATACATTACCTTGGAAGCAATGGATCTATAGCACTAGTTTCTGCCAGACAATGGGGTCAATTTAGTCTGCATCAGGATAATAGGGTAATTTGCTACAACATTCATTTCGAGCTTTGAGGTCCAACTTGTGGCCTTCATGAGTTTTGCATGGCTACTATCCAAGCTAGAAAAACAGCAGTTTTATTATATCACCACATTAAATTAATAATATCCCACACCTGCATAGCATATGGTCATCCATAATAAATAGGACAACAGTGATATAGGGCATGTTACCCTTAAGAGTTTTTGTATGATCTTTATCATGGCTGAAAAGGGTCTTACATTCTGTCATTTTATCTAATAATATGTGGCCCTCCATATTTCCTGCTCCCCCATCTGTATTTGGTACTTTTTATGTGCGTCACTAGATTTGTAAATTATGTATTTCTTTGAGTGAACACCTGTATATATGCTTTGCTTAAATACAACCCCATTCATTTCTTGATTGCTTGATTATTCATACAGTTAAGGATCTTCATAATGAGCCATTATGAAATGCAAATTATGTAGTCATTAATCCCCCCCCCCCCCAGTCCAGGGATTTGGTGGGTTTATGGTGGGCACTTGCTGTACTTTGTGACAGCCAACATTTTGGTGTTCTGTGGGAATTCCCAGACCTTGCCAAAGATAATTAAGTCCTTATACAGACACATAACCTCTCTCTGGTCAAGGGTATCTGACATTGATCAGTTGCCCTGATAGTATTTTTGGGTCCATGGCATACATACATGTGAGCCTAATAATGTCCCAGTATGGCACCCCACTTTGAGTCATTCTGCCTTGAAACTAAGATTTAGTTGCAGGAAAACTTTAATTCATTTAAAAGCAACAAAAAAATCAATTTCCCATTTTACAAACTACTAAACTAGATATAACTTTCCCTTTACATTAATGTGCAACAGAGAATATTAGCCTACTGTATTGGCTTGGTTTCAGTTGCCCTACCCCGAAAAATGATCAGTGCTAAGAAGGTGAATGTTTTTCAACAAAATCTCAATAATAGCATGGTCACAAGATAATGGAAAGTTTACTCATATATGCCTGATTTTTTTTTTAGCAGATTTTCATACTTCCCAACCCTTTCCCTGAAGAGCAAGAGCATGGGAGGTCGAATGTCGAGAATTCATGTTTCTCAGCTGGTTTGCACTCTTAAATTCCCCTGAGCTCTACCTCTGTCCTAAAAGTTGGGACAGACTTTGATTGGTGGTACAAGGCAGGACTGCCTTCCAAAATCGTGACTGTCCCAGGCAAAGCAGGACAGCTGGGAGGCATGGATAGTGGAGAGAGGTTGTAAAAAATAGATGAGTTTTAGTCATTTGACTCCATCTGAGCAGCTTCTTTGATAGAAAGATCTTATTAGAATGGATTACAAATAGTCTGACAATGAGGATAATTCTGGTGACAATACTGAATCTATATAAAGAAGGATAACTTGATTATAGCCATTTATTATTGCTCTAGTCACAGGCTGCTCCAGCATTACTAATTCTGGGTGTTTGGAAAACTGACACGGAGTGGGATAATTTATTGGTGCCAGAATAGAACAAATATTGTTCTGTATATTTTAAAAAAATGAGTATCCTGAATGTGAGACAATTAACCACAGATTCATCAGCTCCTCACAGATAAATGTGCCACTATATTCACCTAGCATCATTCGGGTTAGCAGGATAAGGTTTCTACATTCTACTGTTATTACCTCTTTCAGAAATGACAGGTCCCCTTTCTTAGAATGGAACATTTAGTTGTTTAAACTGCTCTCTCTCTTATCAAACTGTCTTCTCTCCCAATGAAGACATTTCCAATGTAAAAAAATTAAGCAGGCACTCCGGCTCATAAAGGTGAATAACTAGTTTAATAAGCACAACAGTGTAACAGATAGAAGGACAGAAACACTTGACGGGTTCCGAGTCTACTGACTCTTAATCATAAGTGCAGCGTCTTCACTCCCAGCTTTGTAAATAAAATGTTGAGACATTAGATGTTGTTTTGTTTTGCTGCACCAGAACATGTGCCTCATTATTCTGTCATGGACTTGTCTACTTGCCAAGAAAATATAAACTTAAGGTTAATTATTCTTTTGTTGATCGCGTTTTAACCCTATATAAACTGCACTTACCTATTTTAATTTTGTATATCGTGACCCAAAGTATAACTATCTAAAATCATATAAACTTCAAATATTAGAATTGGGAGAACGATTTGGCTGTATTAAAAACAGATTGAGAGATTAACCCATAATGATCAGGAAGGTATGGAACTCTATTTTACTTATCGAGCAAGCATATACATTTAACTTTATTTATTCAGCTTATACCGGTATTATTATAGATAATTAAGTTTTTACATATTGCCCACATCCATTCATATTCAATACAATATTTTAAAGACAATAATTGTTTCCTTCAAATTTTGTATTGTATTTTAATACTTTTTAAAAGAAAAATAGAGAAACCTGTCTGTCTATATAATACTGTTGCTAAAAATACTTTTAAGTTCAACACTGCTAAATGCTAAGAAATTAAGAATCTACAGAGGTAATAGGGGTACCAGAGCAGTTACACAGTGTTTATACAAGTATTATTTTATATTACATCATTCTATCAATATAAACATAAATATTGATATGGAAATTGGCAGCCTGAAATTGCTAACTGAATCTATTCCTTATGAAGTCTGAGAATGATACGCAGCTCCTGTGAGTACTGATGATATAGGCATAATATTCGTCTTACTTGGTAGCTACCAATATAACGTCCCTTGCACAGTAATACAGTTGAGCGGACACCTGGATGTTCGGGTTCGGCAGGTTCAGCCGAACTTCGAAAAAATGTCCGGGTCCGTGCTCGAACTTGACCCCGAACCCCATTGAAGTCAATGGGGACACAAACTTTTGGCCACTAAAATGCCTCTAAAAAAGTCCTGGAAAGGCTAGAGGGCTGCAAAATGAAGTAAAATGTGGGTAAGAGTAGGACAAGTGCCCTGCAAGCAAATGTGGATAGGGAAATAACTTAAAATAACATAAAATATTTACAAATGACAAATACAGCTGAGCCATAAAATAGCACTAGATGGAATCTTTGATTTTAGCTTTGGAAGAACATAAATCTAAATCTAAAGCATGGCTGCCAGGAGGGTCAACAGAATTATCCATTTGAGAGAGGGTTGGAGTGCAGGGTATTCTCTTTCAGTTTATACTAAGTGACCCATAGGTTGAGGAGGCGATGACCGTGGCGGTGTAGGTGGAAGCGGCGTTGGAGGAGGAGGAGGTAGCCAGAATTTTTCAAAGTGCGCTGTAAGCACAGTATTGGACTGTTCTATTTGACTCTCAGATATGAAGTGCACCGCAAGATGCAAATGTACTATTTAGCACCCAAAATAATTCGAATTTTTCAAAGTGCGCTGTAAGCACAGTATTTGACGGTGCAGGACGCAAATGTAATATTTAACACCAACAAATTGCAGTATTTAAAAATGCCTAGATGTTGCCCACTGAGCTAACAGAAAAGGATTAAAGTCATGAGCCTGGCACACATGCAGTTGCATGTGCACTGCACTCTCTGTTGCACTGGGCTCAGGGCAGGGTACAAATACGTAGTATAGCACCCACTAAAATAATGTAATTTGAATAATCGCTGTTGTTTGAATAATCGCTGTAGTTTGCAGATTCAACACGAGAATTTTTTTTAATCTGTCCCTCACAGCTGCAGCATCCTCTCCCTACACTAAGAATAGCTCATGTGATGTGCGGTGACTCCAGCATATATATAGTAGACATGTGCATTCGTTTTCGGAAAATAGCATTTTCGTCCATTTAACCGAAAAAACTAATAACGAAAATGCTAAACTAACGAAAGCCGAATGAACGAACGGTTAATAAACGAAAAGTATTCGCCCATTCGTCCATTCGTGCTATTGGCATTTTATAAACCAAAATAGAGTCGGTTTATAGAATACCAATAGCATTACATACATTCCATAAACCGACATAATGAACGACTTTTGGTTTATGGAATGCATGTAATGCTATTGGTATTCTATAAACCGACTCTATTTCGGTTTATAGAAAGCCAATAGCGTGAATGGACAAATGATTTTCGTTTATTAACCATTCGTTCATTCGTTCATAGCATTACATACATTCCATAAACCGAAAGTCTATAAACCGAAAGAGAGTCGGTTTATAGACTTTCGGTTTATGTAATACATGTAATGCTATTGCTATTCTGTAAACCGAAATAGAGTCCCCATTCATACGAATAGGTCAATTGACCTATTCGTATGAATAGGGACTCTATTTTGGTTTATAGAAAGCCAATAGCATTACATGTATTCCATAAACCGAAAGTCTATAAACCGAAAGACATTCAGTTTATAGACTTTCGGTTTATGGAATACATGTAATGCTATTGGCTTTCTATAAACCGAATCTCTTTCGGTTTATAGACTTTCGGTTTATAGAAAGCCCATAGCATTACATGTATTCCATAAAGCGAAAGTCTATAAACCAAAAGAGATTTGGTTTATAGAATTTCGGTTTATAGAAAGCCAATAGCATTACATACAATGTATATATATGTAATGCCATGGGCTTTCTGATTGGCTGTCCTGCAGCCTTTCAAAACGCGCCATTAAAGCGCCGAACCCCAAACGCCAACCCGAACATACAGTGAAATGTCCGTGTTTGGGTCCAGGGTCCAAAAACCGTAATGTTCGGTACGAACCCGAGCAGTGAGGTTCGGGTTCACTCAACACTACCCAGTAACCATTATACAGTCTTCCATGACCTTGGAGAGTCTTGCTCTTTGCTATTTCCACATCTGGTATCTGTACCTGGGACAGCAAACACCAACACTGGTGTCAAATCTCAAGCACTTTTCACTTGCTTCCTTTTTTTTTTGTCATAGTTTTCGGCAGCTGCATGTTTTTAGTGACTAAAACTAACCTATAACTAACTAAAAAAACAAGTTAATAGGACTAAAACTATGACAAAAATCCAGTGAAATTTTCCTCAAGAAACAAAAACTCGATAAAAATGTTAGAGACTATTTGCATTTACCTATTTGGACGTATGGTTCTGGTTCCCTTGGATCTCCACCAAAGCTCTGCCCTCTATCGGCAGCCGGATTGGCTGAGACACTGGTTCCCTGTGTGTGCCTGCTGCCTGGATACTGCTTTATTGGAATACTTCTCCAGCCTTCTCAGACCTGTTCCCTCACTGCTGGAGACAAATCATATATGTCTTAAATCTCACTAAATTAAATGGCATTTTAGTCAAAACACTATGACTTAAACTGAATAAAAAGTGTCCTTCAAAAAGAACACTGCTTACAAGTCCCACTCCCCATAGACCACTCGGGAGCTTAGCCCAGTCTTAAATAACCTGAACCCTGTGCACGGGATATGTTAATGATCGTTCATGTCATTGCTTCATTCCAAAGCTATTCTTCCATCTGGAATGTGTAACTATTCTCCATGGTCTCAAAAAACCTAAAACCTGCATTTTCCAGTCATGTAGATCTTTCACCAATGCTTATTTCCATGGTTATTCTTGTTTGTATGTAAAACCCTGTACTGGAGAGCAACTCTTCCCCATGGGTTACAGCCCAGGGTTTGAATGCTCATCTGCAGAAACCTTAGTAGATTTTCCACTTGACATGGTGTACTTGGTAACTTTCTGTAGTTGGGTCCTGGGACAAAAGTGGGTGGGGCTAAAATGGACAGAGTCAGATAACATTGAGTCACACTCTGTGATGCCGGGAGATTGAAATCCAGCTTCCCCTGGTACAGATACCAGATGGGTTGAGCTCAATTCTCCTCCTTTTACTGTGTATGTCTTAGACAAGACCAAATAGATGAGTGAAAATTCAACACACCTCCAAGTGGTGTGTTAGAAAACCATCAACTATAGTCCATTAAGTAAAAAAATAGTAGATACTTTATTTAATCCTTGTAATATCAATATGCTTGAGTAAGGTCTCATACATTTTCACCAATAATAATAATAATAGACTATCTCTTAGACGAAAAAAAAAATGGTACTGTCCCGGCAAATTCTGGACTATTGGCAACTGGATGGGCATAATAGTTCTTATTTGCCAACATATTCTAGTGTCTGTGACATGATAGATATAAAAAGACAATGTCCAGAGAGTAAAATCAAAGAGACGGACAGAAATCAGGTAGAGAGAGGTCAAGCAAGTTTGGGGGTAAAGTCAGATCAGCAACATGGTACCTCTTTAAGACAAGACTCTCATGGTGGGAATATCATAGGGGCTTACTCTTAAATGAGGTAGTCTAGGACATTGTATACTGTTGTCGACGATTCCAATACATGTGCGGAGCATGTGTTTAATGGCAGCAGTTATCTAAATCCATAATGGATATAACTAATAGTAAATGAAAAGTTATAATGTGTTAACTAAAGCCTATTAGCACTGCCAAATATCCTAAAGAAGAATATGATGCTACTAATGAGGTGTTATCTTCTGCCCAACAGGGATGCATGAAATTTAGAGGAGTAGCAATGAACAAACAGTATCACAAAATGAGAATCCATCACCTAATTTGGGTTGGCAAGTATAATACTGAGGCCTAGGAGACTTCATTAGTGCTAAATTCATTAGGACTCACGCCATGTCAGTAAGATATTTAAATCATTAAGGCTTGACAAATAAAATCTTTGAAACACAGTGTTGCTAAGGCAACAGTACAAATGTTTTATCATCTTATACTTGTTTGCATTACATCAAGGTATTGTTTCCTATTAGGTTAATAAGTGTGATCAGACCTCTTTAGCTCCTGCAATGTAGACTGAGCCTTGACTTCTGTAACAGCTAATAAGAAAACAATCTGACATGACAAAGCTTTTTGCAAACAGGATACCATGGTAAACCAATACTGCCAAGACAAGCTAGGCCATAATTAATTCCATTGTCAACAAACTGAATTGCAAACATTCTTTTCTTGTTTTATCACATCTACTTTGAATCGGGGAGGAACATATGATATTAATGTATGCATAGAACAGACAATTGTCAGTAAAAAAAAACATCTCCCCATATGCTGTTTGCAGTTTATATGTAGAATGGCTTTAGCAGTATAAGACAAAGGATGCTCTGCGAAAATGAAAGTGACAAGCCCCATAAAAGTGTTGCAAATTCAGGTACTGGAACGTTCAAACAAAGATGCATGCCTTTGTGGTAATTTGTAACTATAAATAATGCATTAGGTGCTTTAGAATACAATATACATTAGAATATAAAGTTATTTTACAAAATAAAAAAGTGAAAACGTAATGTGTATGTTGATAATATATAAGAATGGCTAGTTAATGGGGCATAATAACATAAAGTGAAATGACAAGGGAGCTGGATAAAATCAGGTGAGTTGGAAAAAGTCTTAATTTTTCCAACTCCTTAACCTCTTCCCAGATCAAAGCGTCATACCAGTGACATTTTGTTCCTGGCACAGATTACAGA
The DNA here is from genome assembly GCA_036172795.1 of Pelodytes ibericus. Lineage (NCBI taxonomy): Eukaryota > Metazoa > Chordata > Amphibia > Anura > Pelodytidae > Pelodytes > Pelodytes ibericus. The sequence continues at coordinate 21,586,274 of CM069866.1, forward strand.
GTGATCGGGAGACAGGGACACATAGGCAGAGACCCTATGGTCTCCTGATGAAATATTGCGAAATCTTTCGGCATCACTTGTGACGTCATGGAGGCCTGCCATAACCTGGAAACTCAGGCACGGCGCGGTTTGAAACAATACATGCTTTTACTTAATGCAAAAGGATTTTAATGTATTTGTATTTTAGTGGTTTGTTTATTGTGTGGGTTTTAGCATATTTACGTATTATAGTTGTAGCTAAGTACAATATAGGTAGTGATGTCAGATCCAGAGCACAATAAGTTCACTTCACTGCAGAGAATGGTAAGAAATGTCACTTTCATCTGTTTGGTCCCCATTATGTCACTTAAGTGAAGTTATACAGGTTTATGCTGCCATGTCTATTTACTAAACAGTTTATGGTGGCAAACTGACAAGCAAAGTGCAAAAATCAGGCCAAAATAGCTGGGGAAATGATCCAACTTGCTTAGTTTTCCAACTCGTTTATTAGTACTGGATTTTTGCTATTTACCACAGTTATCCTTGACAGTGGAAGGGTAAACTGATTTTCCCAGACCCAATATATAACACAGACATCAATCTGGCTAAAAAAGGTTGCAGGTTAATTTATAACTTTTCTGCAACATAAATAACGTATTAGCATAAATAACTTACTAACTAATAAATTAACTACATTTACTGATACTTATTAATACTTAAAACAAGTATTAAACCATAACATAGTAACATAATACCATAATCTGATATCACCAACTGGATATTTAAAGTGGTAGCATGCTTAACCATCCTAGATACTAGGATAGGATCCCAAAGCATCTGACACAGGCGGATCTATCTTCTTTGCTACTGGCGTCCTCCTTATGCACAGTAACCCCCCGAATTCACTCATCAGGGACAGGCCCGTGGTGAGCACACGCAGGTACTGCTACCTGGGTTGGCCATAGCCCAGTTGACCAATCCCCTTGCACTGACGGCAGACCTCGGGGGAACTCCTGCCAATGCTTACATAAAGGCAGGGAGACATGGCGGGGACTAGTTTTCTTTATTGAAAGAGGATGTTTCTGTTTGTTTGAGAGAAGAGTTTGGACTATTGTTTATATAAACAATGCCCTGTCCCCTATAGCACCATGCCAACCCCTGCCTTGAATTAATTGGGCATGGTGCCCATATTGACACTTAAGCAGGATGATGCCCACCGCTGTCATGCTGACCTTCTACATATCTTAGTAAATGATCCTCTTCACCTGTGTAGAGCCAAGGTTAAAAAAAATAAAAATAAAAAAAAAGTTTTGCTTTTATTTAAAAAGCTAAAGTTAATTTGAAAATGTAAGTGTCTTCTCAATCAAGATAAATTTGTAGGGGATTCAGATGGGAATTTCAAACTAAAATTGGAAAAATTCTTCCATTCATCTAAATGGGAGATTTTTTTTCCAACTCAGCTACATTGGACTAAAGTTTGAAATTCCCATTTAGTTTTCTTTTTTTTTTTTTCTTTTCTTTTTTAATTCCTATTTCAGTTCCCTCCTGCGATTCTCTCTTTATTAATAAGACTCTTTCAGGCAAGTTTATACGCATACAGCTGTAAAAAGGAGAGTCAGAACCTCCCCCCCCCCCCCCACCAAAGACATTTCAGAAGTAAAGAAACTTGTAATGTATTCATAATAACTTGGAATCATACTTACAGACACTCAGTTTATAAGAATATTAAAATGATCTTTCATTTAAGGCTATCTTTCTTTTTCTAAAAGTGTCTGCTTATAACATCAGTCCCATTTGTGGATATTATTTCAGCTGAAGTTCCCAGAAACTGCAAGCATGGGATTTCTTCTTATTCACTTTTTTTAGAGGTTTTTAAATTACTGATAATTAGAATGGAAAAGTGTTAGTAGTATCCATTAGAAGTAATAATAATAATAATAATAAGTCCATGTAGTCCACTAGATCATATACAATCTATGATGGTTACTGATGACCAAGGTACATTTTTCAGAGATATTTATCTATTAAAATTCAAACAATAAAAAGCCCTCCAGCTACTGAAACATAAACTAGCAACTGCATCTTAAATAATTCATCCAACGCAGAGTCAAATATCAGAGCTGTATCTGAAAAACAATGATAAATATTGTGATTACATTAATAAAGGGATTCATTAAGCTTTTCTGGAAGTCTCATTTTTTAAAGTAGATCTTTGTGGAAATGTTGTTTGTAGGATTAATATCACATCTCTCTAAATGGGAGCTGCAGTGAAAGTTGCTGTATCACAATTACTTGGATGCCTTTTTATCATCGTACATAGTGCAACACAATATATAATAGGTCCCTTGGCATGCTCTAAACAAATCGTCATGTCAAAGGAACATCCTTACAGGTTTTAGGTATTCATAGTATAATGCAAAATAGCAAAAACAGCAAATATTATGTTCTCTTATTACAAATCTTAGATTTATTGGTTTTATTCATAATTTTATGGAACTATGTACTGTTTACGGTATCTATATATACATATACACCCACAAAGATACATACCTCCCAAGAGTCCCTATTTAGAAGTGACAGACCCTATTTATCACCCAAATCCACCAGTCCTCCTTTAGTGTTCCTCTATTCTAGGAGGTCTGCATTTTTACTTTGTATGAGTTGATCACAGAGTTCCACAGCAAGAAAACTCACAATAATTTGTGTTAAAGCTGCATTTAACATGCTATTATATTAATTTGTGGAAATAATATGCTTTATCCATACAAATACATTAACACACATGCATACATATATATATATATATATCTATATTTCAATATCCATACAAATACATTAATACACACACATGAATATATATTCTATGTAGTTATCTATGTATCTATCTATATGTATTCTCAACAGGCAGGCAGTCTCAAAAATGGGATTTGGAGCACAGCTCATCACGGGGGGCCACAATGAGCTGCTGTTCAAAAGACGTTCTATGCCTTCCTATTGGTCATTTGGGCCATGTCTGTTATAAGAGGTTAAACAGGAAAGGTACACTGAGATATTTTCTCATCTTCAACTACGTTGGGATGCCACTATGGCCCACTATCTGGGGTATTTCATACAATGCTTGTTTTCCACTCTGTTATACAATGAGGAACCTTTTTTAAAATTGGCTTTCTGACCTTCAATCACTTATGCAATCATGGCCCACACAACGTGAAAGAGATCCTGACACCTTGCACTCCATCTCGTTTTCTTCAGTCTGTCTTACTATGTTTGGCAGTGCTTGCTAAAAACAACTAAAAAGCAGAGTTCCTCATCATTCAGCCATGCCTCTCCCTCATTCTGGAACTCTCTGCCCTGTTTGATCACAGATATGCCATTATTACAGACATTTTAACAAAAACTCAAGACTCGCCTCTTTTATCATACATTTTCCTAACAACATGTCTATATGTGTGTTTGTAAAAAAAACACTGAGTCTGTGCAACACAAATCACGGACTATAATTATAATCACCCCTTTCATTTATAATAGCATATAAGCAAACAGAAATACTGTGCGCTCTAAACCTGTTTTTTTAACATAAATACTGTTTACATTAGATAGAACTGACTCCAAAATTGACACACTCTTTTCGTGTGTTTGTAACAACAACAATAATTTAAAGTTATACACACACAATAAGTAGACACACTACCTGGTGTGGGGAGACTTATGCAAGTGTGACATTTGTTATTTACACTGTTACATGGCTACAATGTGTTCACAAGATGTTAACAAGATGTTAACATATTATTGACTTTCTTACCTTGCATGTGCTTTAATAACTATTTTTGGGGGTTAGGTATAAATCTATGCTCTAAAAGTGATTTAATCAGCCATTGGTTTCCATGATGACTTGACCACTTTTCGAATTTCCCCCTATAACTGATCCTTCTCTATTACCACCATTGTTTAACAATTGTATTTCTATGGGAACCAGTCTGCACAGAACCAATGTTTGCAGTTCATTGATCAACATCAAAATTAGATTAACCCCTTCGCAACAATGGATGTACAAGGTACGTCAAGATAAATGTCACTTAAGGACAATGCATATTCCTAGTGTGTCCTGCAGTATTCGAGAAAAAATGTTTTCCCCGATTACTTTCTGCCTAATCAGCATTTTTGGAGCACATACTAATCCATCATTCACGAGAGGAGTTATTTGCCAGCAACTGGAGCCTGCTTAAACTGAATAGTGTTTCTTTTTTTCCTGCAGTATTGCTGAAGTGTCTCTACATCAAGGTACCAAAATCTGACCCCCTTGGGGCTGTGTGATCAATCCACAGAGCGATCGCAAGCGCCACATTGAAGCTATATTTATATATTTTTATATATATATATATATATATATATATATAGCCAAGGTTAGCCCTAGATTTAGGGTTAGAATTCGCTTAGGGTTAGTGCTAGGGTTAGGGTTGAAGTCAAAAGATCGCTAAAGGAAAGGATATTTTATCTATTAGACTCCTGAGTTTAGAAATCTATTTAGCAGGGTTTTTTTTTGTTTGTTTTTTAAATTAGAGCTTGTAGATGTGTCAAATATTTTTATTGTAAAAGTTATAAAATGTTTTTTAAAAAACATCATAATTATTTATAGTAAATGATATGATATGATCAAAATTGTGATATCTAAATAAATACCTTCTTTAAAAAAAAACAATATATACCTTTTATTGTGGCCAGCCTAAGGCACACCTTTGCAATAATCATGCTGTCTAATCAGCATCTTGATATGCCACACCTGTGAGGTGGATGGATTATCTCAGCAAAGGAGAAGTGCTCACTAACACAGATTTAGACAGATTTGTCAACAATATTTGAGAGAAATTGGCCTTTTGTGTACATAGAAAAAGTCTTAGAACTTTGAGTTCAGCTCATGAAAAATGGGGGCAGAAACAAAAGTGTTGCGTTTATAATTGTGTTCAGTGTAAATTGTGTGGGTACATTTAATAACAAAAGAGGAACATTACAGCTAAACACAAAAACCACAGACATGTTAAAACAGCCTTTGCCACGAAGGGTACAAAATTTTCAAAACGAGCCTAGAGGGGATTGACCTTTGTGCTATTCATTTAACGATTACTTCACAGGAAAGGGTCAGTGCTTTAGCTAATTATACTTTTAGATCTGGTTAAATATACTTGTCAACTATATGTGCTGACAATGTGTGAAATCTTTGCCAAGATAGAATACCCATTGTACGTAATTGTTCTGCTCAATGAAAATACCAGTGAAATGTCTGACCTTTATTAATGTCTGTTTTCCCATACAGGTGACATGAGGAAAATACATTATCTGCAGAATAACTCAAGGAGCAAATTCTGTTAAGCAGCAAATGTTATATAAGGAGGCTTATGCAAATTCAACTGGAACAGAGATATATAACAGTTTATGTATCAATGCACAGAATTATTATTTTAAACTCTGCTTATGGCCGCGTGATATGTAAGGATGTTGTTGTCAGGTTTCTTGCACGCAATGCTGAAGCTTTATGCTATTTCATAAACTAGGATAACAATTTAGTTATACAACTGTTCATGCTTCTGTAAATACTGCTAAATATATTTCACATTGACCTGTGTTTAATTGCAAGATTGAGTCACGTTTATACATTTTAAATAAAAATGATTTCTAGACGTAATAAAAATAAAAATACCTTAGAGTTCTAGCTCTATCACAGGGCAGACATGTTTAGAATTTTGGACCAGATTTTCTAAGCTTGGGTCAGATGAAGGAAGATCTGACCCATGATCTTGAACATCATGCCTGTAACTTGATGGGAAAAAAAGTACTTTACTATTTTGTCATTAAACATTTCTATTCAAGATATCTACACTCAGTGCAACCTTTTAATTACACACAAGATATTTTTAATTATGTATGTATGCAATTAGTTTTGTTGTTAGGACATGACATAATACAAGATAATTGTGAATTGTGGTAGAGCAGGGAATTGAAACAGATTATAGAGGAGAAGGTCCATGATACATAGCAGATATTACACACTAATTGGTTGATGGCAGATTTTCTATAGAGGGATAAGTGGTGAAGATGGGACTGCTATGTTATTCATTTTAATAGGTGAGAATATAAGTGAGATGTGACAGACACTGAGTGCTATTGGTTTAAATTTTGTTACTGGAAGGTGAAGAAAATAGCTTTTGACATGAGTTGGTAAAAATGGATTGAATGCGTAAAGATCAGGAAGGGAAAGATATTTCGGGTGAGGGATAGAAATATAACAAAAAAAACCCTAATAAAATACACATGATTGAAAAGGCTGTATATTAGTAGGTCAAGCTGGGGTAACATATGTTTGTTGATTATATAATCTGTAACATATAAAGATTGTCCTGAGTTTAGAAATACCCATATTTACATGTTTTTTTCTGTTGCTTTTTTCAAGTTATAGGAAAATAACTCAAAGTAGTGTTTTTTTGTTTTTTGTTTAAATTTTGTTTATTATTAATTTTCATAAAAAATAATTCAACAGTGCATAACATGGAGTATGGCATCAAAGATAACACCAGTGTGATATTATACCTTTAAGTGAGATAGACCAGTATCCGTACAGTATCTTTAAACTTTCAGCAACAAGAAAAAGAGACGTAACGAGGGTAGTTGCAATTGGCAATATATTCTTAACCAGCAACTGCAAAAGGATCCCCCTGTTAAATCTTTACAACACATGGTCTTATTCCTCCTGGGGATTAGGCATATTCAAGGGGGTATGATGTCTGTACGGGAACTATGTGCAAAATAGAGGAACATTACAACAAAAGTGGGAAATTACTAAAAGTTTTGATTAGAAGAGAGAGGAGGGCGAGCTTGAAGGGAGAGAAAAGAAAAGAGTAAGAGAAGCGAGTCATAGGCTTGAGGGAATTTAGCAAATCACAGAGTCCGCACTGCCAAGGGGCTGAAGGAGGGTGGGCCTGGGAGAGATTGAGCATTTGTGTGTCAAGGTAGCTATCTTACGCCATTGGGAGGTAGCTAAGACCGTATTGCAACCTTTCTCCCAATGGAGAATGTAAGAGGGTTTCTTATGATCAATAAGGTCCGTAAGTATCCTGTAGATTGTCGATACAAGCCGCCCAGGCTGATCTTTGGTTATATTCAGTAACTCAAAATTGGTGGCTTCCATTTGGTAGCGTGTGTTTTGCAGACAGTGCGGTAACAAAGTGCGATAGTTGGGTGTATTTGTATACATGTCCCAGGATCGGGGGAGTGACTGGGGCTATTTGGGAGATTGGACGCATGCTGCCATCTTCAATGATGTGTCCTAGTCTGGGGTATGTTACTGGTGTCTGGAAAAGGTCCCTAAAAAAGGAGTTTGTTGAACCGGGAGGGAAGTCGTTATTACTAATCAGCGATTGCAGTAACGAGAGGGGGTTGATTAGACCTGGCAAGTTAAGACTATTTCTCCACACCCTGAGGGTGGGGGACACCGTAGGGTGATGGGGTTGAGCTGGCAACTGCTGTGGCTTTGAAACCCAGGCTACCATGGGTATAGGAGTATGTAAACCTTGTTGTTCGAGAGAGACCCAGAGTTTTGAAGATGGTTGTGTCCAGTCCACTATCTTAGACAGATGCATTGATTTATTGTAGCGTTCAATATCTGGGAGTCCAACTCCCCCCAAACCTTTGGGTCGCGTGAGGGTCAGGTAGTTGATCCTAGGTAGTTTGTTATGCCAAATAAATTTAGTGAGAATAGTTTTAATTGCATTAAAAAAGGTCTTTGGTATGAACACGGGCATAGTTTGGATAACATAAAGAAACCTAGGCAGGATGTTCATTTTAACTATTGAGGCTCTACTGAAACAGGATAACCTCTTAGAAGACCATTTATGTAGGTCGGTTTTGCAAGTGTCTAAGAGGGGAGTAAAATTGATATCGAACAATGAAGTCAGCCTTGAGGAAGATGCCAAGGTATTTAATATGCCGTTCATTCCAGCGGAACGGGAGTGAAGATGTTAGAGTTGCTACAACATTATGTGAAAGGGAGATATTTAAAGCTTCCAATTTATTATAATTTATTTTGAAAGAGGATAGCACACTAAATGAGAAGAATTCCCTCATGAGATTTGGTAAGGAGACTAACGGGTTGGTTATGAACAATAAAAGTTCATCTGCAAAAATGGCTAGTTTGTGGTGATGTGGACCAGCTTCCAGGCCAGAAATATCAGGGTTGTTTCGTATAGCACACGCCAAGGGTTCCAGTGTGAGGATGAAGAGAAGGGGGGACAAGGGGCAACCCTGTCGGGTCCCATTTGACAGGGTGAACCGGTCTGACAGCGTACCATTAACCCGGACCCGGGCCGTGTGCGCCCTATAAAGAGAACCTATCCAGTGTAGCATAGACTCGCCCAGGCCAATATGTACCAGTACTGCACTCAGGAAAGACCAGTTCACCCTGTCAAAAGCCTTCTCCGCATCAGTTGACAATAACATGGCAGGGGTATTACGTAGTTTGGCTAGGTGTATGAGATTAATAATCTCAGTGGTGTTGTCCCGAGCCTCACCGACCCAGGACAAAACCGGCCTGGTCTCGATGTATGAGGGTAAGTAAATGGTATTGGATCCTATTACTGAGAATTTTAGAGAATAGCTTTAGATCAACGTTCAAGAGATTGGCCTATAATTGGCACAAAATTCAGCATCCCTCCCAGGTTTTGGAATCACAGTGATATAGGCTTCTTGTGCCTGTGGGGGCAAAGCCTCTCCCTCCGCAAGAGAGTTAAAAGCTTGCAAGAAAGGTAGGTTTAGTATGTCTTTAAACAGTTTATAATAAGAGATGGCAAATTCGTCTGGGCCCAGACTTTTACCGGCGGGAGCTGAAGTGATAGCCTCAGACAGTTCCCACTCAGTGATCGGAGAATCCAAAGAAAGGGTATCCTGACTATCCAATTTACGTGTCATATATTTTTTCAAGTATTCTGAAATTGTGGGGACCGGGGTAGACAGTTGTTAGGACGTATCTTGAGAAGGTAAGTTATATAAGCTTCCGTAATATTCCCTAAAAACTTCCACAATCTGCAGAGTCGTGTGTGTTAGGACACCCTGTTTGGTTCTTATCTTAGGGATAAAACATGTGTTGTGTCTATCTCTTAGGGATCTGGCTAACATTTTTCCGGATTTGTCTTTAAACTGGTAGAGGCGACCTTTTACAAGGAGATGGTTACGTTGATCTCGACTATTGCAGAGGTCCGCTAATTCAGCTCTCAACACCAACAAGGACTGATAAGTCTGTGGGTTTAGGGTTAGCTTGTGAGAGGTTTCTATGGTAGAAATCTTAGCTAATAGCTTAAGGGAGCCTATGCTTATCAAATGACCGCGGATGACTGCTTTGTGTGCTTCCCACACCATGGTCTGTGCTATTTCGGGGGATGAGTTTTCCTTAAAATAGTTAAGTAAAGACGTGCGAAGAGAAGTTACTATTTCCGTGTCTTTAAATAGGGATTCGTTCAGTCACCACGTAGGTTGTCGTTTAGTCAGTGAGGGTAATGTGAAGGTGGTTAGTATGGGGGCGTTGTCGCACCATGTAATATGTCCAATCTCAGTACGAATTAAGTGAGGGAGATGTCTGTGGGACATGAAGATGTAATCAATACGTGAGTATCTTGAGTGAGGGTGCGAGTAGAATGTGAAATCCTTCTGGTTAGGATGCTGAATGGACCAGGTGTCAGCTAGTTGGGTTTTGCGGAGTGCTCCTTTTACCACTAATCTTAGTATATCGAAGGGATGAAGTCCCTGTGGTGGAGTCGATCCGAAGGTCGAGAGGCATGTTAAGGTCCGCTCCAAGAATCACCATTCCCGAAGCAAAGTCCTGTAGCTTCCTGTAACGGAACTCCCCGTACTCCGACCGAGTACCTTCCGTCCTAGCTTGCACCGAGGACCACAAGCACCGCACCGGACACCACAACCACCGCAGACTCCACAACCGCCGTAGCTTAACTGGAGTCTCGCCGTCTTCTGTCCACCCTGGATCAGCTTCTGTCCTCCAGGACCGTGTGGGGAAGAACAAACTCTTAAAAGAGCTAGTGATTATGCTGGGCTACGTTTGAAGGGTGAAGTAGAACTGACCAGAACTGTTTATTGATTCAGAAAAAGAGAATATATACAGTTGAACATCTTGACAAACCAGATTAGACAAAGGAACTATAACAGGATCAAAGTTTAACCTAAAGACATACAAATGGAAATCCTGCCTCACACCTTTCAGGATACAAAGGTGCCCAGTTCAGATACATGCAGGAAACTAAATGACTTACATAAAGACAATGGGAAAGGTGACATAATGACAGGGATTAAAGGATAGGATCCAATCTTAACTTGGGAAAGCACAGTGAATAGGACAAAGACTTGGATCCTAGTAATTACAGTACATTCCTCCCCTCTGCTTGGGAGATAATTGAGTTAATCTTTGTATCAGCTCAATTATCTCCAAGCTAAAATACACAGGTTTTACACAATATTAATAACTTTCCAAATATGCATCACATTCACATAAAACATACATTTTCAGAATCAGCATACTTTAAACATGAACATAACTAAAAATCAGACAATTCCACCCAGTAGTTCAAAAGTTTTCTTTTTGGGCCATTTTCACCATGCCCCAAATATGTTCTTAAAGGGCCATACACAGTCCAATACAAGTCCATAGGCCCAAATAGCATTCTTAAAGGGCCATACACATAAGGGCCATAGTCACAGGGGAAGAGGCTGGCAAGCAGGCCTCTCCAGGACCAAGTGGGGAAGGGCACTTCGTCACACTTCTCTATCAGGGAGGAGAGAAATATATGTTGAGACATATTGGGAGAGTAAAGATTAGCGATATTCAGGACATCAGCGCCCACAGATCCTTTCAAAAATAAGGCTCTCCCTTCACTGTCTGACCACTGGTCCTGGACAACGAAGGGAAGAGACCGAGAAATAAAGATCGCCACTCCCTTATTTTTCTGGAAGGGAGAGTGAGAAAAATAGGCCTGTGGGAATTGTGGGTTAGTGAAATTTGGGATCTTACGTCTAAAGAAATGTGTCTCCTGGATTAGTGATATATCGGCACGAAGTGTCTTCAATTCTCGAAAGAGACATGCTCGTTTGAAAGGGGAGTTGAGGCCTTTAGCATTGATGGAAACTACGTTTAGTTGGCCCGTGTTAGTCATAGGAGGGATGTAAAATTTGGGTTAGGTTAAGGTAGGTCACCTCCGGCTCTCGCATTGAAGAGAAGGGAAGATTAAGAAGGATAGTATAGGGAAAGGAAAGTGAGGCGGAGAATAGAAATAGAAAAACACAGTATATACAATATTTACAATGGGTCAAAAAGACCGAGATGGCAGTTGTGCCAAGTGAGTGACCCCATGCACCCCATTGTGATGCATGAGGGCCTCTACTAGATACATAGGCACTTCTCTGCTGTGGAGGGCATGGCAGGCCTCGTGGAGCTTGCAGCATGTTCGTGGGGGGGAGTTAACAACGGATATGACCCAATGGTCCCCGGGCCAATCCTACAAGTTTGTCGTGACCAAATTGTATTGGCAGTAGCAATAGATCTATTGGGTCGCTATGGAAACATTAGGAATGAAAATTACACGCAGTGATCAATCCAGGTAAAAAAAATAAAAATTCAAACATATGCGGTAGTCAGGAAGTGACAATGTTTGGACAATAACCATATGTCCGAGGGAAACACGGTTCCTCTGTCTGTCAACCAGGGCTGGGTGAGTGAGAATAAAAATGAAAGTAGGTAAGAGTCTGAAAATGCCTGCTGACAAAATCGTTTGAGTCAGGCGCATAATACTATGGGGTGAAAGTCGTTTGACTCACTGAGCCTAGGCAGTCTCAGGGAGGTAGCGACTGGTGAGATGGCCCAGAGTCCTCCAATGTGGGCATATTCTAATGGGCAAATCGCCTTGGTTTCTTCTTGCGTTGCGCCCTAGGCATCCAGGGAAAATTTAGCAAATTCGGAATGAGAGGGGGGTCGTCGGTTCCATCCAGCCATCCAGGTAAGTCTGGGATCTCCAACTGTAATGTGGAGCAGAAATGCTGTAAGTCTTGTGGATATCTCAACGTGATGGGATTGGAGCCCCTGCGGAGGGTGATGGAAAGGGGGTATCCCCAGCTGAACGGGATCGCAGATTTTTTCAATAGGTCCATAATCGGCTTTAGTAGTTTCCTGGCCTGCAGGGTGGCCCAAGAGACATCGGGCAATATCAGGAGTGGTGAACCTTTGTAAACGATGAGGCCTTTTTTGCGTGCTTGCCGTAGGATCTCTTCCTTCAGTAGGAATGAGTGTAGGCATCATATTACGTCTCTAGGTTGAGGATTGTTCATGTCCTTGGGGCGTAGAGCCCTGTGAGCCCGGTCCAGGACTATCGGTTGATCTGAGTTGCGTTGCAGGATACCCTTAAAGAGGTACTTCCGTCAAATCTTCAGGGCCTTCGACTTCAGGTAAGCCTCTAATTCTCAGATTAGATCTTCTGTTACGGTTCTCTTGGTCTATTACTTGTTGAGCTTTATGGGACATAAGAGCTCTTTGCTCGTAAGCTGCTTCTGGAGGGCTGAAAGCGTCGTGTGGAGTGTATTCTGATCTTTCTTGATTACTTCCAGACGATGGCCTTGTTGTTTAAGGTCCGTTTTGATGTCCCGCAGCTCGTCTTTAATCGTGGAAGTGATGCGTTCGACAGCTGTGGACAGATCTCTCTGTAGTTGCAGAGTAAGGGTAGCAAAGTCCGACCTTGTCGGTAAGTCAGTGTTCGGGTGATAGGGGGTAGGTTGTGAAGAACAGTCCTCACCCTCCGATTCCTCCGTATGGACGCCATGCGGGGCTTCTTCCTCAGAAGTGTCCGCCACCATTTTGGCTTCTCCTCCTCGTGGAGACATCAGGACCAAGAACGTCTTTAAGTTGACCATGGTCGGTTTTTTAGAGCTTTTCAGAGGCTCCTTGAGTGGGGGTGAGAAAGGCAGCGTGTAGTGTCCGATTTTGGCCCGGGGATCGGGAGCTCCCTCAGTGTGCGTCTGCTCTCATCAAGGTCCGGACACGCCCCCCCCCAAAGTAGTGTTTTTTACTAACACTTTTCTCCTACAGTGACCTTTTGACACAAACCCTAATATATAATTTTGGGTTACCCTGTGATGCAAAAATAAGAGTCTTTATATGACATACATTTATTTGGTAGTGAATTAACTTGTTTTGGATGTACATGTTCTTCCAAGACCACACCTCTGAGGCATCCCAGGAAGGAGTGAGCACCTTTTTGACAAGTAATACAAACACACAAATAAAAATTAATTACTAGAACATACAAATTAATATGCTGCTCTAACATTTAGCAGTTTTTAACAGTGCAGCAGTCAAAGAGGGACAATACCTTCCCAACATACGTGTAATCCTGCACGACCCCTCTCCTGTCTGATTAAATATTCCTATTGATTATATTTATTCTGGAAATGTAATGCAAGCTTCCAGGCGGCCTTAATACAAAATTACGGATTTGTGATATATCAGAACATGTTCCTCCTACACCCTGCTGGAGCCAGAGGGAATAATGTTTGAGCTGTAGACTATTGGAGTTTCAATAAGGCAAAAGTGTCCTTCTACCCAACTAAAACACTTTTTAAACCTATCTATAGTGTTACACATTGGTTTACACTCATTTCTTGAGGAAGTTAATGGTTAACAAAAATGGATAAGGTCAAAATATATTTGAAATATGAGAATAATAAAGACTGTATGAAGATCAGCATTTGAAGCCAAACGGTACAGTACAGTACATGAAAAGTTGGTAAGTAAGGGAACCAGATCCAATCACTTTACCCCATTTTTCTAATCGGTAGTGTGAAGTCATGGCTTCTTATGCTCGTAAGAACATCCCTATCCGTTATTACATAACCAAGTTCAGTTCTTGTATCTGTAATAGGTGCTCCCCACTGTTCTGCTTAAGGTGGGACATTCCTGATTTTTAAAGACACCGAGCCTCGTATTTATGCATATCTCTTTCATTTATTTCCCCAGCAGCAAAATGTTAGAACATAGTGAAAAAACAAAGAAATAAAACAACCAATCACAAACCACATATCAACTATGCCCCTCCCCCAATATAAGTCTCCTGCAGCACCAGCTCTTCCTCTTTCTTTGCTGCTCCCCGGCAGTTAAGTATTCCATTTTAAAATTATCCTTGAATTTTGCCTGTTATTATACTGTTTTTTGTACATTGGTCCATTGGGGCGGTTGTGTCCCTAGGGCCTGTGGTGTATGTGAGTCTGTTTTATGTCTTTAGGTTACAGGCACGATTTTGTATTAAATTCTTTTAAGGTAAGTGTTTTTTCTGTCTTTCGTTGTGTTCCCCATTGAAGTGACCGAATCGGAGCTCCGTCGCGACCTTTATTCGGTCGACGGAGCCTCCGTTCTGTCATTTCTTACCTTTACTTTCGTTTTCATTTAGACGGATGGGGCGGGCTTTTCCCCTTAGCGCTCCAAACGTCCATCCGTTTTCGGATATTGTTGGTTGCCGCGCATGCGCACTGCAACGCGGCAGCCATTAGACGCAGTTTCACTTTCTTTTTACTCTGTGGCCGAAGCGGACGCCATTTTAGGGTCCGTTTCACGCTTTCAGAGTTCTATAACGCCGCCCACCTGTGGTTTCAGTTGAATCTCACATGGTGGACGGTTGGAAGTGTTACTGCTCCCAGTTTTTCTCCTGACAGGTTTTTTTCTGTTAAACTCTGACTGATTAGGATTGCTACCAATGCTTATATAGTGCCATATATATATTTACAGTGCTTGTATTCCCATCATAATTTACTGGCACTTCTTGCTTATTGTATATACTGTATATTAAATACTATTTGAATTTAATCTGATATTGATTACCCCTAACTATATATTGGTACTACTGATTTGGTTACTTAAATACCTACATATATAATGCCTACCTCTGAAGAGATGGCTAGATCTGGAGTTGGGGATGAATTTCAGACACCAATGGCTCAATCTAGTGCTTTTATGCCTGAAGGACGTGATCAGTTTACTGATCCTCGTAACCCTAATGACTTTCGCACACTGTTTGCGAATTTAGCATCCTCTATCACATCAGCTCTGCGAGCCTCCCAATTTTCTGATTCTCAGAGTGAGGAGCCGCAAAGAGTAATTAGTGGCAGAAAGGCCATAGCAAAGACCAAACATATTGCCCAAAATACTGTGACTGGCATGGTTCATGTCGACGATGGCCCTTTTTTTACCGCGCAAACGAGCCAAGCACCGGGCAAATTCGGTGCGCAAGTGGAAAAGGGCTAAGGCCTGGTCAGAATCTGATTCCTCACCGGCATCAGAAGGGGATACGTTAGGGTCCGATCTTTCGGATCAGGCTGACCCAAATCCATATATTGAGCCTTTTGACCCCGAGGAGGGTAACTCCTCTGATGTGCTACCGGTCGCTTCAGACCTTACAGTCCCTACGGATCCTAAGAGTGAACCCCTCTTTACACCCGAGGATTTGCAACACCCTCGTTCCTCGGAGTGGGCACCCACGGCACATATTGCGGATTACCTGGCAGCTAGGGTCCGTAAACCTCTGGATAAGGCAACCAGAAATAAATTACGGGCTGAATGTCCCAGGCCGACGGTGGCTAATGCAGTTTGTGTCACCCCCGAAGTAGACCCCAAAATTGCACAATTTTTGGGCAAATCAGGATGGAAAACCCGTAAAGGGCTTGATTTTTCCATGAAAAACAGTCAGGATAAGATCCTAGACATTTTGGGCCCCGTTACAAAGGTGTTCGAGCTGGCAGAAGCTGCTATAGCTGAAGGCACAACTGTGGACCCCAACTGCCTCAGAGGCTGGGTACAGAGGGCTACAGAACGCAGGAAGGCCATCCTGCTAAAAATCGAGCCAAAACTGGTTAACATGGCCATATCCGAACCAGGCCCCAAAGCTAAGGGTCTGTTGTTCGGGGATTCATTTGTTAAAGAACTTGGCACTTTAGTCCAAACATTCACAGCGCTGGACAAGGCGCAGTCCAACATGAGGAGAGTGTTCGGTCAAAAGGTTTTTGTCGGGGCCGGCAGAGCCAGAGGCCGTCTGCCCGGCCGTTCCTTCAAGGGTCAACCACGCGGAGCCCGAGGCCTCTCACAGACCAGACAATCTTTTCAAGAGTATAGAGTACAGAATCCCACCTTCTTTCCTCAGAGAGGAAGACCTTGGCAATCAAGGGGCATCAGGGGTGCTTTGCAGCACAGGAGAGGTTACGGTAAGTCCAATTTACCTTCCCCCTTTTTTCCCATTAGAGGTGGGGGGTCGACTCAGATTCTTCACCCAGTCATGGATGAAGATTACCTCAGACATGTGGGTTCTCAATACGGTTCAAGGCTACCTTATAGATTTAGTTTCTTTCCCTGTTCAAAGATTTTGGCCTCAGCCAATGACTTTTTCAGATTTAGATCAGGAAACGATAGATCAGGAGGTCCTGACCCTACGTCAGAAAAAAGCAGTCCTCCCAGTACACGAAAAATTAGAAGGGTTCATAAGCAATCTATTCCTGGTGGCCAAGAAGGGTGGTGGCATCAGACCCGTCATCAACCTTCGCCCACTAAACGCGTTTATTCCTTACCATCACTTCAAGATGGAGGGCATTCACTGCCTAAGAGATCTTCTTCTGTTTGAGGATTGGATGGTCAAATTAGATCTACAGGACACCTATTTGACCATACCAGTAGCCCCAGAACACCATCGTTTCCTTCGTTTTCTATGGCGGGGCAAGTTGTGGAATTTCTCATGTCTTCCCTTCGGCCTATCGTCCGCTCCATGGTGCTTCACCAAAGTGTTGAAGCCCGTGGTGGCACATCTACGAAAGAGGGGAGTGAGACTCATCATCTATTATCGTAAGGACACTTCGTCTGCATCTATCCTGGACAATAGACCTGCTACAAAGCCTGGGCTTCATCATCAATTGGGAAAAGTCGTTCCTTCTTCCTACCCAACAAATAGAGTTCTTAGGTTTCACCATAGATTCCGTCCATGGGTCCCTTCATTTACCCAAAACCAAGGTGAAACTGATCAAGAAGGAGATCAGAAAGACCTTGGCACAGTCCAAGATTACAGTTCGTCATTTAGCAAGAATTATTGGCCTCCTGTCGGCATCAATTCAAGCCATTTTCCCGGGACCTCTACATTATCGGGCTCTACAACGTTTAAAAATACGTTCTCTCCATCAGGGTTGGACATACGATCAGGTCATTCCTCTGGATCACGAAGCTTCGGAGGAATTAGAGTGGTGGCTGCATCACATGGAAGCATGGAACGGGAGAGCAGTTTTCGGCTCCAAACCAGACCTTACGATTACGTCCGACGCAAGCTTACATGGATGGGGAGCTTTATGCGAAGGTTCTTTTACAGGTGGGAGATGGTCATCCCAAGAACAGCGGCTACACATCAACGGATTGGAATTATTGGCAGGGACATTCGCGGTCAAAAGCTTCGCAAGAGATCTGCCCAATTGCTCAATCCTACTATGTATGGACAATGTTTCAGCAGTCCGATACATAAACCATTTAGGAGGCACAAGGTCTCCAGTCCTGTCACATCTGGCTTCGGAATTTTGGCAGTTTTGCCTCGCACACAACGTCTCGATCCAAGCCACCCATATTACAGGTTTATCCAATTGTGGAGCAGATTGGAGTTTACGCTACTTAAGGGATTCGAGCGATTGGCACCTGCACGTGTCAATATTTCACCAATTACAAAAGCTATGGGGCCCTTTGGACATGGACCTGTTTGCGTCCCGTTTAAACACACATCTTCCCAGGTTCTTCAGTTGGTGTCCCGACCCGGAAGCAGTGGCGACAGACGCTTTTCTTCAGGAGTGGCCACCTTACAGACACTACGCGTTCCCTCCTTTTTGCTTGATAGCACGGACCCTGGTTCATCTAAGGCAACGACAGGGATCATTGGTGATGATCACCCCATGGTGGGACTCACAACCATGGTTTCCCACGTTGTTGGAAACAGCAATAGATTGGCCACGCCTGATTCCACCATTGTCAGACCTTCTGACGGATCCGGTAGGCAACTCTCATCCTCTCATAATTTCCGGACAACTGAGGCTTCTAGCCTGGCTGATTTCCGGGGACCCTGGTGCATCCCAAACGTTTCTCAGACAACTCGAGATCTCTTGGCAGGAGCCTGGGCTCCAGGAACAAGGCGCCTGTACACTTCTGCCTGGAAGTCATGGTCTGGTTGGTGCGTGGAACGACATCTGGATCCCGTTTCGACATCTATAGACCAAATTCTACAATTTTTAACCATCAAGTTTGAGTCTGGATTGGCTTATCGGTCCATGAATGTATTACGTTCTGCCATCTCAGCTGGTCATACCGGCTTTAATGGCTACCCAGTCGGAAAACATTTTTTGGTATGTAGACTTATGAAGGGTATACGCATGGCTAGACCTCCTCATTCCAGATATTCATCCCTTTGGGACGTCAGGTTAATGCTTGATTTTCTGAACGGATGGCCTCCTAATGGGGAGTTATCCTTAAAACAACTATCTGCAAAGTTAGTTGTTTTATTTTGTCTAGTTTCATGCAAACGTGTGGCAGATGTGAGAGCTCTGGATTCAACAGCACGTTCCTTCACACCTGAAGGGGTACTATTCGATATTACTAGACGTACCAAGACTGCAATTAGGTCGGTGTTCTACCCGTCTTTTCCGGATCACCCACAACTTTGTCCAGTGTCTTGTCTACAAGAGTATGAACGAAGAACGGAAAATATGAGACTAACTTTCCCTTCTAATCTATTTTTAGCTATTCGTAAACCACATCATGCAGTTACTACTGGGACTTTGACTAGATGGGTCAAGTGGATACTCGGCGAAGCAGGCGTTGACACAACCATCTTTGGCCCACATTCTCTTCGCGGGGCTATGGCCTCAAAGGCATTGTCAATGGGTTGCAGATTGGAAGACATTATGAAGGCAGCCGATTGGTCAAGGGAATCCACGTTTAAAGAATTTTACTTCAAACCCGTTACACATTTCTCTACAGTAGTTTTAGACCAGCTTTAAACTTGCATAAATACGAGGCTCCGTGTCTTTATAAATTGAAAGATTTTACTAAGTCATGACTTAAAGTCATGATTTATAAAGACACGGAGACGAGTATTTACCCACCACGATTATGTTCTATTCTGGGTTCCCTCCCTTGCTATTATTTATTATATATTATTGATTATGTTTTACTATCTTTTACTTTATGTTACTACTGTTATAAGCTAGTCTTTTACACATGCAAATTTATGTTTTGAGTCAGATTTTGGTTGTATTATGACGCACTTAGTTTTGGACATTAACTAAATTTTCGTCTCTCTCTCTGTTTCAGTATGAAAAGTCCAGAGATCCGGTCCGGCATCATTACTCGTTTTTTCTCACCATTGTTCTTGTTATATCATATCTTCAGATGTTGGACCAACTTCCTGCTGTGTTTTGAAGTCACCGTCAAGTGGTTCTGCCTTTTGTTACTTGAAGTTATCATCAAGTGGTTTCCTTCGTAGTTAGAAGATGGTTTTATATAAGTGGGACATTTTTTGCTCGCACCAAAGAAAGAGGAAGAGCTGGTGCTGCAGGAGACTTATATAGGGGGAGGGGCATAGTTGATATGTGGTTTGTGATTGGTTGTTTTATTTCTTTGTTTTTTTCACTACGTTCTAACATTTTGCTGCTGGGGAAATAAATGAAAGAGATATGCATAAATACTCGTCTCCGTGTCTTTATAAATCATGACTTTAAGTCATGACTTAGTAAAATCTTTCAATTTGCGGGCACAGGTTCACTGTATTGGTTGATTTGTCACTGCAATCAGACATACCTAGTTGCACAGACACACTGATTACAGCATTACTGTGCATGTGATAATACTCATGTGCTAATGCATGCCATATCCCCTCTAAAGCCATGACCCTTGTCGTCCTGTGACAACAGGTTACAAAGTCTTAAGATATGGTAATATGTCTTTCAGCTGGGAAGTGCTGTACAATTGTTGATATTGGCTGGAGTTCAATAAGGGTTAAGCCACCCGCAAAATAGGTATCTGTTCGGTTATCATGCATTAAAGGCAGACTGTTTAAATATTTAATTTCCTTCTCATTTGTGATGCCATCACCAGTGTTCTGAATGTGGATTTTGGAGCTTCATATAGCTAATGGGATCATCTTGTTTGCAAAGACTCAAGTGAGGAGCTGCAAAGTGAGCAGAACTAAAGGAAATTATACCATCACATGTCACTTCTGGTCTCCTAGCAACAAGCTGAAGAATGGAAACCGACTTGGCCCTTATCACAACACGACATTAAGGCAATTAATATTCATTAGCCATTTCTACGAGTATAAGAAGAGAGATAGAAGATTTCCCTACTAAAAGCTCAGTGCACAAAAATATATGTAAATGTTATTCTCTACATTGAGACTATGGAGGGTCACTAATCTTCCCGACTTGGTGCCTGAATGAAAGAAAGAGGAGTTGTATCATTTTTTTGAAACATGGCTACTATGCATGCTGCATGCTGATGTAAGTTTAAATGATAAATCAAATGTTTAGTGTGATTTGCAATCGTTGTTCCTGCTGCTGAATTAAATTGAACATTCACATTAAAATGAATGTTTCAGGTTCTATTTTTAGTACTGGGCTCTGGTACAGAACATGAAAAACAACACAAACTCCTAATTGCAATACTTACGTGTAAGTAATATTAAACAGGTACGGGACATTTACCAAAACATTTAAATACCAGCACAGGTTACATGCATGTGTACTCTTTATCCCCAAACCTTTACATCTACAGGAATCTTCACATATCACAATCAGACCTTAAAGCTATCTCTTGATACCAAAACAAGAAATAGTAGCATACCTTAAAAACAGCAACCAGACTAGACTTACCAACCCGCCAGTATTTTACCAGAAGGTCAGTAAACATATTGCTTTGGGGCCAATGTATCATCTGTTGAGGCAGTAACAGCAACTGATATGTGCAACTAGAAAGCCAATAGAAAGTGTATCGGGTAAACTAGTGGATTTTATAGACATCAACTATTTTTTTGTATATATACTTTTGTGCTAGATGGCAGTAGCAAGGGGTTAACATTGTCCTCTGGGGACTTGGGACACTTTTTGCACTGGCAGTTCATCCTCAAAATGAATAGTGATATATTTGATTATGCCTCCCCTGCACAATGAAGACAGGGGTACTTGATACCTGTCGAATCGGGACCAATTCAAAAGTTGTGTAATACTTTCTGAACACCGCACTTTTGGAAGTCTTATTGCTGTTTAATGCAGGCTCCCGCTGCCCAAACAGTCCATTTGCACATAACCAAGACCATGCCGTTCAGCTGCAATGTGGCAAATCACAGAGCAGGATTTGGGTAAAACGCAAAAAAAGGGGCGGGGAAGAGTGACACAAAAAAAACTAGGTTTAAGGATATGGTTATTAAAATGCAGTGACTTTCGTTTAAAATAATTTTGGCTGGGATGTAAACTTCAGTTGAATTAACAACTTCAAAAGAATGTACAAAGGTTAAAACAAAATGATACCTGACTGTTTGAAAGCTAGAAAATATTTCACAATTACAACTTGGGCAGGGGTGATAGAAAAGGTCAACAGCAGAGTGATGACTGCATTGTGCACTGTAAGAATAAAAAGAACTATTAATCATTGTACTGCCTAATTATGTAATTATTCTAGAAGCCTCCCTCATTGCAGGTATGTTATTAAGCATCTTACTGTTTAACATTCTTTCATCTGTACTAAGTATAGCCATTAAATTAGCAATCCAACTGTCATTAAGTGTGAAGCCAGACTTTTTAGTATAATATTAAAACTGAACTCCTTGTGCAAAATATTTACACTTTTTTGTGCTTGAAATGCCATCTTAGGTCATCAAAGGGCTCATGTATTATACAACAGTGAAAACAAAATACGGAAAACATGAATTTGGAATAATTTGCAAATATTTGAAAATGTTTCAATTTTGAACATCTTCCATTTTTTGTAATTTATTGTGCCTTCTTCTGGTTGTGCTAGCATATTGTGATTATTTTTGCTCACACTCAGGACTTTTGTAAATGTATTTTTTTAAATAACTATTATTCTGTGTGTGAACGATACACCAGTTTTAATCTGCTTCGGTATTCACAGTACAGTATTCACAAACATGCTCATTTTATTTGAAAATATTTGTGTTAAAGGGACATTACCAAATCCATAAAATGTAACTAGATAACCTGGTCATGGATAACCAGGAAAAAATGTGCCACAAAGTTTCCTTAGGACTGTAAGTAAAGACGTTTATTGTGCAACAGCTAAAACATAGTAAAAGCTTACATATACAATCAGCAATATCCGGTAAATTCTTGAAAAGCAAAGTTCTTAAAGTGCACTGTGTTTCCACGCAAATGACTCGTCCTCCCTCCGCACAACGCATTTTGCCTCTTCGGTGAGGCTTGAAAAGCCATTGCTGATTGTTGCTGATTTTATATGTAAGGTTTTACTATGCTTTAGCTGTTGCACTTTACTTACAGTCCTGCCCTCTTTTTCCCCTATGTCTCACCATTGAAGCCTCCTGATTTTAAGGAAACTTTGTGGCACATGTATTCACCCACTGTGGGCCTCCAGATTCCTTTATTACTGAGCAGACTACTGCCTAAGAACATGTGAGTGGATTCACCATATATTTTTTAAGCACATGGACTTTGTATTTAAGACATACTACACTATATTGCATGTTATGTTTATTTTTCTCCCTTTGTATAATACTTGCAAGAGATTACCTCATCGAGAAGGGCAACCCTCGGTGTGCTAAGTGCTGGACCAAGTGCACTGATTCACTTTATTTGGAAATGTATTAACCAATGTGCCAAATTTTACACACCGCTATGTTTGAATAAACAGTTTTACCTGACTTTCAAAGAGTTAAGGTTAATTTTGCATTTCATAGACTTTGTTTCTGTTATGTATTTTAGAACATAATACACTGAAAGTAATACAGATATAGAAGTAATATTGTATCACCAAATGTGTATTAGAAGCACAATAAACCATTGTTGGATTTGAAAGCACCTGTTGGAAAACATCTCTTTCCCCCTCATATCCACACGAGACATTATGGAATGTATTATTCTACTGTGAACCAATCACATACATTCATTTACTGGTCTAACAAATTATAATTGGAAAAATGGGCACTTCAAAACAACATTCCTCTATACAATTATTAATGGTTAAGGTAGAAACATATCTATAGTTAGCATATGCTAATAAGCTTTCTCAAGAATATACTAATTAGCCGTGCGTACAATAAGTACATGCAAATCGTGCAGCTGAAAGTGATCATTATTTTTCAAAGAGCATTGCAGCACCACTATTTAAATATGTTCTTTAAATAGATCTTACCACACTATTAACTTTTATCAAGACCTAAAATCCACAACACATAATTTATTCATGTTGTGGACTTTTCCTGTTTGAAGAGAGGCTATTGGCATCCCCTCCCCAGCTGGCCGAATGTGCAGTGTTCTATTTGTATTTAATTTGGAAACTAAATAATAGATGATTTAATACGTTCAAAGAACAAGGTTGGAAAAATTAGCTGACAAGACCATATTTTAGGAAGGTTTATAAAATATGCCCAGTGTTTATATGAGTTCGGTGGGATGGGATATCTCCCATTATGTAACAAACAGCATTATGCAAAAAATGATGAAAGCAAGGCTGATAAATATTCATATTAGAACAGTTGCTGTTTAAAGAAATTTTCATTTGAAAAAATGTAAAAAGGACATTGTATGTATCGATTTTCTAAAGCAACAACAGTCTCAAATCACATTCCACTCCCTAGAAACAAGCAAAAATAAAATGTTTTTCTGGGATTTTTTTTTTGAAAGTTATAGGGCAATAACCAAATTAGCGTTTTGTTTTTCCTAACCACTTTCTACTAGTGACTTTATGATCCCAACCCTAATCCCCACCCTAACCAGAGTCTAACCTTTAACCTTCTGTAACACGAAAGGCAACCCTAACCATAGATATGGGGTTACTTTAAATCTAGGGTTTTTTTTTTTGCTGGCTGCCTCTAGGGCAATCTAGAAACAGCAATATAGTGACAGAAGAGATCTCTGATCACTTTTGTCGCTCTTGTCGTTTACAAGGCAGTGCCATATTAGAGCGTCATGCTGCCCCCAAATATGGCGCCCAGGATCATTCCATGAAATTATTACAAAGCCCTGGGTGGCCAATTTTTTATTTGGCCTGATGCCTCAATATTGAGGCATCATAGCAACACAGGCTAAGTATAGGCAGCAACCGTTCATCCCTGCCTTTGCTGGATTCATCACAGGACATACCCGGTATGTCAGCTGTCATTATGTGCTTATTATTATTACTTCGTACATCCATTGTCACCAAGGGGTTAAGTACCAACATTCTCTATGAATTGCTCAGTAGATATAGTGGTCTCTATTTGGCAATAGAATAATAATTAATATGTATTATATATTTTCTTATCAGATTATGGGCACGTATTAATAAAAATGAATTATTTGGTATAAAAGATAATATTAAATTGTTGCTACCAAGTGTATTATGTCACTAAAACCTTACAGCCCTCCCCACAAACAAGGCTGCTAAGCAATAACCTTACAGTTCCTCTATAGGGAGAAGCAGAGATAAAGCTGTTCAACCTACTGCATGTTCATTTTGCTTTGCAGAGAGATCCAGCAGCTCATGAATTCCAGATGAGGCTTTTACAACTCAAATGGATCTGACCTCTTTTTCAAGTAGTTATTCTTTGTAAGGAAGCTGAAATTGCAAGCACTGCTAAATTATTGTGCTTGGTACAGTCCTTCAGTGTGTAGAAATGTCTCATGTTTCATTACTTCAAGCTTCCTGTCAGCAGGTGTGGGAGAAGGGACTTTTTGTATTTGCATACAGTTCTGCTAACGTGTTCCCGGGAGGGGCACTGCCAACGAGGGCTGCTTTAAGGCCCATGGCAAAGCATTCAATAATGTCCCCCTCCACTTCATTTCCTCACAGTTCCACCTATATTTATAAAATATCAAAGAGGTATAAAATGTAGCAAACTATTTCCCTCCCATAGCCTTTTCCCCATTCTCATTTAAACTGGACCTTGGGAAGTTGCTCTTTTTCTTCCTGCACTGATATGCATACAAACTAACTATAAGGAACTAGAAGATGTGCTTAATATCTTAAATGGTGATATACCATTAATTGTAGTTCCTCAACATGGCAGCTTGTTATACATCCAATAAAACCGCAATATCTTTTGAATGGTGCACACAAGGAGCACCATATAAAAAGTGCTTTAATCAGGCAGAAATGCTACTATTTTGGGGGTTATTTCGCCTTATGTTTCAATATTTCTGTATGATTATTCTTAAACATTAGAACAATGTAAGAGGAATCCTATGGCAATGGGGGAATGGGAATGAATTATGGGATGCAGAAAAAAGAAAGTGGGAGTTGGGGAGGGCAAGAGAATAATTACTGAATAAAAACATCTAGAAATACATACAATACTGTATATCAACAATTATGGCCTAATAAAAAAAAGGTAAATATTGTCATGTATCTGTCTGTCTCTGTTTGTCAACAGTCTGCATTACAGTAACATTTACTTGTATAGTGTCAACAATTTGCACTTGATACAGAGTCTAAAAGGGGATTACAATGTTACATATATGATTAGCAAGATAACATTGTTTTAATTAAATCAACATTGATGAGAACCATGCAGCCTGGATGTACAAACAAGACTGCATGTAACTGAAACTAATAGTCCCATCTCAGACTTACCTTCATGGAAAGTAAAAAATAGTATAATTCGATGTTCAAATTGCCCCGTGTAATTCACCACCTCTAATGGTAGGAGTTGCACTGTAAAAAAAAATATGTAAAATAAAATATAAATAAATAAATGCCCCTCCTTCAGATGTCCCCCCAATACATACAGAAGCCAGGGACTGACCCTAATCAGGACCAGAAGCTAGCCAAAGACTCCAATGCCTCCCTTATAATAAATCAATCTGGAAACTGCTCAACGACTCTAGCATCCACCCCAGGGGCGGATCCAGAGTCTGATCTCGGGAGGGGCACATGTCAGTCTGTCGTTTCCTCTCCCCATGTCCGTCTGTTGTTTCCTATCCCCATGTCCATCCGTCGCTCTCCTCTCCCTTCCCATGTCTGTCGCACTCCTTTCCCTTCCCAAGTCCGGCTGTCTCTCTCCTCTTCCTTGCCATGTCTGTCTTTGTATCCTCTTCTTTCCAATGTCTGTCTCTCTCCCATCACTTTCCTTGTCTGTCTCTCTCCTCTTTCTTGTCATGTCTGTCTTTGTATTCTCTTCTCTCCCATGCCTGTCTCTCCCCCATCGCTTCCCATGTTTGTCTGTCTGTCTGTCCTCTCCCTTCCCATGTTTGTTAAATCAGAGAACATCCTTTTAGCATTTAAACAGATGATATTGTTTGTATAATTGTTTATAGTTTATATAGTTGTTTAAGTAATAAAAATATATTTTTAAGAAAAAAACTTTCAGAATTGTGATTTTCCTTATTAAATAAAAAGTTCTCCTGACACCATACCACTAAACAGGCTATGGGAGTTATTTATTTTAAAAAAATCAAATCTGGAGCAAACACGTACAACCCTGCCACTCTCACTTGCACAATCTGGCACTCACTCAGACACACACCTGTCACTCTCAGATGCACATTCTGGCACTTACTCTCACACACGTGTAATCCTGCCATTCTCATATGGCCAATCTGGCACTCACTCAGAAACACACGTGCAATCCTACCACTCTCACATGCACATTCTGCCACTCACTCTCACACGCGTGTAATCCTGCCACTCTCACATGCACATTCTGCCACTCAGTCAGACACACACGTGCAATCCTACCACTCTCACATGCACATTCTGCCACTCACTCACACACATGCAGTCCCAGTTAATTATTGGTAGCACTGCACCGGCAAGTTTATTCAGAAGTTAACCTTAATCATGAGGATAAGGGGTAGCACAAATTTTTTTAGTATGGTACTTGAACTATATGTAACATACATATAATAAATAATAATATTATTAATATGGTAAGGGGTTAGCATAAACTTTATTTAGCGGGCAGGAGGAGATCACTAACTCATCTATTTTTAGTATATCTATTCAGTGGTTTCCCCTGCCCTGTCATTAAAATGTATGCTAACCCCCTATCATAGTAATAAAATGATTATATTTATTATATATAATTTTATTATTATGTTAAAGGGGGCATCATAAATCTTATTTAGAGGGCAGTGGGAACCAGGGGACCAGGGGGGCAGCAGCATAAACCATAGAAGGCAGGGGGAACAACTACATTTTATTACAAGGGGGGGGGGGGCAGCAAATACTTTAAATAACAGCTACACCATTACCTCCATCTAAGAGCACAGACTCCAGTCTCCTACTGGGCTTGTTGTTAGCAGCAGGATGTGGATCTTCTCCTCATCCTATACACTGCAAGAAGAGAGGAGGTGCTGGATGGGAGCAGATCCACCTCCAAGTCCTTGCAGGGAAGGGTCACATGTGAGAGAAAACTTTCACCATGTGACCCTTGACCCTGTATTCACCTCTGCATTAATAATGAAAGTTCACTGTCTCTTGGACAGTGAACTTTCATTTTTTCCCCCAACAAAGCGCAGCGCCTGTCAATGTCCTGCACTCCTCCTATACGGCTGGAGGAGCGGGACAAACTCACAGTGTCGACAGCAGTGAGCCGAGCATCGGTGCTCGCGATCACTGTGTACGCTGCTGTGACGCCGGGAGAGAAGCCACAAGATTTTTAAAAAAGCCGGCAAGTGCCGCATAGCGAGCGTTACTGCTCGCACAGCTGATTAAAAAAAAAAAATCCACTGCCATCTCAGCTGCGTCCCCTTCCCTCCTCACCTCCCTGCCACCCGGGTGGGGTTGGAACGACCCTGCGCCCACCCCAACCCGGGTCTGCTCGGGGGGGGCAATTGCCCCGTTGCCCCCCCCCTGGATCCGCCACTGATCCACCCCCGCCCACACACACACACACAACCCTTTTGAATGATCAGGAATTGTTCAATGGCTGACCCATTTTATTTATTGGCTAGCACTTGACCAGACCCTAAACCTATATCATTAATAGACCCCATTCATTTTATTTTGCCTTTGGCCAGCTCCTTACACAGATATTTATTAGGGGCTGAAGTCAATTTTGGCAGCCTGTGTCCAAGATTTTAAAGGCAGGATTATATTTTTTTAACAGGTGTGGTACCTGTTCTTGGAGGTAATTTAATTTCATTAATTTAATTGTTTAATGTTTATGTTCATTCCTCCTCCTCCAAATACAGCGAGTTGAGTTGATGCCAAAGAGCTCAATTTTGGTCTCATCTGACCACAACACTTTCGCCCAGTTCTCCTTTGAATCATTAAGATGTTCATTGGCAAACTTCAGACGGACCTGTACATATGCTTTCTTGAGCAGTGGGACCTTGCGGGCGCTGCAGGATTTCCTTGAAATCATTAACAAGATCCTTCCGTGTAGTTCTGGGCTGATTTCTCACCGTTCTCATGATCACTGAAACTCTACGAGAAGAGATCTTGCATGGAGCACCAGACCAAGGGAGACTATTATTATTTAGTTAGTTATTAGTTATTTTGTGTTGCTTCCATTTGCGAATAATCAAACCAACTATTGTCACCTTCTCACCATATAAATATATATATAACACCTCACATCTTTAATGGCAACTAAGAAGCTAAGCAAATTAAGCAGCCACAAAAGGCTCTCCACTTTTTGTTGAAGGGCCCCCACAGTGCCTAAATGGGAAGACGGGTATGGAGTGGGAGCAAATAACTTGCATAAAAGCCTCCATATGATTTTTCCTATAGGGCCCAAAAAAACCTAGAACCACCAATTGCACCTAGGAATATATTATTCTGCAGATATCAAGGCAAATAACTAAGTGCACATTATGAGCAGGACTAGTAAAATTATCTGAAAAGCATTACATTTCACAGAAACTATAGCAGTTTTCTTGTCCATGTCTCATGATAGTCACCTTTTGAAGTCTAGGTCAGTGAAAATTTCGTTAATTCATATTCTTTATACATACAATACTACACCATTGTTTTTTTCCACCCGTGTCTCTTCGGAGACTTCCAGTCTAGAGTTCAAGAAGATATTGTCCATCCATGATATTTTGTTTCGGAAATATAGTTGATCTATGGTTTTGTATGCCATCTCCTTTGAAACTAAGGTCATGTATAAAAAGTAGCACGCGCAAAAGTGTCATACAGGTAATAAAAAGGAACAATCACTGTTTCTTATTTATAACGGCATTTGCACCTTTTCTATGCACCCTGACACTTTTTCTGTGTGGACTTTTTAAAAATGTGCCAGAGCAAGTCAGAGTGCAGGTCCAGTGCATGTAGCATTGTAATTGGTGCTGGGTACTATTTAGAGCTATTTATATGTGTGCCTATTTTATACCTAACAACCATGCTCAACCTCCAGATCAAACACTAATAGGTAGTTTAACGAGAAAACTAAGATCGAGAAAACTGCTCTGATGGTGCTGCTCTCTTGCTTTAATGTTGAAGCAATAGGCAGCACTGAAATCTCGGTCCTGGGGCACCCATGATCGCTCCATGGAGTGGGTGCCATATTGCAGGAGCAGCATGTTCCTGCAATATGGCTGCTGCCCTCTTGTAGGTAGAGCTTTGGAAGTGAAAGAAAAATCACTTTGGACGCTCTACACCTAGAGGCAGTCAGCAACACTGCAATAAAAAAAGACTTAATTAGCTAAAATCTAGGGTTAGAATATTTGTTAGTGTCACAATTAAATTAGGGTTAGCATAAGGGATAGGGTTACAATTAAATTAAAATTAAAATGTATTAAGGGTTAGCATAAGGTTAGAGTTGGGGTTAAATTTAGGCTTAGGGTTACATTTTCGTGTTATGATTTTTTTTTTTTTGTAGTACACTATAAGATATAATGAACCTAATAGTATCTAATAAAAATCCTTATCATGATGATAAAAACAACATATAATTTGTGTGGGTAGAGTATGTGAGAAAGAAGAAAATTACTGCTAAACACAAACAGGAAAGACAAGGTCAAAAGGTCTTGTCACTAATGGGTTCAAAAAGAATCTTATTAATCTCACAAGTACAACAAGAAAAACATATTTGAAATGGTTAGATTTGTCTTGGTCCTAGAAGGGACCCAACCTTAAAAACTCAAAATTACTAGTTACATCAAAATCAAGTCAGAGTAGTCCAACATGAAGAAAAAACTTTGGAAAAATGAGTGCCAGTGTGTCCAATGTCTATTTCATCCCAAGCCAGTTATTCTAGAGATTTTGTTTGACAAGCTTTAAATGGAAATTCTCTTCTGGATGATAGCTAAATAATGTGGTTAGCACAAACAGTATTTGGGACTGTGTAATTTGCCAGGACTCAATTGGGTGGTTGGATAAAATAATAGCAAAAACACAATTCAAACTCATTTACGTAAATTGTTTCAAACACAATTTATAAAGCACCTTTGCTCTGCAAGCCCACTGTAAAAAAAAATTGAGATAACAGAGTTCCCAATAAGAAATATTATTAGTGAAAATGAAACAACTTGCCATCTATAGACTTTTTTTTTTTTTCAATTAGAGGTAGCTCTGCAATAAAGACCTCAGCTAAATCCCTTGTCAAACAATATTTATTACTTTTTGGATACAGTGAAGATCAAAGGGACAGTAAACATCTTGTGTTGAATCCTCACAGCTTATGAAACCTTGTTTCTTCCAAAGGTGAAAGCTTTATTTAGAAATAAAAACACTTTATAGTAATTACTCTTAGTCTTGCTATACTTGTGTTGCCATCAGAAATATTTAAAATATCTTAAATGTATACATTTCCTCAAAAATGTTAGAGCAGCAAATTTTCCACAAAAGGTGATAAAAATTAGGCAGCAAACAGGTTAAAAGGAATTTAAGAAATAAAAAAAAATGGTTTTGTTGGCAGAGTAAGTGTTGTTTGTGAT
Organism: Pelodytes ibericus; assembly: GCA_036172795.1. NCBI lineage: Eukaryota > Metazoa > Chordata > Amphibia > Anura > Pelodytidae > Pelodytes > Pelodytes ibericus. The sequence continues at coordinate 21,617,402 of CM069866.1, forward strand.
GTGGGTGCCTATGGGACTAACTGTCTGAAAGCCATTAAACAAGCCTAGCAAGACATCAGGATGTCAGAATCATTGCATTACCGTTGCGAAACTTGAAACGTACGCGCAGAATGCACTTGTGTATATACATGATCACTAGCCTTTTTAGGATGAGATAATAGTTTCTGATATGTGTCAAGCTCTGTCTTTCACACATCACACTAGACAGCCTGTTTAGCTGGTGAAATCCCAGATTCAGAAATTCTCCAGATATATAGGAATTGAATGTATCTCTGAGCTGTAATAAGTCCAATGTAAGACTGAAACTTATGAAATAAAGCAAATGAATGAAATCACAAAAGGATGCCAGTGAAATGGATGTTGCCTGACATTAGTCAATTTAATGCCCATGGTATTCTGGGAAGTTTATAACAATATATAAGAGACTATTTACTAAAGTCAGAATTGAACCAAACTTGACATGCTGCATTTTGGAAGGAAATACATTAAAATGAGCTTAGTTAAAACTGTACTGCATAGTTCCAGAAATCTCTTTGGAGAGCTCATGAGGTTTTTGTCAATTACTCAATTTAGACTTATTTTTATCTAGATGTTGATTATGTACCATAGACATACAGAGGTGCGTGTGATTTCAGATGAATGCTTTGTGGGTAGCATTTTTCGAGGTTGCTTGAAAAATGTCAGATGAGGAGTGGCGAGTATGGATGGCGGTCAAGATGTGCCCACTGAACTCAAAATGTAGTAAATAGACCCCAGTGGGTGACATGTTTATCTCATCTCTCATATCAATGAATAGCTTCCTCCAATATTGCACTCACTGTACAAGAAAACTGACAAAATACATCTGCTGATTTCTGTCAAGGTGACCTAAACAACATTTTTTTTTGTTTTGTTAAAACTTGTAACAAGGCCCTTTGTCTATTCCAATCCCTTCAAAAACATTTTGTACTCATGAAGTGGTGGCAGACTTTGGATATTGCTCAATTAATCAATTTAGGACTCTGACTGGATTTTTCTCAGTGCCATTTGAGATCACTAACCATTGTCTTAAAAGCCCTCAGAGAATCAGACTTTGGCTTTGTTCTTTTTTTTTATTTTTTTACAGAGGGTTCTGCACTGCTGACTCAAAGTAGAAGTCGATTGTAAAACATCTAGCTATTAAACCAAGCCAAAAAAAATTCAGTTGTCACACAGTACTGCACTTGGAGGAAAATTGAATTGAAAAAAATGTAGCATTTTTTTTTATGGTTCCACAAATGTACTCTATGTGGAACCGTTTTAAAATATTGACAGAAATGTATTTCTTTTGATTATTAAACTAGTCAATTCGTACATTGCCACTTGATGCCTGTTAGTGAATTTCAATCTGACTTTTGACCACAGAACACAATGTATTTATGTTACTTGTAACATAATGGTAAATATAATATATAACAACATTTTATATATGAAATATTTATTTTTAAACTATGTGGTGAGGTTGACTAAGCTCTGTTTGTCAGCAAAAAAGAAACTACTAAAATTGAGCCATCAGTAAACACATTTTGTTTGTCAGTAAAATCATTTTGCTGCCAGTAAAAGTTTTTCTTATCAGTTAGCAACCCTGCTGCTTGTGACATTGTATTACAAAGTTAACTTTATAGCTTTTTACAATTTTAGACAGACGTGAGAATCCCAGTAGTGAGGGGTCCACATTAACGAAATAAAGAAATGGGCAAGGGGAGTACACTTTCCATCATAGTGCTGATCAAATAGTTTGGAGCTTAGTGATAGTTACTCCTGTGCTATTGCCAGTGTACGTATACAGTATATATGTATAGATATCCAAATGAATATGAAGCAGTCAAGCAAAATAAACCAAATCTTAGTGCTTTCTTCCATGTATCTTAGGGAGATTGATATTTCAGTGTGAACTACAGACTTTTATCAAGATAAAAACACAAACAAAAAGTGCTATATATAAATAGATCCTTAATAACTTGGGACATAAATCTGGTCCTAACTGAGATCCTGTTGATTTCAAAAAAGATCTGGTTCATAAACAATTATGAAAAGTAAGGGTCAAATTGTGAAGGAGTCTGTGCGTAACTCTCAGCAAGTTAATTCTACTTCTTAATTTCTAATTACTGTAATAGAAATACTCAGAGATTTTTAATGTTGTATAATTCTCTGACCAACACAGCCCTATTTTAAAAAAAAAACATTCTACTCTGAGTCAATGTACTTTTGTAGAGTCGAAGTACTATTTGACATAGAAATCTAGAATGTGATTGGGAGTAAGACCTAGTTGACCCAAAGACTCTGAATATCTTCAAGAGCTATATTTAGTAGTTCTTAATAATGGCATAATGCTTATTTTTTTTAGCTGGTATGTCAGCTGTGTCTAATATAGTTTTGCATTCTGTTCTTGAGTTTTTGTTATCTCAAGACCACTACAGCACAGTTTTATAAGTAATGATAATCATACTAACATTTGTAAAATTATTTGAAATGAATGTTTATCATTTCAATTCTATACTCAGAAGACTCTGTGGTTCTTTTCAACATTTATAGCCAGTCTGTGCCTGTTGGCAAAGCATCTGGAGCACATATTTCTTTCTAGTAAACTAACTGAAACTCATTTCTTTAAATATTATAGCATTATGTTTTCTTTTTGTCGAATGCGAAATCAAACAGACTAAACAATGTTTAACAAGCTGAAGCTTCACTACATTAGTATATGTATACATAGAAAGTATTCTTATAGACATACTGTGATGATTATTATTAGTATTACTTTAATTATTACTATTATGCGTGTCATTATCATAATTATCATAATTATTAGGATTATTGTTAGAATTATCCGTATTATTACTGCTAACATTAATTGTATTAATAATCACAACATTATATATGAATGTATTATTATTACAATAATACATTGTTGCATACAAATGTAAGCCCCCCTGAAAGTCAGTTAAGACCCCATTTCAATGATTATTTTAATGAACTAAGCACAAGGCAAAACAATGCAATATAGAAACATAGAAACATAGAATGTGTCGGCAGATAAGAACCATTCGGTCCATCTAGTCTGCCCAATTTTTTTTGAGTACTTTTATTAGTCCCCCGTTCCCGGTCTTATAGCTAGGATAGCCTTGTGTCTATCCCACGCATGCTTAAAATCCTTGATATTTATTCATAACACATATAATAAGTAAAGGTTTCTTGAAACTCAGTTGGATTTCTTTCTTGTGATTTCTTCAGAATATTTCCCAAAATACATCATGCGGTCCAGCACTTCCCATCTACATGGGTCAATTTTTAAAATGTTACCATGTTCTAACACTATGTAAAATTTAACTAATTTTAGAACAATGTCTATACACTTTATACTTTTATTATATTATTATTATTATTTTAACAGAGCATCAGCAAATTTGGTTCTAATGCAATAAAAACCATTACATGGCATAAAATAATAATAATTACATACTGGTACAGGGAGCCTGTTCTTGCAAGCTTGCAATCTACTACTGTATTCATCAAAACACATCAGAGGTATTCTACATCTATTGTATATATTTTTACTCTGTGGTAAAAAAAAAAAAAAAAGTTTGTCTTTTGTTGTCATTAAGATAATCTGTGTTCTTGCTGATTCCTTCAAAACTGGGAGATTTGTGTTTGGGATGATTTAATGATGGCACTTATCAGAAGCAACATCTCCTGAGACAAAAATAAATAAATCAATAAGAAAAAAAATGTGTCATATCAGGATTAAGCCTTCACTGGATTAAGATATCAAATCCCCTGAGACAACATTTTATGTTGTAACTGACAGATGCTTGAACAATGACAGTTCCAAGACTAGATAATAACATGCTAGTTATAAACATCAAGCATTTTGAAATATAAAAATGTATCAGTCAAATATGTCATAAAGTTAACCCTTAACGGCTCACGTGCTGGTTTAGCTTATGCCACCCACATTTCCCTTTGATTCAGTGTTACAGTTTTTCCTTAGAAACCAAACTGTTAAGATTTTCTCGACCTAGTGTCACATTCGCAGGAAAGGGGACTCACTTTTAATGTTCTTTGAAGGATGGTATACCTTGGTAATTTAGTCTTGTATGTAGATTTTGTCCCGGAATGTGGCAGCAGTACAGTCAAAAGGGGATGGGGTTACATAGTGTTATGCACTGTTACATAGCTCTGTGAAAGGGACAAGGTGTTAGCATTTACTAGACATGTGCAAAACTAAAATTTTCGTTTCGTTTTCGTCCATTCGGACGAAAATGTTATTTATTTCGTCTAAAACGAATTTCGTTCATCACTGCATTCGTTTCAGACGAAATTCGTTCATTATTTTCGTTTCGTTATTTTTAATTCGTTCGTTTTATAGAAATACAATGTAATACTATTGGCTTTCTATAAACCGAACGAGAGCCCCATTCATAAGAAATTCTTATGAATGGGGCTCTCGTTCGGTTCAGAGAAAGGCAATAGTACTACATGTTTTCTATAAGCCGAAAGTCTATAAACCGAACGTTCGGTTTATAGACTTTCGGCTTATGGAATACATGTAATCCTATTGCTATTCTATAAACCGAACGTTCGGTTTATAGAATAGCCATAGGATTACATGTATTACATAAGCTGAAAGTCTATAAACCGAACGTTCGGTTTATAGGCTGTCGGCATTTAACTATACAGAGACAGAGTCTCCATTCATAAAATTATGAATGGAGACTTTGTCTCCGTGTAGTAAAATGCCGAAAGCCTATAAACCGAACGTTCGGTTTATAGACTTTCGGCTTATGTAATACATGTAATCCTATGGCTATTCTATAAACCGAACGTTTGGTTTATAGAATAGCAATAGGAATACATGTATTCCATAAGCCGACAGCCTATAAATCGAACGTTCGGTTTATAGGCTGTCGGTTTTTAACTATACGGAGACAAAGTCTCCATTCATAATTTTATGAATGGAGACTCTGTCTCCGTATAGTTAAATGCCCACAGCCTATAAACCGAACGTTCGGTTTATAGGCTGTCGGCTTATGGAATACATGTATTCCTATTGCTATTCTATAAACCGAACGTTCGGTTTATAGAATAGCCATAGGATTACATGTATTACATAAGCCGAAAGTCTATAAATCGAATGTTCGGTTTATAGGCTGTCGGCATTTAATTATACAGAAAGAGAGTCTCCATTCATAAAATTGTGAATGGAGACTCTGTCTCCGTATAGTTAAATGCCCACAGCCTATAAACCAAACGTTCGGTTTATAGTCTGTGGGCATTTAACTATACGGAGACAGAGTCTCCATTCATAAAATTATGAATGGAGACTTTGTCTCCGTGTAGTAAAATGCCCACAGCCTATAAACCGAACGTTCGGTTTATAGGCTGTCGGCTTATGGAATACATGTATTCCTATTGCTATTCTATAAACCGAACGTTCGGTTTATAGAATAGCAATAGGAATACATGTATTCCATAAGCCGACAGCCTATAAACCGAACGTTCGGTTTATAGGCTGTCGGCTTTTAACTATACGGAGACAAAGTCTCCATTCATAATTTATGAATGGAGACTCTGTCTCCGTATAGTTAAATGCTATTGTATTCTATAAACCGACTCTATTTCGGCTTATAGAATGCAATAGTACTACGAATGGACGAATGAACAAATTATTTTCGTTTATTAACCATTCGCTCATTCGGCTTTCGTTAGCTTAGCATTTTCGTTCTTCGGACGAATGGACGAAAATGCTATTTTCGGACGAAAATGCTTTCGTCCGAAAACGAATGCACATGTCTAGCATTTACACCATATATTTCTTACAGACATACATATTTTAAAAGCAGTGATGTTTGTGTATAGGTTGCAGTCATGCTGAGAGAATCCCAAAACTGACTGGAAAAGACCCCAAATCCAGGACCATTGGCAACCATTCATGTTTTATTACATTTGTGAAACTAAGCCCACCTCTTTACAGTATTCAAATAAAATAAAAGCATTAATTCAGATAGAAAATAATATAACATCCTTAGCGCTTTCGCTAAGAGAAAAGCTTTCTTTAAAAAAAAAAAAAAATTACAAAAATATCATTATCAATTTAAAATAAATCATCAATTAACATAGTAAATAAGATCAAACAATAAACATAAAAATATACAAGACTAACAAGACAAAACCTCATTGACCTTTGAGCTACAATCATTTGCTATAGATTTTGTTGTCATCTCGGTGGTGGGCTGAACCCTCTGTTTTATTTTCCTTATCATCTATTGCAGCGTAATGCCATGCCTAGTTTGCATACAGGTTGGGCTTGCTTTCCTTATTGCTATACCTAAATATGGATATCTTAGGGTTCATGCTTAGCTCCATTGCAAGATGCTCCATTGAAACGACAGAGGAGAGGAGAGAGGGGACAGCACTGTCTAGTTCCATTTGTAATAATGAAGTACTGAGATTTAACCCTTGAGCCAACCAGTTTACCGGATGGGATAGTATAAAGGGCCATAATGGTATCAAAAATTATTTCAGAGAAACTGAATGCCTTCAAGGTCTCTCCTATAAAATTCAGTTTGACTCTGGCAACATTTTCTGGATTTTTACCTGGCTCTCAACATTTCCTCCATGATTTTGCCACATTCTAGCATCCCTTTGAATGTCTTTACCAAATGGGCACTTTACTGTTTTTAAGATAATCAGAAATACTGAAAATAGATTAAATGACCAGCTTTTAAAGAGTCAATAACTCCTTAGATTCACTGGAAATAAAATGGTACTATAAAGGCAATCCAGCTGATAATATTTTGTCCAAAACAAATAAAGAATACAAGGGTTATGTGGCACATTACTAAAATAATTAATAAAAAAGAAATATGTTTAACTAAAAAAAATTAGACTTTCCTTTTATGACTTCTATCAAACCCTATACACTCTCCCAATAATAAATAAAAACATTAACATGCGTGAGTATTTTTGGAAAAAAAATACGTTCCCTAAACTGACAACAATAGAAAAAGGAGAGATTAATACACCTTTTACAGATCGAGAAGTAATTGGTATAATCAATAAACTGAAAAAATCTATGATATAATCTTAACTTTGCACTCCATTTCCCTGCAATTCTCTCTTTATTGAGTAGATCCTTTAGTACTAAGCTCTGAAATAATGCACAGTAGATAACCAGGATTAATCAGAGAGTAAGGGAATCTCAAATGATGTATTCTATGCTTGTTATATGTATTTTGCTTCCTCACAAAGGAGAAGGGAAAATAAATAATTCAGGCCCTTTTTTACTGCTGGATTAACTATAATAATTAACTATAACACTTTGCTAAAAACTTAAAATGTTATGGCTTTTAAAATATTTAGCATTCTTTCCGACATAATAGGATACTATACTATGCTGCTTTTCATTACTTAAGCACGTTCCTGCATCTTTTAAAACAAATGTATCATTAAACATGTTTTTTTTGTGTGCTTGAGGCCATAACTTCAGAGCAGGGGACATGTTACCCAAAAGAGTAATGTTTTAAATGACCCTTTATTATATTAACATAACACATATCATTTATTGTAGGATGGAGCAACCAATGTTTAATAGATCATTGCCCTCAGCATATAAATATACCAAAATACAACCATAGGGAAAAATAAACAACTCAGACCATAACATTTGCATTGTATTCATGGCATACCTCTCAACATCCCCCATCCCCAGGAACATGGGACACCAGTGGGTGTGACTTTGAAAGGTAAGGGTCACTCAAACATCTGTTAATTTGTAATATTCCTTCCTGAACAGCAAAGAAGGAAAATCAGCACAGTTGGGAGGTATGGCATGTCGTAGAAACATAGAAACATAGAATGTGTCGGCAGATAAGAACCATTTGGTCCATCTAGTCTGCCCAATTTTTTTTGAATACTTTTATTAGTCTCCCGGTCTTATAGCTAGGATAGCCTTGTGTCTATCCCACGCATGCTTAAAATCCTTGACTGTGTTTACCTCTACCACTTCTGCTGGATGGCTATTCCATACATCCACTACCCTCTCAGTAAAGTAATACTTCCTGATATTACTTTTAAATCGTTGCCCCTCTAATTTAAGACTATGTGCTCTAGTTGTGCACAACAACGTCTTTCCTCCAAGCTATACATGTTAAGATGCTTTAACCTTTCCTGGTAAGTTTTATCCTTCAACTCATGAACCAGTTTAGTAGCCCTTCTCTGAACTCTCTCCAAAGTATTAATATCCTTCTGGAGATACGGTCTCCAGTACTGCGTACAATACTCCAAGTGAGGTCTCACCAGTGCTCTGTACAATGGCATCAGCACTTCCCTCTTCCTACTGATAATACCTCTCCCTATGCAACCAAGCATTCTGCTAGAATTTCCTGCTGCTCTATTGCATTGCCTACCTACCTTCAAGTCCTCTGAAATTATTACTCCTAAATCCCTTTCCTCAGATGTTGAGGTTAGGACTGTACCAAATAGTCTATATTCTGCTTTTGGATTTTTAATCTTGCACTTGTCCACATTAAATGTCAGTTGCCACTGCTCTGACAATTTTTCTAGTTTAGCTAAATCATTTGCCATTTGGCCTATCCCTCCATGAATATCAACCCTGCTGCAAATCTTTGTATCATCAGCAAAAAGACATCCTTTGCCAATAAGACCTTCTGCAATATCGCTAAAAAAATAATAAAGAGAATGGGTCCAAGTACAGATCCCTGAGGTACCCCACTAGTAGACCAGGAAAATCCTACATACAATGATCAAAGGTCATCCAGCATTATCATACACTAGCAACTGCAACAGTAATGAAATTCACAGAAAGCTACAAGCCTGTTACTATGGTGGCCATATTAACAAAACTAAATCCTGCAAGAAAAATGTTAAAAACCTGGAATTTTATTTCCTATAAAGAATTCTCTAGTACTGAATAAAATGTTGCTCAAAGACATGATACAATGTTTTAACATTTCTAACTCCCTCATTACATTAATTTATTTGTAAACATTTTCAGGGCATAGATGTAAAATTAGATGCAGTAAAAATGTACACATAAGCATATTTTCATTTGTTAGGGTTTTCACCAATTTATTATTAAGCCAAACCTATTTTTTAAAATACCATATACAATATCAGGTATATGCCACAGATTTACTAACTAAAAAAAACAATATTCTTGATAATTAATTTTTTACATTAGTACATTTTACCACCCAAACCACTTTGGATTAAACACTGCTTTTAAGATAGAAAACATTTTACAAGCTAGCACTATACATTAGCTAATTTATAGCTTTGCCATCACAATACTTACTGATCATGTATCATAAAGAATAGAGAATAAAAAGCAAGCTACGAAAGAGGGTGCGTGTATGCACTGCTGCAGGGGTCACACTGCCAGTACCAAATAATTGACAGTAAAAATAACAAATATGAAATAGAAATTTGTCCCCATGCTATGCATAATATCAAAGTATATACATAAGAACCAAAAGGGAAGAACACACCTGAACTAGCAGTGATTATGAGGGGATGCTGACAGAATAGTTATATACAATCCACAGGGATATATATAATTAAGCATTATATTTGTGAATCACCAATGGGAATGACATGACTCTCTATGTATGGGCCCATCAGTAATAAAATAATAAAAAGATTAATTTAGCCCATAAAGAATTTGGGATATACTGATTGGATGAGGACATTTTTTGCATAATAAATAACAGTGACAAAATATTTATGTGAACTAAATATAAACATGCCGTTTATTGGGTAAATAAGATTAAATTGTGAGCTAACCAAAATATACTAGAACGTGAAAACACGATATTAACATAGATTGGAATAAATCATAATTCAAATATATGATTTCTATAAAACGTGGAAGAATTATAAATGCATTATTACATCTACAGAAAAAGTGCTTAGAAATCAGTTGACTGTGCAGTTACATTTCTAACCACAAGATGGCAAAATAAAGTATATCAGTTATAGTATCACACAATTAATTCTGAAGATACCAGATATCTCTGCTTAAAGTAACTCAGAATTATTAAATCCAGGATACTTCATGTGCATACAATGCAACTCTCTATATATGGAATCCTAATCTTAGAATAATAACAATGGCATACACTCCTTCTAGCCATCTAAATCTTCTAAATCCCATGGATATTAGTTATTAAATATATAGGGAAATTCGCTATAACACAGAAATACATTTCTTGATAAAATAAGGGCTTTTATGTAATTGTTTTCTTCTGCAGTGCGAAAATAAATAAATAAGCCAAGCTAAGGATATAGACTAAGAATATATGCCAAATTATCTGATGTATTAATCATATTCACCAGTATATATAAATTAATTACAATCCAAAATACATTATAATTGAATAATTAGCACATTATACATCACCAGATGGATCTTGAGAAATTGAGATGCCTGAGATGTCCTTCATTAGTTGAAATGTTGTATGCTCGAAAGAAATATTGAAATATCCTAAAGATCAGTCATGGCTTAAATGGGAGAAAGAATTGAACAAAATATTTACTAGAGATGAGTGGTTACAAGGACTTAATTTAGTCAAAAGATATGTTCACTGTATTAAGCAGCAGGAGATTCAATATAAACTCAATTTTCGTTGGTATTTAGTCCGACTAAAAATGAATAGATTTTCACTAACTACATCACCACAGTGCTGGAGATATAGAAAGGAACTAGGCACCCACTTTCATTTATGGTGGGAATGCCCAGAACTACAGGGAATGAAAAATAATCTTGAATATCTTTTAAGTTATATTTTACATAGACAAATCAAGATCATCCCACAGATGTTTCTCTTCCATATCGATTTACCTAGTAATGACAGTTCACAAATTTCCTTAATTATTCACATCCTCCTGACAGTCAAGTTATGCATCGCGAGAAGATGTAAAACCGCAGGTCAGATCTTATGGTCTAAAATTACCGTATTTATCGGCGTATAACACGCACTTTTTCTCCCTGAAAATAGGGAGCAAATGATGGGTGCCGATCTGTGGCTGGGGAAAAAAAAAAAAATCTAAAACTTACCTTGTTCCTGCTGTCCCCCGGTGCTCTGAAGGTGCGTGGCTGTGAGGGAAGCGTTGTGAGCTCCCCTCCAGCCGCACGGTCAATAAAGTGTGGTTTTTTTTAAACAAACTTTATCGTTCCGCACTGCTGGAGGGAAGCTCACAGCGCTTCCCTCACAGCCACGCACCTTCAAAGCACCGGGAGACGGAGCAGGAGCAAGGTAAGTACTGGGGTCTGGGGAAGGGGGGGAGGAGGGTGGCATACTAAGGGGCAATACCCTGGCATATTACATGGCATATTGGGGGAAATATCCTGGCATATTAAAATGGCATATTGGGGCAATATCCTGGCATATTAAAATGGCATATTGGGGGCAATATCCTGGCATATTAAATGGCATATTGGGGGCAATATCCTGGCATATTGGGGGCAATATCATGGCATATTAAATGGCATATTGGGGGCAATATCCTAGCATATTAAAATGGCATATTGGGGGCAATATCCTGGCATATTAAAATGGCATATTGGGGGCAATATCCTGGCATATTGGGGGCAATATCATGGCATATTAAATGGCATATTGGGGGCAATATCCTGGCATATTAAAATGGCATATTTGGGGCAATATCCTGGCATATTAAAATGGCATATTGGGGGCAATATCCTGGCATATTAAATGGCATATCGGGCTTCAAAGTTCTTTATTTGAAATTTAAGGTTTTTTTCCTGAAATTTCCTTCTTAAAATGAGGTGTGTGTTATACGCCGGCGCGTGTTATACGCCGGCGCGTGTTATACGCCGGCGCGTGTTATACGCCGATAAATACGGTACTTCTCAGATAGACCGTCAATTCAAAATGGAAGCTGCATTCTATTGTAACCAGGAGGCTGTGAAAAATTACGAAATCCCCTGGATAATCAGTAAACAGACACATTGTAGAAATAGCTATTAATTAACCTTTCCCATTCGCACAGCCCACCCTCCCCCCAATTTTTCTGAGCCCCCTTTGTAGAGCCAATTGTATGTATGTTTGAATGAGTGTATGAATCACCCTTAAAACATTCGTTTCCATAGTATGTATACATATGATTTATGATTTGTGACATGTTATCCCCATGTTATGTGTTTCCTATCTGTTTAATATGTGAACTTTTTTTTTTAAATAAAGATATATTAAAAAAATAAATGTTGTAAGTTAGCTTACTATGGGCTGTATTTATCAAGACAAAATAAGTGGTATTTCATGGTATTAAGTGCTAAAATAGTAGTAGTAACCATGGAAACCAATGGAAAGTTATGGCAATTTGCTCCAAATATAGCACCTTTTTAAAAAATGTTTTGCCTTGATAAATGCTTCCCTAAGTGTAGCAATGAAGTTACCATGAAGAAAATGCACATGTGTTCTTTGGGCATTCATTATCCAGAGCACTCAAAAGAGAAGCTCAGCTCTGCTATCAGACCACTTATTGGTCTCCTAAATCTGAAGCCCGGATTTGCATTTCCCTGCAATTCCTTTGCAACATGTTATAAACTCTAAAATCCTTATGTCCCTTACGCTCCCTTGTTTTGTAACTTTTTTCCAATTGGAAACGAGGGTTGAGTTATTAATTTGTACAATGTGATCTGTTATTTTATATAAATGTCCTCTTTTATGTCACCAGATGGAGCTCTTGGCTAAAACATGCTCTTAATTAATGTCTACACCAGAGATCATTAACGACAATTTGTAATTTTGAGGTCATAAGCTATACCCTTTATGACCCACTTTTCATTGACATTGTCAAAATTCAAAAAGTTTGGGAAATAACTTTCCAGACTTTGTCTTCAAATTTGAACATACATTTCAAACAGGGCAATATTTTTCTAGCAATGAAATTAATCATTACTAGGAAATAGAAAAACTAGTGAAGAAAAAAAGGAAGCATACATTTGCTCAATGCAAAATGGAAATTGGTTACTACATGTGTTTAGCAAAAATTGATACATTTAATCAGAGAAATGGTGAAAAGCTACTTTTGAAGAGTAACAAGATAGATACAGCTTCATTCTTCACTGTAATCCCTAATAATAACTATGCCAATATCATTGGTTCACCTTATAAGGAACACTCTATACATAATTGTTTGTATACGTCTTTATCTGTATTAAAGGGAAAATATAAGGGTTTCTTAGTATGACAAAGATTCTACCAGAAGCCCATGAAGGGTGAAACGCGTAGCGCACTGGACTCACCCTGCTGTTCTTTATGTACATATATTGCGTATATTTTTATTCTACATCTTTTAATTTTTGATACTTACTGGACAAGATTTCTCCTGCAGCTGTGTGGCGCCCACTACGTTTGACAGAGAAAACTTCCATGTAAGCAGATACTTTTTTTTTATATTAAAAGTCTGTATATGTTACACACTAATTGGATATCTGTTGTTTCTGTTCCTGAGCCAAAATCTAAGCAGATTAGCCACAGCAGGATTCTACAAAACGACATCTTACCCTTGAAGTGAAATTATTTTCCAGCCATCCTGTGAGTGCATCCCCTTGAGGAGGGTCAAAGCTTTCTCCTGATTCCTCAGGATATTATTTCACATTGTCACATATAAGTTGTTATATATATATATATATATATATTAATTGTGTTTATCACATATATATTTTATCACAGTTTGCTCCAAGCGCACTTATTGTTCTTTATTTGTATATATTGTCTGTATTTGTGTGGTTTAGGGACACACTGCATAAGTGCTGCTAGAGTTGTGATTGCAGCGCTGGGTTCACTTTTTTAATTTGTGTACACTGCTGAGAGAATGCCTGAAGCATCAACATGCATGGAAGAAAGATCAAGTAGAGAAAGTGCCATGGCAAGCCAAGACCCTGCATGGGATATACCATCAAGAGATAGCCAAGGTGGCTGACATTTGGAAATCCTACTAGTGGCTGGAGAGGGCTTGTCTCAAAGACAAAATTGAGGCACTAATCATAACAGCACAATAAAAAGCACTGAGCATCAGATCCACAGAAGCAGTAATCTTCAACACCAGTCCCAAGTTCAGATGGGAGTTTCCACAGAAGGTCATGGAGAATAACAAGGCTATGATCCTGTGGGACTTCAAGATACAGAGGGACAGACAGGTTCTGGCCTATCATCCTGATATCGTGGTAGTAGATAAGGACCAGAAGACAGCGATGGTAATAGATATAGCGATGGCAAGTGACTGCAACATCAGGAAGGAGTATGAGAAGCTGGAGAAGTACCAGGGCTTAAAATAAGAACTAGAAATTAAGTGGAAAGTGCAGGCCAAAGTGGTCTCGGTAGTGATAGGACCACCCAGGGCTGTAATACCTCTGCTGGGAGTGTGGCTCCAACAGATTCCAGGAACGATATAAGATTACTCTGTCCAGTGCTAGAAATAGCTAAGATACTGTTCAGAGTCCTCAAAATCCCAGGCCTCTGAACTCCCAGCCTGAGGTTGAGGAAGACACACACCACCCATATGGAGGTTGAGAAAAATATTTTTTATAAACATATTGAAAAGCATCTCACTCTAATTAAGGATACAAGGGTTTACAATCATTTTCACATTCCTCACATAAAAGCTTCAGTTCTGTGATTTGAAAGTGAGCACGCATATATGTGGGTGGCACTGGCAAACAAACTACAAACACAGCATATCGTTAAATGAATAAGAAGTTATAGGATTTGATTGCTACATATGTTTGTCTTTGTTCCCAACACATTCGCTCATTAACAAGATCAACGCAAAGGATTGTATGTTATGCCGTACAATACATTTTGTTCTCTATTTCAACTATGTTTGTAATAATAAAAATAACCCTTTGTTTTAAAATAAAAACAAACTGCCCCACAGAATTAAATCACTATTCCATTTTTAGTTGTCAGCCATTTTCTTTGCATAGCAGCCATTTTGTAAGTGATATAGTTCATGCAGTATTAAGTTAGTTTGGCAAACTAGTTGAATGACCTGTTGCATGGCCGAGATTGAAATACCTAACAGCTTATTTAAGATGTGCTGTTAGGCTTAATTATCTACTTCATGCACTCAACCACTTGTTACATATTGGTTTATAATCAACGCAAATTGTGTGAGAAACTTCTAACAACTTCACAGCTCCATAAGAATTACAAAATGAGAACCTGTGATGCTACAACCTGCTTTTACTCAGTCTATTAATCCCAAAGACATTTCTGCACCTTGCAAACAGTCTTCATAAAGACACGGCATACAGAGCATTAATCTACAATTGTACAATTAGGTATTGAAGTGGATACAGCTGCCACCAGTTACATAAAGCTTAAAAGCTGTACAATTCAAAGAATAATATAGAAAACATGTGAAATTGTCTTAACAATGATTCAAATTAACAAACAAGAAGTAATTGGAGACTACAATAATCATTTTTATTGCACTATATGGAAGGGTAAAAAATGTATTAACCCCTGAAGCAGTGGCGTTCCCACCATTGGTGCAGGGGTCGCAGCTGCGACCGGGCCCGTCACTCCAGGTGCCCGGCCGCCCTGCAACCCCTGCGCACACACACATTTTTTTTTTTTTAAAAATGTGCTGGCAAACGGGGCAGCTGCCCAGGGCCCATTCATTCTTGGGGCCCAAGGTAGCTGCCCCGTGGACAACCGCTGCCCGTGTGACTGTCTCACACGGAGACAGTCACTATCGGGCAGCAGCCGGGCATCCATCAGATGCAGACCCAGATTTTTTTCACAGCCGGCGGAATTGACAATGGTGGCTGTATTTCCTGCAAGCACCGTGCGTGCAGGAAACATATTGGAGGGAAACTTGGTGGCCGATGAGCAGCATACAAGTAAGTCCGGGGGGGGGGGTAACCTGGTAAATGGACAAATAACTCGTGCAAATGGGCAAAATAATTGGCAAATGGGCAAAATAACTGTCAAATGGGAAAATAACTGGGGCAAAGGGGAAAATAACTGGCAAATGGCCAAATAACACAGGCAAAATGGGTAAAATAACAGTCAAATGGGCAAAATAATTGGCAAATAGCACAGGCAAATATCTGGCAAATGGGTAAAATAATGGGCAAATAACATGGGCGTATAACACAGACAAATGGGAAAAATAATGGGCAAATAGGCAAAATAACTGGGGCAAATAACTGGCAAATGGAAAACAACACAGGAAAATATCTGGCAAATGGGCAAAATAATTGGCAAATGGGCAAATAACACAGGCAAATATCTGGCAAATGGGCAAAATAATGGGCAAATAATTGGCAAATGGGCAAAATAACAGGCAAATAACTGGCAAATGGAAAACAACACAGGAAAATATCTGGCAAATGGGCAAAATAATTGGCAAATGGGCAAATAACACAGGCAATTACTGGCAAAATAATGGGCAAATAATTGGCAAATGGGAAAATAACTGGCAGGTTAATAGTGGCATATTAATGGGAAAATTGGCTGTGGCATATTGGCAATATGGCTGTGGCATATTAATGGGGAAAATGGCTGCAGCATATTAATTGGCAATCTGAATGTCTGGCTGTGGCATATTAATGGGCAAATTGGCTGTGGCAAAAGTGATACTGTGGCATGTTCTGTGGGACAAAATAACATGTACTATGGGGGGAAAGTGACACTGTGGCATGTTTTGCAGGGGGCAGTTCAGTGGGACAAAGTGACACTGTGGCATGTTCTGGCAGGCAAATTTACACTGCGGCATGCCAAATCGTGTGGGTGCAATATGAGTACAACCCAAGTTCTGTGGGTACTGTATAGTGCTGTGTCAAGACATTTAGGTGCAATGTGGGTGCAGAGGAATGTAATAAAAATAAGAAATTAACAATTTTTCAATAACATTTTTCTTACATATGAAAATAGTTGAATATGATTAAAATGTTCATATAAGTATACATGCAGCTAGTTATATATGAGGTGGTAGAGTTTACTGAGAGGTTAGTGGATGCATGGAATAGCTTTCCAGCAGAAGTGGTAGAGGTTAATACAGTGAAGGAGTTTAAGCATGCATGGGATAGGTATAAGGGTATCCTAGATATAAGACAAGGCCAGGCACAAAGCGGCACAGTTGGGAGGCATGTAAGTGGCATTTCTGGGGTGGAGTTGCGTCGGGGGGCCCGGGGGCAATTTTTGCACCGGGCCCGGTGGTTTCTAGTTACGCCTCTGCCCTGAAGGACACCTGACACATCATGAATGCAATTAAACCTAGACTAGCAGCTAATTTACTAGCTAAAATAACTAAAAAGTAGGTCTAAATTTTCCAATGATTGAGAAACTCTATCAAGCTAACATGTTAGTACATATTTATAGACTACAGGAAACGTCTAACTGGTCTGAGCCGTGGCATGTATTAGTATCTGAAAGTGTGGGGAATAAGATCCTACACCAGTATATCTGGATAAACAGTAGTACAAAAAATCTCAGATTCTCTACTCTTCTTTAGTTCCGTGTTAGGACAAACACTAAGAAGTTGGATCAAGAGTAGAGTTGAGCGGACACCTGGAAGTTCGTGTTCGGCAGGTTCGGCCGAACTTCGAAAAAATGACAGGGTCCATGCTCGAACTTGACCCTGAACCCGAACCCCATTGACGTCAATGGGGACACAAACTTTTGGCCACTAAAATGCCTCTAAAGAGTCCTGGAAAGGGCTGCAAAATGAAGTAAAATGTGGGTAAGAGTGTCCCCATTCATACGAATAGGTCTATAAACCGAAAGAGATTCAGTTTATGGAAAGCCAATAGCATTACATGTATTACATAAACCGAAAGTCTATAAACCGAAAGAGATTCGGTTTATAGACTTTCGGTTTATGGAATACATCTAATGCTATTGGCTTTCCATAAACTGAATCTCTTTCGGTTTATAGACTTTCGGTTTATGTAATACATGTAATGCTATTGCTATTCAATAAAACTAAATAGAGTCCCCATTCATAAGAAAGCTATAAGATTGGGAACTGGGGACCAATAAAATTATTTATAAAATTGAGCAGACTAGATGGGCCGAATGGTTCTTATCTGCTTACACATTCTATGTTTCTATGTTTCTATTATGGTAACTTAATCTTTTTCCTTTATATAGCCCAAAAACTGCATCTTCCTAAAGGCAAGCAATTTAATTACTTGCGAATCAAAAGTTTTTTTGTCTGCATCCCTCTTTCGAACTCATCAGGAATTACATCAGATCCTAGCTCAGATTTTTTGCTCTAAGACTATGGGGAAAATTCTAACTAGGGCGAAAAGAGCAATATCAGCTGTCTCTAAGACTGACATACGGGCAATCGCCTCTAGGGAAAGAGAATTGAATATAAAAATATCCACAGCAGACTGGCTAAAATCCCTCATCCAAGTTAACAAAACAATTAATTGTATTAATATTATGGGGAACCAGAACAAAATTGCTAACAGGCAGTACCTGGTTCCCAATGGAATCACTAAGATGTTTCCAAACTGTCCCTCAAATTGTTGGAGATGTGGGTGAGTAGATGGTTCCATCCATCATATTTGGTAGGGTGTTTAATGATTAAGAATTTGTGGAGCAGAAATGACAGTTGGCTAAGCTCCGAGATGGCTGTTTAAAAGATCTGCTCTGCAACGATTGAGCCAATTGTAGCATAACTTAGACATCCTACCTACCTAAAAGTATCTGAAAAGCAGTTGTATTTACCCTTCAATGGGTCCACCTTCACAAACTCGGAGAACCGCAAAGAAAGATCTTGGGGAAGGTACTTTACTCAGTAATAAATCTCTGTCTCAGTGCAGACAGCCGTTGGATCATAATATGGCGGACAACTCCGTTTCTCATCATCACCTTACCACTAAACAAGATCTTGAAGAAATGTTTACTAGAGTGCAACAGTGTATCAGAGATGAGATTAGCTCTGCTCTAGCATTGATACAAACGGAGGTGAAAACCCTACAAAATCTGACTGAGACACATGATGTACGGATTAATCAATTACTTGGAGATTATGACCAACTGGCAAACGATTCGGTTGATCTACACCATAGAGTATCGGGTCTTGAGTCTGCAATGGAAGATATGGGTAACCGGTCCCGCCGCAATAATGTGCGTCTCAGAGGATTACCTGAGCGTATAAAGATGAATGAGTTACCCCGGATACTTGAACAGCTGTTTAAAGCTGCCATGCCTGATTTACCTGAGGAAAAATTGCTCTTGGACAGAGCACATCGATCGCTTAAAGCCCCTGGTCCACCGTGCTCTCGTCCAAGGGACGTGATTGTTCGTTTTCACTTCTTCCAAACTAAAGAAATACTTATGAGTGCTACAAGGCGTTCCCCTTATAATGTATGAAGGTGTACATATTCAGACTTTCCAAGACCTTGAACCTATAACATTGTACCGTAGGCGTCAATGGAAACCTTTTACAGATAGGCTAAGAAAAGCAGGTATTCGGTATGCCTGGGGGTTCCCCTTTAAAATCATTATCTCCCATGATGGAGTTACTCGCTCCTATTTTACTTTTGAGGAATTGCAAAGCTTTGTGGATGAGGAGATCGAGCGAGTGAACCCTAGGCATTGTGCAAAGAGCCCTGGTACTGGTTCACAAGAAGAGGTTCATCATTTAACTTCCTCAAGGTCCACCCTTCGCCATTAGTCTATCTTACTATCATTCAGTATTTGGGTCTGTTAGTTTCTAATCCTAATTATTCTTGTCCTTCCTTCTGGAGTTGCTTACATTTTTATTGTTACTGGTTCAGATTCAATTACTTTAGAGCTACCTTCTCAATACTAGGTATTAAATTTATAATATATAATGTATATAAAGTAAACCCAGTTACAAATATATAAGGTTACTGTAACGTCTACGTACGACGGTTATTTTATTCTTTTTCACATATTTGTATTTAGTAAGATTGTTTTTGCTTTGGAAAATTCACGGAGTATAAGCTAGACAAAATGCAGGTTAATCCATTTACAAATATGTAACTTGAGGAATTGAAGGGGGATGAGTCGTTAGTGTTCGAAATGCCATGATCTAATAAATCACAAGCAAAAGTTAAAATTTTATCCATATAAACTTACCTGTTTTTTTTTTTTTTTTTTGCAAGCAATAGTGGTGAATTTTAATTATTGATTTATCCGTAAGTTTCCATTTAAGGATATTCCACTTTGTATTGATAGTAAAGGTATTAAACCTTTGCAGTTTTATTTCATGTTCATAAATGTAACTTTAGCTGCGGTTCATGATGAAGATCTCTGATGTTTCATTGTATCGATTATGAGGCTCACCGTCATTAGCAGGCACACACTCCAAGACCTGAGGAGTGGTTATTAATTGATTAATTGATTATTCAGGTTTTGACACAGAGTGTAGATATTTTTTAAGAAAGTATGTAGCCGTCTTAACATCTTTAAAAGTAATCTTTACAAAGATAATATTAGCCGGTCTAATAGTTTTTATCCATACCGATTCACCTTTTGTTACTCTGATCTGGTATGCCTTTGAGCACATCCCTGTGGATTTGTCTGTTAGTGTTCCTTGAGCTTCTATTATATTTATTTTGGGGTTTTATCTAATAGTTTTGGATAAGTACTTATATTCCCTTTTAAAATTTAGTGAACAACAGACCGTGTTTTAGCTTTAGTGCAAACCTTTTGTGATGCTTCTTTGATATAAATGTATAGCGTTTTTGTTCCATAAGAGGTCACACTCTTTGTTTGACTAAGAACCCGGTGCAAATTGGCTTGGCTCCAAAATAATCGCTACCAATTTTAGTTGAACACTTTTAATAGTTTTATTGTATTTTTTAACGTGGCATGGTAATAATACCTTGCATCCAGAAACTTTCTGGTATAAATGTCAATTTGTTGAGGTTTTCTGGGAAAAACAACAAGAGGTATTTATACAATGTATTATATATAAACAAATCACACACAACTCACTAAAAAAGCAACTTTAAGGATCATAGTGACTTTATTTTTTTCCATTAATTTCAGGTGCTCAAATTTGAATGAGTCTGATATAAATGTTACGTAACTCCCTACCAGTTTTAACTCTATACAACAAGTGAGTTAAGATAATTACAGTATATCATTTGTTAAGTAATTATATGAATTTTGTTATTCATTTATTTTGTAATTTCATATTTCTACATTTATATATACTTTTATTGTGTAGGATTTTTGAAGTCTCATCTGCTTTGGTAGTATTTACTCTTGCTACGTTTAACATGTTTTTTCAGTACTTTTTAGCACAATATTATAGGAGGCTTTCTACTAAGTTCTGTTCTCTCGCCCCTTCTAATCATTTAAAGCTGGCTACGATGTGAGTCCACAGTTTTAGGCTCACATATCACCCAGTCACAATAATTTCCGATTTTTCATATTATTTTTTTTTCCGTTTTTCATATTAGTTCTGGGATCAGTTCTAAGTTGCATTTTGGTATTTGTATTCATTTAAACTGTTCTTTCTTACAATTTATTAGTAGGTAAGGATTATATATACATAAGCTCGCTCTCGTTGCAAGACACACTATTCCATCCCTATATACCCATTTATTTATATTGGGTGGGTGTGTCATCACTTATAAAAAAAAAAAAATTATTTTTATAACTTAAGCTCTACTTGGCACTTATTGTCTCACCTTGTTTTTAACTGGCAACTATATAAGCCCAGTTGTTAAATTTAATTTTATACCCCCCCCCTTCCTTTTTTTTTTTTTTTTTTTTTTAAATTGTAGCAGAGCCCTTTACCCTTCCTAACCTTCCCTCCCCTTCTTTCCATTCATGACCCAAAATATTATAGTCCTTATTAAGTACTTACCCCAGTTCTTATAAATTAATATGTCGTCCCCTGTATCATTATTATCGCTTAATGTACATGGCCTTAACTCTCCGCAAAAGAGGAGAACCCTTCTAAGACACCTTAAAAAACGTAATACTGATATTGCTTTTATCCAGGAGACACACTTTGCCTCCACTAAACCCCCTAGTTTAATAGACAGAACTTATACTCGTTGCTATACAGCTAATTTTTTAACCCAAAAATTGGGAGTAGCTATTTTACTACGGAAAAATTGTCCATACACTGTTACTTTCTCTCATGCAGACCCTAAGGGTAGATACATTTTTTTATCTGGGAATTTAGGTTCGCTCACAATAGCCCTTCTCAACGTATACGCACCTTCTATCCCTAGCGTTATCTTTTGGCGCGAACTCTCTGATTTCTTAGACAAACATTCTTATGATAAATTAATATTTGGGGGAGACATGAACGCTACTCCGTCCCCAGAATTGGACAGGTCTTATATCAGTCCTACAGGGTCAACTCATCCTGCTGATAAACATCTTCTGGATTTCATAAACAATCACAATCTCTTAGATATCTGGAGGCTACAGCATCCCTCACGTAAGGACTATACCTTCTTCTCACATCCTCATCATAGCTATTCAAGAATAGATCTATTTTGTGTGTCTCATGCCTGTCTCCCACTCATTGAATCCACAGAAATACACTCAATTACTTGGTCTGACCATGCGGATATTTCATTAATTTTTACAAATAAGGAATTCTCCAAACACTGGGCATGGAAATTTAATGATACTCTCTTACATAATAAAGAGGTCTTATTATCGTGTAAACAGCAACTAAAAGATTATTTTAATTTGAATGAGGGAACAGTTGATAATCCTGTTACGCTTTGGGCAGCTCACAAGACGGTGATACGGGGTCACTTAATTAGCATTAGTACACGACTTAAGAAAGATTCAGCAAAACTTCATCAACAACTACAAACTGATCTTTACAAATTAGAAACTTTGCACAAAGCCAATCCAACAGCGCCCATTCTTTCTCAGCTTAATAATTTTAGGAGCCCAATTAAACAACTCACGCTCAAAGATACAGCTAAATCACTTAAATTTACCAAACGATACTACTATGAAAATGCAAACAAAGCAGATAAGTTACTAGCCTCTATGTTGAAGTCACAATTGTCGTCTAGGTTAATTTCTACAATTACCACTGGTTTAGGGACTGTGGTAACCAACCCACAAGACATTGCTAAAGAGTTTCATGATTATTTTACGAGTCTTTACAATCATTCGCCTGAAGAAACTTTTTTTAACAAAAAACATATTGATGAAGTCTCTAAATACCTAGATCAAATTCAGCTACCTTCTCTTACACAAGAGGATATTGGTCTTCTGGGTTGCCCGATAACTGAATTGGAAATTGAATCGGCTGTCGGAACCCTGAAGACCAATAAGGCCCCTGGACCAGATGGCTTTACAGCTCTTTATTACAAAACCCTGAAAGAAATTCTAATTCCACAACTACTTCCAGTGTACAACAGTCTCTTGATGGGGAACTACCTAACTGATGACATGCAAGAAGCTAACATTACTCTCATTCACAAACCAGGTAAACCAAAGGAATATACAACCAACTACAGACCAATAGCACTTTTAAATATAGACTACAAACTTTTTACAAAAATTCTTGCCAACCGTCTTAATACAATATTACCTAAGCTAATTCACCCGGATCAGGTGGGCTTCATCCCTGGTAGGCAGGCATTGGATAACACCAGGAGGTGCATAGATCTTCTGTGGATGGCAGATGAGTCTCGAACGCCTTCTCTGTTTCTTTCTTTGGATGCAGAGAAGGTGTTTGACCGAGTAAATTGGGCTTTCTTAAGACTGGTCATAGAAAAAATAAATTTTTCCACAACAATTCTTAAATTGTCTGGCGGCAATTTACCATAAACCTTCTTCTAAAATAAGTATACCTGGGGCTACACCCTTAAGACTGTATAATTTTTAATGGAACTAGACAGGGCTGCCCTCTTTCACCCCTCTTATTTGCTATTTCTTTGGAACCCCTTCTGCATTCTATACGACAGAACACAAACATTAATGGATTCACAGTAGCCAATAATCGATACATAGTAGCTGCCTATGCAGATGATATTATACTCTCTATTACTGACCCACTTCAATCCCTTCCACACATTTTTAAAGAATTACAAATTTATTCTAAAGTCTCTGGTTTTCAAGTTAACCCAGAAAAGTCCAGGGGACTTCCGATTCATTTAGCTGCTCAAACTCGTCAGACTATACAGTCCACCTTCTTAATACCATTATCTGACCAACCATTGACTTACTTGGGTATACAACTCTCATCTGACCACACTAAATTGTATCAACTCAACTACACTCCCCTCCTGCACAAACTTAAATCAGATCTGGATAAATGGAATCCCCTTTTAATCTCTTGGATTGGATGATTAACTACAATTAAAATGAACCTCCTACCTCGGTTGCTGTACCTTTTCCAGGCATTGCCAATCCCACTAGTCACCAAAGATTTCTCGGTACTGCAAAAATCAGTTAATCGTTTTATCTGGCAAGGTAAGAAATCTAGAATTAACATCTCTACGTTGTACAAATCCAAATCTGCTGGGGGATTAGGCCTTCCTGATTTCTCAAAATACTATCTAGCTGCCCAGATTGCACAAGTTTCAGCCTGGCATTCCCCTGTTGCTACAATTCGATGGGCTGACTTGGAGAATGATTTATTTAGTCCAGATGTCTTAAACCATTATATTTGGTTACCTAAAAATCACAGACCTCTTTTACGGACGCGATGTCCGATGATACTTAATTCCCTTAGAGTTTGGGACAAATATACCATTAAAATTAATTTAACAACAGCACAATCATCTCTTCAGCCTATTTTTCGCAATAGAAATTTTCCGCCTGGTATGGATTACGTTCAGTTCAGAAATTTTGATCAAGGGGGGATCTCAAGAATCTGTAATTTATTTCATAATAATTCTGTTATATTATTTGATGATCTTAAAAAGACTTTACCTTTACGCTCGCCTGATTATTTCCGATATTTACAACTTAGAGACCTTGCCCTCACTTACTCTTCAATTAATTCAGCCAAAATCAAACAGACATGGTTTGAAAAGCTTTGTTTGAATGATCCTAGACAAAAGGGTCTGATCTCTCAATTATACCAAGATTTTCTTGACTTAAATTCAAATTTTTCTCCATCCTATATAAAGGCTTGGGAATGCGATTTGGGTCATCCAGTGGACTCAGACGATTGGTCTGACATATGGGAAGCCACCTCTAAAATTTCCATCTGTACTACTCATAAAGAGCAGGCTTATAAAACTCTGATGAGATGGTACCGGCCCCCCACTACTGTGGCAAAAATGTACACTTCAGCCTCTCCTCTTTGTTGGAAAGATTGTGGACAATTGGGTACCTACTTTCACTGTTGGTGGTCCTGTCAATATCTGCAAGCCTTTTGGGGGCAAATTCACAAACTCCTCATCCATGTTATAGCTAAGCCAATACCATTTGAACCTGAGCTGTTCCTACTGTCCAAACCTGCTGACATATGCACCAAACATGAAAATGTACTGATTACTAAAATTACTTTGGCAGCTCGTAGAGCTAGAGCACAATTGTGGAATCAACCCAACATGCCTACGTTAACGGAAGTTAAAAACATGATTATTGAGGTAAAAAACATGGACCTCTTAACTGCATATGTACATGATACTCCAGCCAGATTCCAAAAAATTTGGTCATTATGGACCTTGGCCCTCCCTTAAATCTTTATAGTTTACTAAATTACATAACATAATATTAACTTTCGAAACTTATAATAGTTCCTCCACCCTTGGGTCCCCCTATTATATTATTATATCAATACCCCCTTATCCTTACCCATTCCCGTTAATACTTTTCTGATTCACCTTCCTTTTTATCTTCCTTTCCCAGGGAAATATATGTCTTTTTTTTTTTCTCTCCCTTTTTGTTATTTTTATTTTACTAGTTTTTGTTTTTTACCCTAAGTGTTGTATGTTCTCTCTTATCTACTTTCCTATCATATTTCCCATAACCTTGTCTGTCCTGGTTGATTTAACATATTGATGAGTAGCAGACAACGAGCTTATGTTATTTTTATTTTTTCTTAATTAATTATAAAAATATTGATTGAAGAACTATTTCTACTGTCCTATTAATGTTTTTTATGCAAGTTTTTGTATTTATGTTGCCATTTGTTGATGGTGTACTATTGTTGTCTTGAACTTATGTACTGTCCTTTTAATATTTTCTGTATGTGTTCTTGTATTGTCATGTAATGGTATCATTTGTATATTGTATACTATTGAAATCTTGGACTTATGTATTAATGGTTTCTTCAAATAAAGAATGTTAAAAAGAATTTGTGGAGCTTATGATACATTTTATCTCTGGAGAGAGGATGCCGCAAAGTCCAGAATTTGCGCTTCTTCATCTAAAGATTAAATTGCTAAGAAAAGAGCTCCAACCATTAGTTATTCATTGTCTAGTTTCCACAACGATTATAATTTCCCGTAATTGGAGGACTAGCACACCCTTTCTTAAATGTCATCTACTTAGTCAAATAAGACATCAATTATATATGGAGAGAGAATTAAGTTGGTCGAATGAACTGTCTAATGAAAAGTATGCGTCAAATGATGGGTGGATAAAGACATTAGAGTCTTTCCAATAATAATAAAATCCCCATCGCTTTAGAGTGAGATTCTATTCCTTTGGTCCCTGTCTGTGTGTCCCCTCCGGTCCAAATGTGTCATAATGTGTCCCCTCCGGTCCAACTGTGTCATAATGTGTCCTTAATATGTTTTAAGCTTTGTTGTTTATTCTTTTTCGATGTACGGAGAGGAAGGATAAAATGTATGTACTATTGTCCTAAGTTTGTGATATATTTATATTTTATATGTCTTCAAATAAGAAAAGAAATAAAGAATATTGTAAAAAAATAAATCTTGTTTGTAAGGATACATATAAATATGGCATCAAAAAAAGCTGTGTAGTTACTTAAAAAAACAATATATTGTTCGCACGATTACAGTAAATAAGAAAGGCATAACAGTTAAAAAAACACCAAAAAACTCTTGTCCTCAAGGGTTTAACAGACAGACAAGTGTGAGTAGTGGGTAGTTAAAGAGACTGTATCACCTAAACAATGTTAACACTATAAATACAGAGAAATCAAAATTATTGAAAATGAACAATACATTATGTTGGCAAAGTTGCAAGCAAATGCTTAAATAAGGAGAAAAGTGTGTTTAAATGAGTCTGTGGAGTCTCCTGTTTAACACATCACCTGTGGCCTAGAATGCAAATTACACACTTCCCATTGAAAAGCAGGTAAATTGCATCTCAAAAGACAATGATGACATGCAATGTAACTGATTGGGATCAATGGGAAGCGTGTAATTTGCATAGTAGGCCACAGATGATAAATAGGAGACTCCAAAGACAGAATTAAAACACCTTTTACTCTTAATTTAGGCATTTTCTTACAATTTTGCTGATACAATATATATAGATCAGGCATTTATTCTCTGCATTCACAGTAAACCAATCATTAGGTGATACAGTCTCTTTAAGTTTTATATACCGAGCATCTAGGACAAGAGTCAATCTCAAGATTGAAACCCAAATGCTTAGGTAAGTTGGTTGCTACGAATAGTCTGTGCATTATTTTGGACTATATTTTCCATCGGCATTGATAAAATCTGGAACCTAAGCTTATGTTGAAAGAGTTCAAAATATATGTCAATTGTATCAGAAGCTAATATTGCATAATTAAAATGTAATTAACATCTAAGCAGTGGCGGATGCTCCATATGTGCTAGGTGTGCGCAGCATGGCTCCGAGCAGAGAGCACACAAACTCCAGAAATACATACGAAAGACGACGCTGTGTTGAATTTGGAAACAGAGTCACTCACTCTGTTGCCAATTCAACAAGCACGAAAAGTATACGAATTTTCATATACTTTTCGTGTTTGTTGAATTGGCAACAGAGTGAGTGACTCTGTTGCCGAATTCAGCTCAGCATCGTCTTTCGGATGTAACGATGTTTCTCTTGTATTTCCAGGGGTTTGTGTGCTGGCTGTTCTCAGCACACAAACCCCCGGAAATACCCGAGAGACGTCGTGCCTCCGAGTGTCAGGCGTGCTCCGGACTTGAGAGGGAGAGTGTCACTCAATCTGACAGCCCTATTAATGAGAAGCAGGACATTTGGGGGTGACGTGTGGGTGCAATATGATGTCAACTATAAATATATGTTACTGTCATCCACTAAAATTAGATCAATATTTCTGATGTTACATTGATACTTTTTATTATTATTATACCCTATCATACTTGTCACTAATGTGAATGAAGCGTATGCATTTTTCATGTATTATAGGTTTTTTCATGTATTGGATAGTGTCTATTTTGTAAAAAAAATGGTGTGATTTTGAAGACAAAGAGGGACAAAAACTCAAGAGCAAAAACTTGACTTAAAACAGATTGTCTGTCATCATTATGATGCTATATCGTGAAATATATATATATATATATATATATATATATATATAATTTCCTCAGGGAAAAATAAAACATATGTATCCCAAATTGTCCTAATCAATATTTGTTATTTCCATTTAATGTTACATTATATTTTCGACATGATAGCGTAGTCTAACTGTGATAGATGTGGACACCGTGTCATTAGACTTCACTGGAGTATATGTGGCTCTCTGTCATTTTGGGGTAATGACTGCTTCAAGACATGAAGCGAATTCTGTTGCTATGGAACAGACAGAAATGGCATAAACGTGCTCTACCTGAAATTAGCTATCATCAGAAACAGATGGCAGGTATGAGAAAGACCAAATAACTAAAAACTATTCTTTTTACAAGAAAAACAACCAGCTAGTGAAGAAAAAAAAATCAAGTACATAACTCTTCTTATTAGAACAGAATCAACAAAAGGAAACTTTTTAGGACAAAGATTATTGAAGCTGCTTCATTTTCCGTTCAATACTATAACATTTCTAGCATGTCAAAAGTGTTTGTGATATTATTTTGCTGAAACGAGTTATTATAGGTAGATATTCTGTTGTTTTATATATATACACACACACACATTTCCATGTTTACAGCTCTGGAGACTATCTTGATATAAGTGTCTCTCTTTAAGTAATTGGAAGACAAGTAGTTACCATGTGGTCATTGGGTAAGGCAGGGGAAGGCAACCTGTGGACCTCCCGATGTTGCATGACTACATTTCCCATACTCCTATGCCAGCATCTTAGCTGGAAGAACATTACGGGAGATACAGTTCATGAGCATGTGTAGGGCTTTAGGTTGCCTACCCCCGGG
This sequence comes from Pelodytes ibericus, assembly GCA_036172795.1. Classification (NCBI taxonomy): domain Eukaryota; kingdom Metazoa; phylum Chordata; class Amphibia; order Anura; family Pelodytidae; genus Pelodytes; species Pelodytes ibericus. The sequence goes on from CM069866.1 coordinate 21,646,677, forward strand.
GTAAGGAATTAGCTGTGTGTTTGAAATAAACAGTTGCAGACCAGTTTTTAGAAAAAATAATACCGTTAGTGTATTGCAGAACAAGATCACTGTTCTTCTCAAATCTCTACTGGTAGACACCATGGATGCTGATTTGATGGGAACTCAGATGCCATGTGTGTTTGTCTTTCTGTTGCTAACAGCTCCTGTTAATAGGATCCTATCACTATCACATCAAAATTGCACTGGGTATCAGGAAGAATTGCGTTTAAAGTATGCATATCTTGGCTGAGGCCAACAAGTCCTAGGGTGGCACTGTGCAGGGGGTGTCTTTTGCCACCTGTGGCAGAAAAAGCCACTTATTTTTTTATAGCCCACCTGCTGTTTTTTTTTAAGCCCGCTTGCTCGAGTATTTTTCCAGGTAAATAGTAAGCATTTTGAGGACCGGCTTCCTTGCTGTTTTGGACATAAAAGTGTCACTGGGAATGTGTTTGGGCACAAAGGTAGCACTGTAATGTGTTTGGCACAAAGGTAGCACTGGGATGGTTAGGCACAAAGATGGCACTGTGAAGCTGATTTTAGCCAAAAAAGTGGCACTGGGAATGTGTTTGGGCACACATATGGCACTGGGAATGTGTATAGGGACAAATGATTGTGGTGTTTGGGCACATATATAGTACTGGGAAGCTGATTTGAGCACAAAGGAGTAACTGAGATGATGTTTAGGACAAGGATGACACTGGGAAGGTGTTTGGGGGAAAATATGGCACTGGCAAGGTATTTGGGGACAATTAATGTGGATCCTAAACAGGAAGAGGTGTGGCCTGGACAGGGAGGAGTGGGCAAATTTAGATTAGATGAGTGCAATTAGTAAGGACTAGGGCAGCACAAATCCTAAATACACCACTGTATGTATGTATAAATATATGAAATTATTGCACAGCAGCATGAGCATGTGCTTGTGCAAGTGTTCAGTAGTATTCAGCTAATGTGAGCATGTAAATAAAATGTGGAAAGAACTTATAAATGTAAAAAATATTTTTTTAATAAATCACAAACTATTTAATTTGGTACAGAGATCTCCTTATTATATTTTATATAAAAATGAAACAATCAAGAATATATCAAATAGATTGCAACAAAAATACACTAATAAATGAACACATAAAAAATGTACTTTCAAGTAAATCATAAGTGTCGATATCACCAGTATATTGCACTTCAGTTCAGTGGGATTCTATATAATGGCTACAAAATTGTGTAAAGCAGCCACACTATATAAGTATATAGAATTTTCACCTCAAGAGATGCTGTCTTCCAAAGAATTGAAATATAGTATGTTATCACTCTAAATTCTATATATTTATATACTGTGTGGCTGCATTACGCAATTTTTTAGCCATTATATAGAATCCCACCAAATAGAAGTGCCATATACTGGTGATTTATATACCTATAATTTACTTGACAATTTTTTTGTATTCATTTATTTATGTATTTTTGTTGTAATCTATTTTTATGCATTCCTGATGGCTTTTTTAAACAAAATAAAATATGCTAAGATGATTGTGTTTATGAAACCTATCTTTTTTGTTTTTAAAAATATAAGTGCTGTTTCAATTACCTTTTTATTCCCTTCATTACCAGAATCATAATTTTATGTAAGTGTTTTTACATTCAAGGCTGTTATACCCTATCTGTGGTCCAAGAACCCCTGAAGGATAAGACACTGCTTTCTATTTATTTTCTTGTATGTATTTACTTATATAGGCTGGTAAAAAGGTTTATTTCCTTATTTATATATAATAAAAAAAAATATTTGATTTAAACTATACACACTGGTGATTATTTAGCGCTGTACATTGGTATATTTTTGAAATGTATTTGTGTGAGCTTCTGCAAATCAGTGTAGACTAGTTTAGGAGTCCGTCAGGAAGTCCAGCGGCATTCCAGAAAAGACAATAAATCGTTCGTAGTAAAATCTAAAAATTGGCTTTTTTTATTAAGGACTTTGGTCCTTCTCAGCAAAAAAACAACAACATTGCTGTAAAAAAGAAAGAAGCAGCATCTACATGTTGACAAGTTCACATATATACAAAATAGTGGACAAAAAGAGGTGAACGTTTCACGCGTTTCACGCGTCTCACGCGTTTCACGCTTAACATGCTTTGGCAGCTTTTGACAAAGTAAGTTAAGTGTGAAACCTGTTAAGCGTTTGCCTCTTTTTTCACTATTTTGTATCTATGCAAAGTTGGCTCTGACCAATCTTCTGCTGGTTCTTTCTTTTTAAAACAATATTTTTGTTTCTACTGAGACGGACCAAGGTCCTTAATAAAAAAAATGTAAAAACAAAAAATGATTTTTACTATGAATTATTTATAGTCTTCTCGGAAGTGTTGCTGGATTTCCTGACTGGCAGAGAGTGAGTTGAGTGGGTGACTCGTTTCCCTCTTTTTTTTTTTTTTTTTTGATATCTCCATTCTCCATTGTTTCATATTCATTTATATAGCAAAATACAGCAGTCATAGTCATTTTTCTATTTTATATTCCTCCACTTGATAGCTCCAGTCATAAAATGACTTACTTCCCTTACAATGTTTTTTGACAAAGCTAAAATCAGGCAACAGAATAAAAAAAAAAGTAATAAATCACAACAAATCACAATTATTAGTAAAATATTCTTCTGTATTTGTTAGCAGTTTTCAATATATGTTCGTAATAAAAAAAGCATAATACAGCATTATTAACGTTTGGCCAACTATATTACCTCACAGCTGTGAAAGCAGAGAAAAAACAAGGCTAAACTAGAAAAATATAATACATTCATTGCCTCAGTCCTGACATCACTATTTAACATCTCTTTAGTGCACAGAGACTTATGAGGATCTTTGCCAGACTTTTGGCACATCCGCTTCCCATGGAAGTAACCTAAATGCAAACCATACGTATTGGAAGACGTTAGAGCTACTAGCTATTTAAACTTCTGTGAATGTGCAGGGGAAATTAAAATAGTGCATAAATGCTTATTTCATTTCATCTGACATTTCTAGGGGTTAAACTTATATTTCTGGATGTATCTTGATTGTGTTAGGTGTTTGGTTAAAATTTGTAGTCATCGTTAAGTTATTTTAATGGCGCAACAAGCATTTTAGACCTCTTTATAAGCCATTATGGTAATAGGAATTTTTTTTTTAATTTTTGGTCTGTTATATTGCGAATATCTATATTACAAAAAGGGTATTTTTAGCAGGTGTAGTTGTGATTTTACCACTCCTGTTAATGACTTTAAATGAGAGCACTGAATCACTTTTGCCCATTAATTTCCCACAAATTGCATTTTTTCATTAACACATTTCATTGAATCTACCCCAATGGGCCCTTATTCAAATGATCCACGTGTACTAAATATGATGGATAACTTCACGTTCCCCTTTAGAAAGGAAAATGCCAACATCCATTGTACTTGGACCATTTTTATAATTGTCTGGACATTGCAACAAACTCCTGGCACAATTAGACAATTATGGCACAGAGATATCATTATCCTTTCTATGCACGTTACAAATAGAGAATAAAGAAGTGATGAATGGTGATTCAGTAAGAAAAAAAATGATTGGGACAGTGAATGTTTGTTAAAGAGCAACAGGGGAAATAAACCCCAAAATCAATGTTCGCGATCTGATGTGCAGCTAATTAATTATGAAAGATGCCTTTTTGAGAGGCTGATTCCATTCTTAGATTTGTACACAAGAGAATTTTAAAATACAAACGTTATGGAACTTACATAGGTTTATTCAAATTTGTTGATATTTGACATATTCGGGCCAAAAATTGGATCCTTTTCTGTTTGCAGAACTTGGCCTGGGGAATCAATTGCATTCCCACTAGGGGATTTATATAGGGCTCAAGACTGAACATTTTTGGTCCAAAAAGTACTGGAAGATATGTAAGTTGTTAATTGATAAAGAAATTACCAAATATATGCCATAATAGTATATTTAAAAAAAAAAATAATGACTGGAATTTTCAAGGAGGACTTATAACATTTCTGTGGTCCGCCCCCATAATTGTTTGGGGATGTGACTCTCACTTGGAGGGCTATTTAAACATCCTTTGCACATTGACCTGTTGCCTATGAAAATGCTCTTTTCTGCCTTAATGATTATATTCCCATCTTATTCTTTTGTTTTATTGTTAAACCTTAGTTTGTTCTTTGACTGCAGACAGCTGCTAACCCTGACCCCTTTGCTTGATCTGACTTTGTCTCCTGTCTGCTCTCTTGGTACCTCATTTTGAATTTCACCTGTCTCCTGTGTGCTTGTCTCAGAGTGTGGTTCTCTATCTTTCATAGTAGATACCTATTATATACCAGCTTTCTCATCTAAGCTATGACTAGTTCTGCATTCCACTGAGCAACCACATGCACTACCATTCCACAGCCTGCATTCATACTAGCTCTTCAGACTTTGTGACAAGAAACTTAGAGTGCATCTCCTGACAAGTTTTCAGATCTACTCTAATAGACCACATATTTACTTTGTTGTCAAATACCCACCACAACAAATTTGTGTGTACTGCCTCCCGCGTCTATGCTTGTAACCTATCAACTGCATCCCTCCCATGTCTGGTGAGGTGGTAATGTTTTGGTGTAGTCAAGCCACCCAGTGTTTTCCATCTGCAGCTCAACTGAGGGTGTGACTCTATAGGGGTGAATACCCATATCTCCTCATCTGGAATTTATTAGTGGTGGTCTTAGTCAAGTCCTGCAAGCAGATTTGACCCATTCATTACTCTGAGCAGTTGCATATATATTATTATAATACATTAAAAAAAAATGTGTTATTGTTTTTATATTGGACTCATTTTTAATTATTTAAATAGTTGAATTTGGCTATATTTATTCTACACTTCCTGGTTAAAACAAACAAACAAAATGAACAGTTCTGTTAGCCATTCCTGTGTTAAAGGGAAATTATAACTGGAACAAATGCTGTAGTGGGTTTATGTGCCAACTGTACAATCTGTGTAAGCATTAGAGTTGAATGTTTAATTCCTGGTGAGGTCAACTCCGCTCTTCATCTTTCAGAAATAGATACAATAGTAACAATAAATCTAATAATAGTAACACCCCTTTACGTGTTGGGCAAAAATAATGTACACAGGATGTATTAGAAAATGAAAGACTATCTCAATTTACCTTTCCTAGTTAAATACTTTACTGCATTTGATTACAATTAGAGTTGAGCGGACACCTGGATGTTCGGGTTCGGAGGGTTCGGCCGAACTTCGGGAAAAAGTCCGGGTTCGGGGTCGAACTTGACCCCGAACCCGAACCCCATTGAATTCTTATGAATGGGGATTCTAGCTCGGTTTATAGAAAGCCAATAGTATTACATGTATTCCAATGACATTCGGTTTATAGACTTTTGGTTTATAGAATACATGTAATGCTATTGCTATTCTATAAACTGAAAGTCTACAAACCGAATGTCGTTCGGTTTATAGACTTTCGGCTTATGGAATACATGTGACCGAACTAGAGTCCCCATTCATAAGAATTTCTTATAAATGGGGACTATTTCGGTTTATAGAAAGCCAATAGCATTACATACAATGTAATCGCCGGGTCCGGGGTCCAAAAACCGTAAAGTTCGGTACAAACCCGAACAGTGCGGTTCGGGTTCGCTCAACACTAATTACAATTACAGTACATCTGCTGAAGCCGGTAGCTTTGGATTTCCTGCTGCTATTTTTCTGCAACCTAGAAAGCTCTACTCAATAAACAGAGAATTGTAGGGAATTTCGACAGGAATTTAAAACTTAAGGCCAAAAGTAGCAGAGTTGGAAAAAAATCTCCCATTCAGCCACATTCAATATTTTTTCCAACTCACTGTGGACTAAAGTTGGAAAATTCCCATCTCAATGCTCTGTGATTCACTCTTTATTAAGTAGATCCTTAAGAATACTGCCCAAAACAGAAAATGTGCCAACACAAGCCTCGTCTCTGAAAGAAGATGGCGACATTTTAGTTTGTACATGCTGGACAGAGGGGACACCTGATGAATTTGCTTAATGAGAGAAACTCACCTTAAAGGAGTTTGGCACTGAAGGGGCATTGTGCCAGTGGGAGGGATATGTGGCACTGAATGGTGGGAATTTGGTACTGTGGGGGTTATATGGTGCTGTGGAAAGTACTATCAGGATGTACTGGTGGCTATTATCTCCTGTATGTGTCAGGTGCTTTCTATTATCTCCTATATGCTCAGCCAGGAACCGAAAGTGATAATCACAAGCTAATTCTTTTTCTGCCGATATAGGCTGAAAGACTTACATATATGAATGTGTAATTTTGCAATCACACACTAATGCAGCAAACTGGAATATGCTCATCAATTCATTTCACACAAAGATTGTGTTCCATTTAACTAACCAACTCTCACCGAGCTGAGCTTCTGAAAACATGTGTCCCAAGCAAGATTAAATTGTCAGCCAATCACCCAGTATTGTGTATCGTGGAATACCGGAATCTAGTTTACCTGCAGTGACATATCTGCATTGCAATTAAAGTAATTAACGTTTCATCAAGCTGTAATTAGACACAATAATTAGTTCATGCATATTTCCCATTTTAATTGATCTTTCTTTCACATGTGAAAGCAACACCTTTCTCTCTCCCTTGTTTTTTTTACCTTATTTTTCCACACTTGCTGGCTTCCCTTAGTTCTGCTGATATATTAATGTTGGGTCTAGTTTGACATTTGGAAAGATACAATCCTGTCATTTTGCCCATGAAAAAAAGGCTTCAGAAGGCAGAGATTTGTGTGAAAGAAGGTGTGTCAAGTGAAGAACAACTTGTCAGACATGTCTTTAACTATCAGCAGATAGGAAGTTGAACAACATATGCAGGTTCTAGAGAATTCTAAAACATTTTTATATTGTCTTGACAATATGTCAGATGCCTTGAGAGTCAGAGCTATACAGGTACAAGGTTTGCTAGGGCTTAGAAAGTGTAGCAAGCTCAAAAATACATGTCTTGATGAGTTGTTAAAAATCACCATAATTTGACAGTACAGATCTGGAGCTATGTACACATTCATTGGCCTATATGAAAGTAAGGAATTAAGTATTTGAATATTGCTATTCTGTGATTTCTGTAAAATGACTTTATACTAGGTCCATGGGTAGGCATCCTTTGGCACTAGAGTTATTGTGGACTACATCTCCCATAATGCTCTTACAGTAGCAATTCTGGCACAGCATTAAGGGAAATGTTGTCCACAACATCTGGAGTGTCGAAGGTTGTCCACTAGGAGTAATATATTTGCATATCTCTGCTGTTAACTAATAATATCCTATGTTTAAAATATACATTTTCCTTTGATGTATCTTTATGTTCGCTATTTAACTCAAACATAATATCATAATATTAACTCCTTCGTGACACATGACATGCAAAAACATGTTGTTAGTGACACATGTCGTGCCTGGCACGTCATGCACTAAAAAGAGCAAAGAAAACGACCAAAATTCACGTACTTTACTCTTTCAGTGTTGCTGCAATGCCTCTATGTAGAGGCATTGTGCAACACACACAAAAAATTGCAGGGGCACGCTACTATCCCTCACCGGAGCACATATCATAGAGTCAAAGGCAATATTGACTAATATTGCCTTTGACAAGAGTTGATCTGCCTCCCTCTCCTCACTATAGTTTTAGTGAGGGAGAGAGACCGATCAGATAATATAATTTTTAAAATTTAAAAAATAAATAATATTTAATTAAATTTTAATAACAAAGGGCTTTTTATAAAAGCCATTCCCAGTATTTAATCCCGTCCCTGCCATTGATCGCTGCGTACGCATTGATCATGCAAAGCAGCATATTTTTAGCTGTGTGCAAATTTTGTAGGGATACATTTTGTAACTGTAATTTACTAAATTATAACAAAGGCTCTTTTAAGAGCTATTAACCCTTTCCCTGCCATTGATCGCTGCGTACGCACTGATCATGCACAGCAGTAGATTTTTTTCTGTATGCATTTTTTAGGGGTTCATTTTTATTACTGTAATATATTTGATTACTGTAATTTATACAGTATAACAAAGGCTCTGTTAAGCGCTATTAACCCCTTGCTTGCTGTAGATAGCTGCATAAGGAGCGATCTGGCTGCAGAAGCATTTTTTTTGCTATCTGATATCTGCAGTTTTAAAAAAAAATGGTTACACCCTCTAGGTGTTAATTATAGCCGCTAGGGGATTACGTTTAATGTAAACATTTTTTTAAAGCTGTCTGAGTGCATGTATAGCAATCAGTAACAGCAGATCAGTGGCAAAGGTGGTTTGGTGATTGCTCAGATGAGCATCACCATTTGCCTCGTCAGATCAATATTGATCTGATCCATTTGCATCTGCCACCCTCTATTCACTTGATTTTTAGTGAGGGAGACAGATATGTATAAGTATAATGTAAGTTTTTAATTGTAATACATTAAATAAAATGTTATAAAATTGTGAGATCAAAGGTCTTTTATAAAAGCCACACCCTTTGTATAATGTGCCCTGTGTATTAAGCCCTTCCCTGCACTGATCACTGCACAACAGCACATTTTTTCTTGTCTGCGCATTTTAGGGGTTCATTTTTTTGTACTGTAATTTATTACAGTACTACAAAGACTCTTATAAGAGTGATTAACACCTTCCTTGCTCTACATGTCAACATTTCAAGTTGGAAAAACAAAAAAGTGCACCTGTGGCCTTTTAACCCCTAAACAAGCTGACAAACCTATGCATGGGTGATATCCCTATACTCAGGAGAAGTTGCTGAACATATTTGGGTGTTTTGCAGTGACAAATACCAAAATCTGTGAATTCATGTCTTGAAGTACAATGTATGTAAAAAAAAAAAATGACTACCACAAACTATGACAAAGGCTGGTGGAAGAATTACTGCATGGAAGGAGTTAAAATACCACCATTTGAAATAGCCTAGGGTGTCTTCTTTTAAAAAATATATGGTTTGATGGGGTAAAATACACTGGCCATCTTCAAAAATGACCCAAATGGGATATTGGCGCAGGTTGTCTGCATGTCAAAATTCCAAGTTAGAAAATCAAAAAGTGCACCTCCCAAATATGGCCTTTTAGCCCTCAAACAACCCTACAAATCTATTCATGGGTGGTATCCCTGTACTCAGGACAAAACACAGTATCTATTTAGCAGGTTTTTTTATTATCTTTTCAAATTAAATTTCAAACAAAAGTCCGAAAACATGTTTTTTCACCAAAGTTTATCTATTTTTTATAGTATATTATAGGATATGATCAAAATTATGGTATCTAAAGAAATCTCTTCTTGTCCCAATACAAACAGTGTATAATTTGTGTGGATACAGCAAATGACAAAGAAGCAAATTAAAGCTAAACACAAACAGCACAGAAATGTTAAAATAGCAATTGTCCTTAAGGGGTTAATACAGAAAAAAAGTCAGCACTATGATTTATTTTGTTATCTGTATCCTGCTAGCTGACTGAACTGTCCATCAAGAACATATATCCACAAAATTGCTGTAATAAGTATAATTTTGGTTTCCTCAATCACACATATCAGTCACTGTTTTTGAGGCACTAGTTTGTTTTAGTTATTTTTTGTTTGCACACCATTGCATTATACTGCTCTACTTTTTGTATCTATTGCAAGGACAGATTAGAGGTACCTTCTCACACTGAAGAAAGCTGCAAACATAGTGAGTTTATTATTAAAGATAATCATTTTTGTGGCTCCTAGCCCGACACTGTTTAGGGAAACAAAAACAAACACCTATAACACAGTTTGCCATTTATTTTTCAAAATTCCAATGTCTTATGCAAAACATTACGATCAGCATAGTCTTGTTTAGTGCATTCAGTCTATCTTGTTTAAATTAACAAAATGGCTTTTAGTTTTCCACAGTTGCCTTGAGCTCAGATAAAAAGTAAAAAAAAAAAAAAAAAACTCAGTTTCTTTCTGATGATATTTGCAGTTGATTAAAACAGTGTGTCTCCATCTTGTCCTCATATAACCTCATCAGTCTGTAATTTTATGATCTCAACACCAGCGCAGGTGGATTAGTCTAAGCAACTAAAACAGATGATCCCAGCTGTGTTCCGATACGGATGAATCCCTAAGATCTGATCTGTGTGGGGCCATTATGTACAGAGATGAGAAATACTGAAATAAACAATTTAACATTCAAAATGTCATTGTCTTTGGAAACAGAAATTAACATTTATCTATTTTTCAAGATGTTCTGGTGCACAGTATGTACTCTGTATGCAGAGGTTGCCAAAGAGGAATACAATCATTTCTTTATAGCAATAAGAAGGACCTTTCCGTGGGACCTTTCCGTGGTTCTATCATAATGCGAAGGGTGAAGAGGAAAGTTGGCGGGATTATACTGAGATGCTTCTGAGTGGAGTCAGCAGGATTGGCTCTAGTAAGTGACTTTTATGGAAGCTTTAAAATGTAAATAGTTTAAATAATGTGGCCATACAGGCTACCAAGACATGACAAATCTAAATATGACAATAATACAAATTTTAATGTTGTTATAAACAAGCAGCATAAGCTTCAATCACAAACATTAATTGACAAAATGTATCACCTGTGGTATTTCTGAAAAGAATGAGAAACAATCTATGTTCCCCTGTTAAATAAACAGTGGGTATTGTGCTTGTTTCAATAAATGCCACATGGTCTTTGTTGTATTAGTCATTGTATTTGTGTATGTATTATATATTATTCTACATAATGAGGACATGCACACATTAGACTAAAAGTAGGGAAATAAAAGCCCCATTTTATAGAAGGTTTAGCCTGTGGAACGTACATGTATAGCTTGGAGGAAAGACGTAACAGGGGGGATATGATAGTAACATTTAAATACATAAAGGGACTGAACACAGTAAAGGAGGAGAGTATATTTAAAAGAAGAAAAACTACCACAACTAGAGGACATAGTCTTAAATTAGAGCTGCAAAGATTTACAAGTAATATCAGGAGGTATTACTTTACTGAGAGGGTAGTGGATGCATGGAATAACCTTCCAGCGGAAGTGGTAGAGGTAAACACAGTGAAGGAGTTTAAGCATGCATGGGATAGGCACACAGCTCTTATAGATATAAAGACTAATAAAAGTATTTAGAAAATTGGGCAGAGTAGATGGGCCAAATGGTTCTTATCTACTGACACATCCTATGTTTCTATGGAACCTTGCTAAGTGTATCTCGCTTTATTCGTGGTGTACTGGTACTAAAGTTGAGCGTCTTTAATAGAAAAATGTCACTTGTCTGAAGAAAATCTTGAAAATACGCACAGGTTAACGGTGTCAGTTGAGGCCGAGATGATCTGCATGCTGGCCACTTGTGTCTGTTGCTTATGACTAACTCTCTACTAATACACCAAAAGGTCTTTTTTATTGATTACCTATAAAATAATGTTTAGTGGTTCTTTAAAACAATATTTACATAAAACACATCTGTTAGTCCCCTCGTGCTCACCAACTATTCCTGGTAGCTTGTCATGGTCCATGGTTGCCCAGGAGCAAGAGATCTGTGTTTTCACTAGCACAGATCTCAATTACTATGCTTCCTTGTGCAGGTGGAGTCTCAGGATGTACATGTGGAACTAGATACATCATATTCTAGCTTAATGCTCCCTTGCAATTCCTAAATGATCTCTCTGTGTAATGAAGGTCCTTTCAACTTCTCAGTATAGCATCAAAAATAGTTCCATGGCAAGTGGTCATCAGAAAGAGGAAGGAGGTAATTGCTACAGTTTCTTAAGTAAAATAATTTCCTAGCTGCATAGATGAGCATTGGCAAAAAAGTGTCTGAAGTTCTTAGTCATTTTTATTAACGGTATTAGTATTTGTTTCAGATACTTATACCAATTCTAATATCAGACCACGGCTCCTTACAGCATCTTAAATCATATGGGGACGAGTTAATACACTTATCTAGCAGAGAGGTGTGGGTATAAAGATTCTTAATTAAGTGCATCTTATTAAAATAAATCATTTTTGCATCTAGATGAAAAAGACAGAGGCAGAATAATTGGTGCGCGGACAATTTTATAATTACTAAGGATAAAACATTGAATTGATTGCAGGGAAGATTATTCCCAAAATACTCAGCTCCCTTGCATGGTATCCAAAATCATAACATAAATCTTAATTATAAATAGGCAAAATGGACACCCTAAGCATCCTAAATTTAATTTAAGGGTCTACTCAATACAGAGGAAATTTAGATTGGAAGTTCACCAACTCAGCTACTTTGGCCTTAAGTTGGAAATGCCCACCTCAATTCCCTGCAATTCTCTCTTTATTGATTAGGACCTATAAACATCTAGTAAAAAAAAAAAAAAAAAACAGATGTATTTCAAGAGAGACTACACTTATTTTTTTCAGATATACATTGAACATAAAAACTAGTATGAGGATGAACTGAGTATGTACTTTTTTAAGGTACAAGCTGGCTTATCCACTGACTGGCAGCTATGATGATTCCCATAAGAGCTGTGGCTATTGCCGATAGTCTCTCACTGCTACTACAGTGAGAGCCCAACCTTTTCACATTCCACTAACAGAGATGGCCCTAACTAGGTCCCACTTGTTGGTGAGATTCAAAAACAGACACTGATCAGACATGCATAGCGAACCCCCACTCTGATTGGCTGAGCACACACTGACCTTTTCAGTGTGCACCAGCATTCTGCTGAGCTTTGTATAGGTGAAGATAAACGTTGAGTATACTTTGAAACCATGGAACAGGATTTTTTTTTTTTTTTTTTGACAGTAACCCAGATCAATGACTCCTTTCCATAAAGATACAAACCTGGCATTTTGACCACAAAAAAAAAGAGGACTTAACTTAATTAGGATGAGAAAATATATTTCGTCCATCATGTTTTAAACATTCCACACACCAGTATTAGTTGATCTTGAAGAAGCCAAATAAACACTGAGACAGTAATGTCATCTCAAGAAAAAAAAATTCTTGACTCCAAGGGTGTCAGACACATCCTGGATCAACATTACCTTATATACTTTTAATTGGGACACCTCTGTTAAATAAATGCTATCTATTTAATACAATAAACAGCCATAAAACATGTTGTTCCCCTTCCCCTTATTTCTCTCCCTTTGTGCTACTGTTTCCTCTGTTCATTATTATAACTTTCCCTATGTCCCACAAATTATTTTCTCTGTGATGACACCTCACCTGCTGTGACTGAAGATACTGTTTGGTTCCATGTAGACATGTTTAGGAGTGTACTAATATCAGGACAACACAGCATTTCCAACTTGGTTACTTTGGCCTTAAGTTCTCAGTTTCCTCGCCAATTCCTGATTTCATGAATATCCTCTTTTGCCTACCTTTGTAAATAGATAGAAATTAATTCAGCATTAGCAAGATGGCTAGAGCAAAAGAAGCACACAACTCACTTATCCACCTTTCAAATCTGGTCACATAGAGGCTAGCGTAGACAGTGATAGATGTATTGTTTACCTTGATTGCAAGCCTGGTGATATAATTTATTGTGGGTGAAATAGAGTACTGTGCTCCGTCTGTTGAACAAGTGTGGAACTTTATTAAACAATGTTTTCATTGTTTTTATGCCTGCAAACTCTACTCCTGCCTTCCCTTGTACATGCTGCAAGGATTTGGTTTCTTCCCAGGACATCCAACATCTGTTTCCCTGGACACTTTGGGCAGAAATGGTATAACATATGAGCTGCACAACATGGCAGGTGAGAGATAAAACACCACAGTCTCAGGAGTGCAAAAAGCTTTGTGACAAGCTGTCCAAAAAAAAAAAAATCTTTATTTGAGTTGCTGATCAAAAGACTGTGTACAAGGCTAAATTATCTTGTCCACATGTCAGGTCTGATTTTAAATTCCTTACAGTAAAATGTAAAAAGATTCAGTGTATGACTCTGATTGCCAAATTCCAACACCCTGCAGAGATTTTGGAACTTCTGTTCAGGAATTGCAGGTAGCACCGAGCTGTACTAGTAATTATATCAAATGTCAATGCTTTTATCAGGATCAATCATATTGCGAATAATTATAAAGCACTGATAATTTAAACATACTTCAACCATTAGGTAAATTTTCCTAACAATATTTTAAAAAGTGTAAATTGTTTAAAGTGAGCTAAAGTCAGAAAAATAGTAAGGTGTACTGAATCTTAACCTTTGAGGGTGATTGTAGAATTTAAAATAAAAATCAATTTCTGCAGCGCTACACAGAAGAACAAGATTATGCTACTGTCTTTAACAATTCTTCTGTGTTTGTGTGTAATTGCAATTTGCCCTTCTCTCATTTACTGAACCCACACAAAGTATGTAATGTTTTTAAGGAAAAAAAGAGCAAATGAAGACACCATTATTTTAATCAAGTTATGTAATTTATTATAAATAAAAAATTCTGACTTTTTCATCTCCAAAAGCTTATGATCCTGCTACATATACTCTAAAATTTGCCCCGAGTTTAGAAATACCCAAAGTTTATAGGTTTTTCTGTTTTTTTTTTTGCAAGTTACAGGGCAATAAGTAGAAGTAGCACATTGCTACCCTGCTGGCCCCTAATTACTTCTGGGACCCATGCAAAGTACTGTCCCCAATAGCAGGACAGAGGAAAAATATTATCTTGATCCGCACCTATTTATTTGTTTTATGGACCTGGCAGCACACAAACTTTATGATCCAGGGCCTAGAGCTACCTGCACATTAAATGCCTAATTTTGAAATTGTTACAAAACATATATGTTATCACGCTTCCTATATGTGTGTATGTATGCATATGTATTACACTTTATCACACATTCTAGAGTATGTCTTCTCAGTGTTCTCTAGACCATACTCTCCAAAGTCTCATGTCCTCCTCTGATTGTAAGCTTGTCAGTGGAACAATAAAGTATATTGCATATACACGCTGCGATTTTGACTGCTTGCTCCTGCCCTGTGGGACATAACATAGGACTATATGATTTCAAATGAACATCACTTGATTGCTCTCTGTTACTTCTAATCTTTCATCAGCCAAAATGGCGCCTCAGAACTGTGGACAAATTCAGTGTCCACTTCACAGATGGCCACATTGCTTAGCAATACATTATTGTCCATGGTGCATATAATCTAACATGTCTATAAACTTTTGACACTATAGGATTAAAAATGAACGTCACACGAATGCCCTCTTTGTTAGTTCAAACCTTTCAAATATTGTTCAAAATCACAAACCATGCACAGACCTAGTATCACTAGGAATCTGATCCTGATCACTGTTGTGAATAACACACACTACAATACTCACTGTATTCCTATATAACTGTTCATTCTATTAGATAACATCCCTCTACCTGTCATGACATGGCAAAATAAAGACAATAATACTTATCACTACCATATTATTAAAGTTCTATTTTTGCCTACGAACGAACAAGGACAGAGGCTTATTTGATCCAAGAGCAATATTTCTATTTGTAGACGACCTTCAGCCAAGAATGGCTCGTTTAATGTTATCTTTTGTTTGTTTTATTTATTTTAAGATGTCTTTGTTCTAGACTTTTTATGGGTCTGGCTTACGTAATTCTACTCATTTGTTTTGCATTAGTGTCCTACATTTAACCTGCTATAAACACTTATTAGATAGAATTTTCACCTCCCCGTCTGAATATTCAGTAAGATTGATGTGATTTGATACAAAATAACACCACCAGTCTGAGCATGTATTTACATGTCAACAACAGTAGAAACATATAACACAGACAGGGCTTCAATCATGAGAGGGAATTTCATGGACTATTTATATGTCATATAATTCCCACTTTCATGAATGAAACCCACTGCAATGTTGATGGGATATGTTTTGCACCCAACGGTATGCACTCAACAATAGCAATGTGTTGCACTCCATCTACAACAAGGGTATCGTTACCACATTCTGAACTTGATGGTTCCCACCAACTTCAGGCTTCTGATGAGCAGGCTTAAAAATAATTAGTGTATCACCAAAAAAGCATTCCAATAAACAATAAAAAACCCTCTTAGACAAATGCTGCCACTTTCAGCAGTCCTCATTGTGCTGTATATATAACATAAGTATTTGGAAGGGTTTGAGGGCACAGAATGTCACACAGGGAACATAAAATAGAATAAAAATAGAAAACACATATAGTGCAATAAAATTTAAACCAATAGTGTGTTGAGTGGTGTATATAGAGAGCACACTCACAAACATCCGGAATAATAAGCCTTAAGGAGCAGAAGGGTTCCAAAAAGTGTTCTTATTTAATCTGCACAGTGGGAATAAAAACATAAACAAACATAGAACAGTAAAATAGTGGCGAGAGTGGGCTGCACATGAAAGTTACACTTACAGACTCCACATTTCAATAGGCATGTAAAAAAGTCTAAAATAGAAAAAGCAACAAAAGTGAAAGACCAGCACTCGGTTGTAAAGTGATGAATTTTTAATCACACATGGGCAACGTTTCAATCCTTGCAGATCTTTCTCAAGCCTTGAGAAAGATCTGCAAGGATTGAAACGTTGCCCATGTGTGATTAAAAATTCATCACTTTACAACCGAGTGCTGGTCTTTCACTTTTGTTGCTATTTGAAGATTTGTGAGACATCTTAAAGTCCGTGCACCGGGACTTTATATCTTGTGCGGATCTGGGACTATTTTCTATTTAAAATAGAAAAAGAGCACAAATAGAGCCGGCTCCACCGCTGTGTAGGTGAACTCCGCTCGTTCAAATCATCCTATAGTCACAAAATACTGGGTGCTTCGTTAGTGCAGTGACCACAGCACTGTATAATGTAAGCAGAAAACAAAGAAAAAAATGCATGCACTCCAAGTAGATATGGTGAAAAATAGAAAAATGTATTAAATATAACATACACGTAGACACTTAAGACAGAGGACCCGGTGAGAGCGATCCTCCTGACGCGCTTCGCGTGATAACACGCTTATTCATAGGCTTCACACCAATTACACGAAGTTTGTCCATTTGGTGTGAAGCCTATGAATAAGCGTGTTATCACGCGAAACGCGTCAGGCGGATCGCTCTCACCGGGTCCTCTGTCTTAAGTGTCTACGTGTATGTTATATTTAATACATTTTTCTATTTTTCACCATATCTACTTGGAGTGCATGCGTTTTTTTCTTTGTTTTCTATGTAAAAAAAAACTCCACAGCAAGGAATACCTTCAGATTTGGCTTGTGGTAACATTTTTTTGGAACCCTTCTGCTCCTAAAGGCTTATTATTCCAGATGTTTGTGAGTGCACTTTTTATATAAAACCACTAAACACACTGTTGTTTTAAACTTTATTGCACTTTATGTGTTTTCTATTTTTATTCTATTTTATGTTCCCTGTGTGACATTCTGCACCCTCAAACCCTTCCAAATACTTCTGATGAGCAGTCACTGTGATCCACCACCCAAGGTAGATACACATTTACACCATATCATTACATTTAAAAATGCAAATGTAGCCAATTACTAGTACAACACAATATACTACTGTACATCAAAATACAGTAGTATGACATCTTTGTCTGTGTGCCCTAAAGTGATTAGAATGTTTAACTCTTCATAGGTTCAATCAAAGCTTTAGTGTGCAATGAGTGAAGCATAGGTTTGTTTTATGTAATCGTGAACTATTCGGGAAATGCAAAGACAACGTTAGATTAGAAATGACGTTAATTAGTATTCGTGAAATGTGAATGTATAAGTGTTCTTGATGTACATAACCCTGCATTTTAACTGTGCATGACTGCAATCTGTATTGCAATGTTGTCCTTCTCCTGTAGTAACCTCTGTTGAGGAGGAAGAGGGAATTGCCCCCTTAGGTGATGGATCCCAGCTTTGACAGCACATCAGGAGCCAATCTATGACCTTAGGGATCAGGGCTACTAGAGTGCGAAACATGTAAGACGATTATCCAATGTGTCTGTCTCTGCCCTCCACACCTGGTTGATGCACACTGGATTCTTTTTGATACAATAAACCATGACTATGACTTATATCCACTGCAATGTTTGTCAACTTGACTAAAATGTTAGGAAGGGACTTTTGCATTTGGACTTCTGGTTCTGGTTCCCATGGGTCTATGTCAAATTCCAGACTCCTGATTATATCTGCAGCTTGACTGGTTTCGACACAGGCGAACAAAGGCCTGCAAACTGCAGAGGAAGAGGACACTCATCCATCATATTAGCCTGGTACTGTCCCCTCCCATTTCCATAGCAAGTTATCTTAACACTGTGTAACAGCCTTCTCATACCTTTCACCTCACTCATGGCTAGAGAGTTAGCTGAGGAAAACTAGATTGAAACTAAAACAATTCAGATTACTAAAATGGCATTTTAGTAAAAAAAAAAAAAACTATGACTAAAACTAAAATTTCCGTCAAAATTACCACTGTGCATAACGAACATTAAGTCCTTATTTTCCGTCGAGAGCCATGAGCATTTCTGTTTGATGATTGTCTGTATTGAGCATCCTTTTTGTTCAGCCTCCGCAGTGGAGAAGAAAAGCTACCGAGTAGCCTAGCCAACTAGCAAATACTTTTCCTACAGATGAGTATATATACTCATAATTTCCTGTATAGACCGTGAGCACAATTCAATTACGCAATGTTATAATTAAGGGTCAAATCTATAACACTTGGTATGCTATGTGTTAAAGGTCACCAGTGTCCATTATTGAAGTACAATGAAGTTAACAGGTATATGTAAAACTTTTCTGCCAAAGCTTATCCTACTACAAGTAGATTAGAAAGCCCTTAGCATTTCATGACTAAATCTATCTTTACAAATTAAAATAAGAATTTAAAAGGAAGAGAGAAGGCATATTTTGGCAGAGAGAAATCACTCTCTGCATGACTAACTAATACATTAATTGCTGAATTAATGGGCAGATCTGTTTACAAAGTCATTTTTAATGTATTACCAATTATTGTTTACTTCTGAGATTGCCAATTGTGGATTCCCATTTACCTTTATACACTAAAAACCTCCCTCAAAAAGCAAATTTTTGTTAAAGCTTTAATATGCAAATGACAGACATTTATGTTTGGTTATATTACGTGCGGTGCATATAAATGTAGCTGGGACATTATCTGAAGTCCTTTTTTGCTACTTGAGATTATTACAGAGCTAGCGTAGGATATACATCTATTTCCTAATAATTAAAATCATCCTTCTATATATTCTTTATAGAAAGTCAAAGAACTCCGTTAGAGTGAATATAAAGGCTACAGGACAATAAAAACGAATATCACAGAAACGGCATCAGAAAGGCTTTTATTCAATACTATTCAAGTTAAGCGAGTAAACAGAGAACATTATCATTTTCAATGATAATAGTAAGTGAAAAAGCTCTGTGGTTAACTCATGTACTAAACTGTCAGGTAGAATCCTGAGCACAATACAAAATGAATTAGCAGGAGATTCCATTTGGGAAACAAAGTTATCAGGCTAGTCTATGTGGTTGTGCAGAACCAAAGTAATTAAACATTCAAAAGCTGAAGTCCACCCTTTCCGAGCCCAAGGGTGTCAACACTCTGATTCAAGACTACACAGTGACAGTTAGTATGTGCTGTGTATGTGACTCCCGATAGAGGAATATAAAAGGAGAGGCAAGAACAAACATAAAATGTAGTATGTTCCAAAAAAATTTAAATCATCAAAATAATCAAACTCCTAAAATAACTAAGTCCGTATATTGTCCCAGTTGAAACCTTGTTGAGTCAGCTGGTTGCGGAAGTGTGACTTTTGAACAGATTGTAAATGGTTCCACAACTCCCATGATGTCCAGATAACTATTTTCATTATGACTTAGTACTTTTCAGTACATCAGCAAGGGACATATTGCTGGAGGCATACTTGCAGAGACTTTACATCATGTATGGTTTGAGCAATTGGTACCAGATGTGGAGAACCATTACTATATTGAATACGTTCATTTTGAGAGATGGGGATTAAAAAGCCATGGGGTGAAGCCTCGGGCATTGGTTCCCAACCACTGATCTCTGAACTAGAGCTGACAAACAACATATTTTGTGTGTTGACCGCCTGATTGCACAGAATTCTGGAATTATGTTGTTGTTTACTCAGTGTATACAATTACAAATAAATGCCTGAATAGGAATTAAAGGTCTTTGTGCTTCATTATTTCTTTATCCCAAACATAATAATGAGTTTGGGATTATTACACCCTTAATCCTGTATGTCTTTTTTCATAGAACACAGATAGGCATTTTTTTCTTATAGTCTTTATTATCTTCCCAGGATGCTACTTTTTACTACTGTAGAAATCAGTCATTTAATTTTCTATCATTTCGTTCACTAGCTATTGGATTATTTTATGGTTACATAAATGTTGGTTCTTTTAAAATACATCAGTGTAGGCATGAATGTAATAATAACGTGGAGTAGATTGCAATTCTAATGTCTTTGGTGACTGAACAATAGCTGTGTAACATTCAGGTTAAAACAGAAAAGAGCAAATGTGCTACATAGAATAAAAACAATATTTTACCCACACATTAGACATAGCTGTTCCCAGTACTCCTCACAGCACTCAAATACTCTCACACCCAAAAATGTGGCCGCACAGGGTAAATGTGGAACTAATAATAAAGTGATAATATTGAAATACGTCTTTAAGATGCATATCACATTTTTTTTTTTTTTTTTCACTGTACCCTGTCCCGGGGAGAGGAAGAAACAGAAATAGAAATAACATCTAGGAAATAAAAGGGCCGAATCCAGGTATTAATGAAAGAATGAGGAAAGAAAAGTGAACCACTGGCTCACTCTCCACTTATAAAGAAAAGGAAAAGAAAAGGGGAAAAAAAATCAGGAAGAAAGGGAAAATATAATAGGAATAACAGGTGACGCACAACCTGCGAAGGGTCAAAATGACCACTATAAACAGACAGATGCTCTACGTGGGAAAGAGCACCGCCCAGGAAGGAGGGGGAGGCCCCCCAGAGAGGGATAGGCCAAAGTCTCCGAGCGAGACAGGCAAATGTATGTATATGTGTTTTATGTATGTTAGTCCAAGTGGCAGGGACGGGAGGGATAGGGACAGCAGGGGATCGAGCAATGATTAGAATTATGTCTATTAACACACAAGGTCTTAATACACACTACAAGGGAGCTATCATGATGAAAACTCTAAAACAAGAAAATATTCAAATAGCAATGATTCAAGAAACACACTGGCAAAGGACAGACAGGATAAACTTACAAAGTGATAAATTCATAATAATCTCACAAGCGTCCTTAGAAGAGGGGAAAAGAAAAGGAGTAGCTATTCTAATGGACAACCAACTAAATGTCGAAGTAAGATATAAAGAAGAAGATCTAGAGGCGAGATATATAATTTTGATTTGCATAATTGAAGGAGCAATGTACACTTTAGTGAATCTATATGCCCCCAATGTCATGCCAGTGCGCTTCTTCAAACATCTATGGAAGAAAGTTGAAAAAATTAAACAGGGCACACTTATCTGCGCAGGAGATTACAACTGTGTAATGGATGTAATAATGGATAAAAAACTAGCGACAGGGATATGCACAGACAGAAGACTAAAAAACGCAGCCAATGATTTAAGAAACACATGTGCAAAAGCAAACATTGTAGATATATGGAGGCTATTACATCCAGAAGAGAAAGACTACACATTCTTCTCATACCCACATAGATCCTATTCCAGAATAGACCTTATTCTAATAGAACGAATACAACAGGTTAAAAAAAGTTTTATTAGGGAAAACGCCTGGTCAGATCACAACATAGTCATCCTAGAAATGAAAGACAAAAACAACTGTCATACAAGGATGAATTGGAGACAAGATGACTTTTTATTAAACACAAAAAAAAATATAGAATACATTAAAAACTGCACAGAGGAATTTTTCAAGAACAACTATAATGGAGAGGTCAGTAACACAATGGTGTGGTGCGCCTTCAAAGCCTACATAAGGGGGTGTATGATTAAACTGGGAGCGGAACAAGCAAGAGAAAAGGGGAAAAAACTAAACGAGCTATATATGGAATTCTATACACTATCGGGAAACAATAAATCAAAAACAACTAAGGCTAACACCTCACAACTCCTAGAAGTAAAACAAAAAATAAACGACTTACTGATAGAACAGACCAACAGACACATGGAAATATTGAAAACCACTTTCTACTATAAAGGCAACAGAGCCGACAGACTACTAACTAATAAAGTTAAAGGCAAGAAAATAAGAAAACGAATAGTGAAAATTGTAGACAAAAAAGAAGTCTGTTTAACACCAGAAAAAATAGGGAAAGCCTTCAATAAATACTATGAAGAATTATATAATCTCCCCATAAATATAGCCGATAACATGATAGACCAATACATACATTCAATTCCAATCCCTAAATTAAGCACCAAACAATTAGAAGACTTAAACAAACCCCTCTCCAAAACTGAAATAAAAGATGCAATACACAGACTAAAACAAAGAAAAGCACCAGGACCAGATGGCATCAAAAACTCTTTTTTTAAACTATTAGAAGATAGTCTGATAGACCCCCTAACAAAAACATTCAATGACTTTATTAAACAGAAACATATTCCAGATGAGATCTTAAAAGCAAACATAACCCCTATTCCCAAACCAGGAAAAGACCATGAGGATGTTCATAACTTCCGACCAATCTCCTTACTTAACGCAGATATTAAGATTTATTCAAGTATTATAGCGGAAAGATTGAAATTAGTGATCCCCACTCTGATACACCGTGACCAGACAGGATTTCTCCCAGAGAGACTAGCATCCAACAACATCAGAAAAGTAATAGACGTGCTGGAAATGGCTCAGAGAGAAGAAACCCCCACCCTAATTCTTTCCCTCGACGCTGAGAAAGCTTTCGATAGGGTGAGATGGAAATACTTGAAGGGATGCTTAAAGGCGTTCGGTCTCTCAGGCCAGATTCTAGACGCAATCATGCTACTATATTCAAATCCAAAAGCAAGAACAGTTGGGAACGGAATAATGTCAGAATGGTTTCGGATTAACAATGGTACCAGACAGGGGTGTCCCCTATCGCCGCTTCTGTATATACTATCTATAGAACCTCTAGCAATAAAGATCAGGGAAGAAAGCCGAATAAATGGATATGTCTGCAAGGATGTGGAGCTAAAACTAAACATGTTTGCAGACGACATATTGGTGACGTTGGGGAAACCCACAGAATCACTGGAAGCCCTAATGACCACCCTAGAAGAATTTGGGAGAATCTCAAATTATAAATTAAATCTAACTAAAACAGTTGCACTACCAATAGCAGTCGGAAAGGGAGAACTAAAAAAAATCCAAGAGAAGTATACCTTTAGGTGGACAGATGACTCATTAGAATATCTGGGAATAATTATAACAGCGGACCCCAAAAATATAATGGAAGCAAACATACTACCAGTACTGAAAGATATGAACTCTACATTGAAAAAAGTAAAGAACAGTGAGATATCATGGTGGGGTAGGATAAACCTGGTAAAGGCATACATCCTACCAAAATGGCTGTATGTCTTTAGAATGATACCCCTAGGAATCCCCCCACAGTGGTTAGATCTTATTCAGACAACCTTTACCAAATACATATGGCAAGGTAAAAGGCCAAGGTTAGGAATAAAACTTCTTTCAAAAAAAATAGACAAAGGAGGCCTAGGTGTCCCCGACATCCGAGAATACTACTAAGTCAGTATGCTGAACCATGTGGTGAATACCCAGAACCCCAAAAATCAAGAAGAAGGGTGGGCAACACTGGAAAAATCATATTTTGGAAATATAGAGTTAACAGAAATTCCTTGGTGCAGAAAAAATAAGATTACCACAAAGAAGAACAACTGCTTAACGCTCACACACTTGATGGAGTTCTGGTACAAAATAAAAAAAAAAAACTAGGGTTACACGAGAAACACATAGACAGTAATAAAATAAAACTAATATCATTGGAAATAGAAAACCTGGACCTCCAAAATTGGCAAAAGAAAGGAATAAAAAAACTAGCAAACCTGATAAAGGAAAATCAAGTAAAAACGTTTGGAGAATTACAGGAAGAATTTGGTCTGGGAAGCAAAGAAATCTTCAATTATTTAAGAGTCAAAGGATATCTAGCGATTCACCTAATAAAAAAAGAGGACGAACAAGGGAGAAAAGCCCAAGACATGCTATTTGGCAAAAAAGGTAGATTCAAGATAAGACACTATAAGGAACTTCTAGACACAGAAGAAAAGATACCAGCAATGACAGTCTGGAATAGAGAACTAAAAACTAGTATCAGCAAAAGAGAATGGCTATTAGCTATAAAGAAAGTAAGGAAAACAATTCATTGTCTGAACCTCCTGGAGACATTCTACAAATTAATAAATAGGTGGTACAATGTCCCCAAAAAAGTAGCAAGAATGTATCCGGGAACCTCAAACCAATGCTGGAGATGTCAACGTGAGGAGGGATCATACATTCATACATGGTGGAGCTGTGATGACATCCAACCTATCTGGAAAACAATAAGGGAAAAAATTAGTAAAATCACTGGAATAACACTAAATCATTCCCCAGAAACTTGGCTCCTGTGTTTGCACTGGCCAAAAATGCCAAACGAAGTATCTCAAATAATAATTCACATCATCATAGCTACATTAATATCAATAGCTAGAAACTGGAAATCAACAGAAAAATTAAGTTGGCACAACCTGGCTATACAAGTAATAGATCAAATGAAGATGGAAAAGGGAAGGCTGAAACTAGAAAGAATAAGAAAAAACTGGATCGATTGGGGAAAATGGATTGAATTAGTTCAAAGAAATTAAGACCTAATATTGTGTGTGTGAAACAGACAACAATAGAAAATGGGATACCGCTGCCCTTCCCTCCCCCCCACCCGTCAGAGCCACAAATTGTTAGTTAAAATGTGATTATATGTAATAAAAAGAGAAGAGACACGATGATGTTACAATCCATTAATCCACATGGGTAAAAGAAGGAAAAGGAAAAAGGCTACCCGAGGACATAAAAGTGAAAGATAAAATAAGAGGATTAAGACTGAGTGTCAAAAAAAAAAAAAAAAGATGCATATCACAAAATTACAAAACATTGATAGTGCACTCCCAAACGTAGGTGTTATGGTAAGCGACAAATAAATGGGAGGAGAACAAAACAAACAGACAAATAGTGCAGCATCCAAGGGCAGTTAATGCAAAACTGCCAGTGCAACAGAATCCTTTAATCTTGCAAGCCCAAAAGTATACACTACAGAAAAGACCACTTGAAGTCAAGGAACATTAGGTGCTAACATGTAGCCAAACTATGCGTTTTGCCAGTGCTGTGTGTCAAACTTCCTCAGTAGTAGTGGCTATAAGCATGTGGGAGTTCATCCATTGTTCAAGGGGGGCCTACTTCCAGTGCGCTATCACAAAAGAGTGAAATTTCGGCCTTGTGTGTCACTATCCGTTCCATCACTGGAGCTTTAAAGTCCTAGAGGTTAGAACCGGAATTCCAGTACACAGAATTATTGCACATATTGGGAAATAAGATGCAGAAGATAATAATTAAGATGAAAAACAACAATATTAAAAAAAATGGAATAAAATAAATAAATATGAGAAATATGTTTTACATTAAGCATATATAAAACAGGGAGTTTAAAATGCAGATCTTTACAAAACGATTATAAAAGAGACAGAAAAACAGAATAATGGAGGAGGTCTAAGAAAATATATTAATGTCTGCCATCAACTTGGATAACCCTGGAATAAGCCTAGACACAGGATGACCCTGGAATAAGCAAAGAGCAAGAACAATGAAGTTACACCTTAAGTATTTGCACCTTTGCTGTCTGCCTTCTAGCCTCTGTTTAGCTTCAGACCTATGGTACACTGTATCCTGGTTTTAGTTTCCCTGCCTGGAAACCTTCTCACTTTGACCCTCGTGCTCAAACTGCTATTCACAAGTCTGTTACGCTCACTAGTCTCTGTGTTTAGTGGTGTCCTGCAAGTGAGCCTCCCTGTCTACCACCTTCCTTCCTTCAGAACCCCGATATCAAAGAAACATAAAGCTTATATCTTCAGTGTTGTTATAATATATAAGTATTTAATATAAAATACACATTGCAATTAAATATATAGCACTCACAGTAGGCACATATTCAAAGAAGTTTCTTTAAAGAAATCCACATTTGGATTATTGTATATCAAATATTTCCAGTCATCAGATGTACGGACTAAAATCACAAACAAACTGACTTGTTTCGACCTTCAAAGGGTTCCTCAGAAGATGTTAAAAGTATGACAATGAAAAAAGCTTGATCCTGCTCAAAAGCTAAAAGAAGTTTTATCCAGAGTAAAGAGAATATTATTCAGTGTGTAAAAGTAATAGGGCATGTTTAATAAAACTGAATAACTTAATTGTGTCAGCCATATACATATAGTCTTTAGAAAAACCTTCCCATTGCAGACTGTGCAAAGAATAAAAGTATTCACAGCAAGCTCTCTATGTGTTTGACAAAACGCCAAGCTTTGGTGCGAAATATGTTGGCGTTTAGACGTCTTACCATGTAGGAGAGCACTGTCTTGCATATATGGCTATACATTATTTTGGAATAAACCGATTTTTACAGCCAGTACCGAGTCTGGAGTTTGTCACTATCTTCTTGACTCAAGCCATCACCAATAGCTCCTCAGAATATTTTCTCTACATGTGTTTGACAACACCAGTTGGATTCCTTATTTCCAGTTTTTGGGTGTGGGTAAATAAATGTAGTTTTCTTTTTATAACAGTATTGCCATGTATAGAAATCATGGTGTATTTTTTAGTGGTGACTGATGAATGGTACCCTGGAGAGACGGTTGTTAGTTAAGACTGTCGAGTATTATTTTGCCGTACCTGATGGGAAGGAGGAAAATAAACCTGATTTACCCAATTCTTCATAACAATAATACATAAAGCTTAGAATTGTATTCGTAAATGTTGAATTCCTGCAAGAATAGTTACCAGGATGTTACTGCCACTGATGCAGCCGGTAATTTGTATCAGGGCCTGGTTGTAAAGAGAGGATTGAAGGACATACATAGGACAGGCAAATGGAGGAACAAAACATTATTTCCTCTCCTCCAGCAGATCTCATATCTCTATAGTAAAGTATGCTATCTGCCAGTATTGTATATGGATCTTTATCCCACTAATTTCCTGCTTGTCCATATTACAATGCATGTGTATAAGACATGTATCATGTGTATTAATAGTCACATTGGAAATAAAATGTTAATTAATATTTCCCAAATACGTACACTGTTTGAAAAGGAAAGACAAAAATAGAAGATAAAGGTGACGATGCAATAATACAATACAAAAATAAACAGATACATTTTTTAAATAGTTTATAAAGAATTTAAAATTTGATTCATCAAGAGACCCAAATCTTAACATAAAGTAACAAACACATCAATTTAAAAATAGATGATAGCACAAAGTAACTATTTGGTGAGAGTACAGGTCAAATGTGTTATGGTGTGATGCTCATGTTCCAAACAATCGCTTTGGGATATCACTGAAGTGAAAACATCCTTCCACAATAAAGCATAAGTGGAAGTTACTTTGGGACACATTGGTGTATCATATTATAAACAGAAAAGTGATAAAAGCAGAAGTAGGCATCAACATTACTGGACTTCATGATGGACAATTGAAAGATGTTCTATGGACCTTCACAGACCTCACCACAGATGCTGGACACTTTGGTCTATCTCAGGTTCTAAGGTATTGCGGTATAACAAGTTCTGCATTCATGTAGGAATATATTTGTTAACCTGAAGATTGTGCAATGAATTATTGCCGCCTTAGGCATTTGAAAGAGGACTTTGTCCTCATAGCAACTAAGCTTGTGGTTTTTATCCGCCATTCCTAACTAAGAAACTGCTCCAACAGTCCTATGTTGTCAACTACAAGAAAAAGGTAGCACACCCCAGAGAGTTTGGAAGTTACCTAATGAAATGATAAATAACTGCTTAAATGGAGCAACCCACCAGGCATCAGACAGCATGCGAGATAGTACACAGGCAGCAACCAAATAATTAAACTGTACAGAATTCTGCTCAATATAACTAATGATACGTTGCTCAAGAACAGAGTATAACGAGAAGACTTCCATTGGGAACAATGAAATATTTATCAAATGTATTTCAGAATGACATTCTGCACTGAGGATTTCTATTGTGATTCTAAATGTGTGATCTGCATCCATTTACTGACCGCAAAGTTTGAAATAAAATAGGGTTCTAGGTAGGAATTAGCAACCAATGTATTTAGATGTTGCTCTAGATCAGCATTTACCAATTACATTTAGTCACGGAACCCTTCTATGTTTTGTACAATTTAGAAGAACCCCTTTAATACACAGTATTTGACATAACGCGCCATGTTCCCACTCACCATTTTGATTTCTTCCTGTAATAATTCCTGACTACTACTAATCCACCCCAGAACCATGCTGCAATTCACACGTGTTATTTAGATGTAATAAGTGGTGTGAACTCTGAATAATAGTCCAACACTCCTGCAAAATCTGAAAATGCAGTTCCTGCGACGTTGCTTTGGAAAGGGAGAGTATATTGGATAAGATGCAATGATAGTTCAGTAAATGTTCTTCATGAAAAATGTTCGTCACATAAAAGTAATTTTACATCAAATAATCCCAGGGTAATGGAGAACACCATTTGGAAATGCTGCTCTAGAGTAATCCCCTTGCCACTATCTTTCTTTAGCAAGTTTAACTCCTATCTTTTCTGTATGTTAATAACCTTAAGCTCTGACCATGTACCATAGTTGCCAACTGTACTGTTTTTGGGTGGGATTAAACATGTCAAATTTAGGTTGGTCTTTATTTAACTACTGCCTATGGATGTGGACAGGCAGCATTGCATTTAAAATATGTTTGTCTATCAGATATACACAGCTTGAGTGTCAAGTCATGATCTCCAGCCATGAGTTCCCATTATCAGTACTGGGTAGGCTGGAGTTCAGTCTTTCAGGGTCATTTAACATAGTGTGATCTCATGCAACGTCACATAGCTAGTGCATTTTTATTGTCTATCATTAGCCAAACAAAGTTCCTGCTAGCCTTCCAGGAAACCGTAAAATGGTCACATTCGTCACCAGGTGGTGGTACATGATGGGAGATGCAGTTGTGTGCCTCTTCAATTTCAAGTTTCAGCTACATTTGGGAAGTCTCGTCTATTTTCAACAGAACAGCCACTTTTTCAATCTCACGTCAAAATTCCCGGGTCTGCATCCTTCCTCCCACCAGGGATAGATCAAATGGTGATTTTTATATAACAGTTAGTGGTCCTGTATTTTTCTGGAAACCAACTTGGTGTTCCTAAGGGATTGGAGATGTTCAGTAGCTTGATCTGTAGCAGTCGATCATATAGTGACACATCTGAAATGCCTGGAACTTGTCAGGGTTTCTCTGCTATTTTAAACAGAAACCCTTTTTCCTTCATTGCGATTAGATCAGTTGATCTTAAATAACCAGCTTCTTTAAGCTACTGTTACCATGGTTACTCACCTGGTTGCTATTTGCTAGCCCCTTTGCTACTCGGCGCAGACTGTTTAAGCAGCAAGTGACAGTAACGCCTTGCCCTTGCATTGTTTCTGGCTCCCAGTTGCTATTCCTTTGATATCTCTGTTGGAACTGGTTGGGCTGACTTCCCTTCTGGTTCCTGACAAGCCATTTATGGAGCAGAGCAGCAGACATTTGCAAGCAGTGAGGCCCAGCTGGCAGCATTATAATGCAAAATAAATCCATACACAAATAAATGAATATTCTGGTAAACTCTCCCTTTTATGAATTCAAGATTTTTGAATAGAAATTAGTAACAAAAAAAATTCAAAAGTGCACAATGGAATAGAGTGACTCAAAATGGCCAAATATTAAGTTTGAGCATGGCCTGTTACATCAGTATAATTGGATGCTTATTTATTTATTTTGTCCCACAATTCACTGCTGAGCTCATTTTTTCCATTTACTCTGCCACGCAAGTAAGGGCAACACAAGTCATCAAACAGGAATTAAAATGTCACTTAATTTTAAACACGATATCGTCCTGCCGAAGGCAGTGAATATTTACTGCAGGAATAAAACCGTGGTACAGAAATTCCTGCAATACTTATAATTAATTTATGTTAATCTTTATGGCTTTATCGGTGAATGGGGATACAACAATTTTACGTTATATAAATGCCTCACAGAAAATTGGAAAATGCTACAACAAAGACTTCTGGATATAGACCCATGACTATCTGTAGCCAAGGATTCCTTATTTTATTATTTATCTTAAAAGTATTTGCAGAAATTGAGTTTGTATTTTTTGTCATACTGTGTAAAGGTTCTAGTGAATAACCCTCTCTTCTCTCTCTTGGAGACAAAATGGCATGCTAGTTTCTTCCAAACTATTGTGAACAGGTTCATCCCAAATAAAATAATTAATGCATTTTAAAGTTGACACTTGAACCAAATATATTATGATTTTAATTTGTATTTTGTTTATAAATTATGAAATATTTACTGCGTGCTATAGGTCTTCTGTTGTCTGATTCTGGTATCTACAATAATGCACATCCTCAGCCTCTCATGGTAACCAGTCACAGGGCTCTCATGGAGATGCTCAATACACTTGTGTTTCTAAGGAGAGGCTTGGGGATCCAGTGAGCCTCCCATTTTCCAAGTCTATGAAGTATAATGGAGCTATTGCAGTTGTTAAAGCAACTGCCCTGCCTATTTCTCTGCCTATTTCCTCCATCTTTAGTTATTATTTCTAAGCAAAGCTGACTGAAACAACACCATCCTTCATTCCAAGCACTTGAAGCAACTGTGTTAAACAGAGAGATTGTTACAGCAACAAATGACTACCTTCTTAGAGGGGAGCATGGAAACTACTGCTGCAACCTGAATCATGTGTACTCTTGAGGATGACACTGAATTTACAGGGCCCTATGAATTATACTCAATGCAAAAGTACTGGAGAATTATAATTTGTTTACAATTAATCATTTCACATGTACTTAAAACATTTACAAAATAAATAAAAAAGCTAGTACAGCCTTCACCTCAAGCCATTTGCTTCCAACAGTTTCAAGCTCTACGTTTCCAAGCAAGCAACAATACCGAGTGTCACGGTAGCACCCCTCCAGACAACCATGTTTTTCCGTTCCTCAGTGCCCATGTTCTGGCTGAGTTATTTTCCCCTGTTCTAACTGTGTGTTTTACATGTATGGTGCCCTGTTCAAGAGCCTAATCCCTTGTACCCTTTCCCCAGGAATGTAGCTTCAGCAGCCACTTCAAAATAAAGGTTTATCCTGGCTGCTGAGCTCATTCTCTTCTTCAAAAGGTAGGCGGTTTTCCTATTGGTTGCTCAGACCAAGCCCCAGTATAGGCACTGTTCTGATTGGTTGCTTAGTTAAATGCACGATTTGCATATATTTGCTGATCTGTGGGGCACGCCCCCTGCTGGGGATTGGTTGCTACTAATCCTACCTTTCATCTGATTGGCTGCCAGGTACTGTCCTTTTGTGTAGGTGTGAAGAAGTTCTTTTGTTCAACTTTTGTTATCAAGATGTTTTCCTGTATATATGTCCTGTGTTTTGTGTCAATAAACAGTTCTTCTTGTTTTCCCAACACGACCTGTCTCGTCTGCTATGTTGGGGGAATTGCTGGCAGGGAAGCACTGATCATAGCCCCGTTTGGCTATTGGATATTTACTGGACCTGAGGAGTGATTTTGTGGAACTGATTCCGGTAGGAGCTACCCATCTAGTAGCCCTCCCGTGACACCGAGTAAAAAAAAGAAAAAGGAAGAAAGAAAAATAGAGCCATCTAGAGCAGAAAAAGTACAGCTAAATGCAAAGTATAATAGAGGATGAGTAATATGCCATTAATAAATTACATACAAATCTAAATATATCTATAAATGAGTTGCTCATAGCCAGATCACATAGTTACATAGTTGTTTAGGTTAAAAAAGACTTGTTGAGTTGATATCAAGTTTAACCATTTTCATAATTCTTGTTTACTGCTATTGATCAAAAAGGGGCCAAAAAAAGCCAACCTTATTCCAGCAATTTTGAATTCTGTGGGTAAAAAAAAAATCTTTCTTGACTCCAAAAGGCAATCAGATTTGTCATTGGATCAAGAAGCACTGAATAAATATAACTGCCGACACTTATATACATAGCCCTGACCTATTATAAAAGTTACTATGCCCGTTTAAAAGGCATCTATTGTATTTGCTACCACCACCTCTTCAGGCAGTGAATATTCATACCTTTATTTCCTTACTGTAAAATATCTCTTTTGCTGTTGTAGACAGTCTTAGCAGGTGACCTCTTGTCCTTAGTACTGTTCTGTTAATGTACAGGTCTTTAGAAATCCCCTTGTGTTGGCCCTGTATATATTTATATAACATTATCATATCCCCTCTAAGTAACTGTTTCTCTAGCCTGTAGAAACTTAATTTTTCTAGCCTTTTATCATTAAACTTTCCATTTACCTTATTAGATCTGTGTAGCCCTCCTATGTACTTTCTCTAGTTCTACAATGTATTTTTTAGACAAGGTGCCCAGAATTGAACTGCATATTCAATATAGTGTCTTACCATGGACCTATAAAGAGGCATAATAATAGATACCCATTTGATATTGGCCTTTGTAGCTTCCAGCTGGCACTGTGCACTACTACTAAGTCTATTGTCTATAATTACTCCCAAATTTCCACAAAGAAATGCCATTTAAACTATATATATTGACTTTTTTATTATCATACCCAAAGTGAATACATTTTACATTTGTCTGCTTTGAATCTCATTTGCCATTTATCCGCCCAGTTACTCAATTTGTCCAAATCCTCTTGAAGTGAAGACACATCTAGTTCAGACTGTATTACCCTACTTAATTTTATGTCACCGGCAAACACCAAGACATGGCTCCTGATGCACACTGGGAGATCATTAAGAAACACATTTATTTTAAAAAGTTTACCCAGTACAGATCCCTGGGGTACTCCACTTATCAACAGGGGCGTATCGTGCCCCTGAGTGACAGGCTCTCTGCCACACCTGTCACCCAGGGGCACAACGTATCTTGTGTATTTCCGGACAGCCAGCACCGAAACCCCATACACAAGATACGTCCGAGGGACTGATGGCAGCTGCGAATTCGGGAACAGAGTCACTCACTCTGTTGCCAATTCAACAAGCACTAAAAGTATATGAAAATGTATATATTTTTAGTGCTTGTCAAATTGGCAACAGAGTGAGTGACTCTGTTGCCAAATTCACAGCTGCCGCCTGTCTTCCGGATGTATATCCGTGGTTTGTGTGCTCTCTGTTTGGATCACACAAACCCCAGAAATACACAGCGCACACCTAGCACATATGGAGCATTTGCCACTGCTTTACCACCACTCTTTGCTTTCTATGTTTAAGTCAATTTCCAATCCACACACAAATGTTTGGCCATAAGCCTATTTCAGTCAATGTGTACAGTAACTTTTTATGTGGAACCATATTAAACACCTAAGCAAAGACTAACTATATCACATCCACTGCAGCACCCAAACCTATATATACACACACTCACTTTGTCATAGAATGCAATTAAATTAGTCTGAGTGGCTCAGTCTTTCACAAAGCCATGTTGACTTCTGCTAATGAAATTCCTGCCAAGATGACATCTTGAATATATTCCCTTAACAACCATTCAAACTGTTTTCCCACCACAGATGTTAAGCTTACCGGTCTGTAACTGCCCTGCTGAGATTTTGATCCTTCTTTTTAAAAATATGAGCACCACATCAGCTTTATGCCAATCTGGGGTCACAATGTCTGAATCCCTGAGAATCAAAAATAAAGATCTTGCCAGGGTCTGCCGTAGCTCTTTAATAACATGGGTGGACACCATCTGACACCGGGGCTTTTTCGACCTTAACACCATTTAATTATTTTAACACTTTTTCTTGTGTCAACCAGTCACATTATTGCTCTGACTGTTCTGTAAAACTAGCTTGCAGGTTGTTGTCCATTGACGATTGGTAAAAACAGAAAAAAAGAAATTATTTAACATCATCAATTTGTTGGCAATTTATTTATTTATTTAGTTGTATTTTTTTCTGTTTCAGAATGTTTTTTAAACACTTCTCTCTCTGTATATTATTTTCTTTTTAATCTAAATCCATGAGCACCCCACTAAAATGTTATGAGGTTAAACAGCACCATAAATTTATTACACCTAGTAGCAGCAACCAACATTTTATTTCAACACAAAAATACCTGTTCGTCTAAATGGAATAAATCAGTGAAATAATTTTTAATCAGAAAAAAAACCATAAGTAAAATATGGTGAAATCTATAAAGCCAGAAACTGCATCCAGATACCTGCATTCATTTATGTTAGTCACAGATCAATTTTTGTCTTTGCATTTGTTGTCACCCTAAGTGAACCTAAAGCATGTCATGGTAATGCCATTTGTATTTGGTTTCGGAACTTACAGATATATTATAATGAGATGAAAAAAAGTAAAGTAAGTAACAGGATCTAAAGGTCAAATTATGTGAGTCTATAAAGACAATTTAAATAATTTCAGGTACTTACTTCCAAAAAGAGGATTGTATTTTTAAAAAAGGGATATAAATCAAGTTTACCAGTGAAAAATTGAAATGATGTTCAGCAGTTTCCCAAATATTATACCCAATTACCAAGAATTGGTATATAGACAAATACATGTTTTAGAGATAATAATTGAGAATACTGGTGTTGGACGTGACTCATACATTATACTGTATGCACATACTGTGCACAGAACACATATTTTACCAGTTTAAAAGGATGTCAAAACCTTTACATAATCCTATTACGTTTAACAAATGTCACGCAGCCTGTAAATGTGTTCCCGTTATTTGTCAGCCAAAAACGTGCGCATCCAAGCCTTAATATTCACCATCGGTTTCAGACCAAGAACTGAGATGATTAGGACTTCTCTGTGGGAGGCTGACCTCCAGAGTAGATTTGCATCAGAGAAAGTAATCAGATGATAACTGGTACACTAATCTTTCCAGTAACAACAAGCCGAGACAGACAGAGAGAGAGAGAGGCCTTCTAGGTTCAATTGAGAAAGCAGATGGAATACATTTAAAACCACTCCTTGTATTCTGAACCGTCATTTTAGTAATATGTAGATAATGTTTTTGATATCTACTGCCACTTCTTTAGGTCACTAAAAAAATGTGAGTTAAGCATTTTCAATAGTTCATAATATGGATATATTTAAATGAGGGAATCAGTAAGTTCATTTAATATTGATATTTTAGAAACTGGATCTCTGAATGAACACCTATCAGAACTAACTGATATATATTTACATCCTCTTGTTCTCAGATTAAATCCTTACCTTAAAAATAATACTTGTGTGTTGACCATGATGCAGGATGGTGTTTGGTTACCTACTTAATCTTGGTTAACATCGGATGTTATGCCCCTTTATTCTGTGATTCCTCATCATTTAGGTTTGATGGTAATTCAGTATCATTGTAACAAAAGCAGTGATGATGAGACCCAAAAGGACTTTAATTATACTTCAAAAGTTAATTAATAGCTGACGCAATAACTTGCCTTTGATTCATGTTTGTATCTCCAGAGATGTGGGGCAACAACAGGGGCCATGTTTGTTCCTCGTCAACTTAATAATGGATTGGTAGGAGGAGTCCCACATCTTTGGAGATATTGTTTTCCTTGTCTTCTCATATAGTTTTTTTTTTTTTTACAGGAGAATTATTGATGATCTTTTGATCATTTGGACTGGTACAGAGTCTGACTTTGCTGAATTTGTTACTAGGATCTTTCTCAGATCTTACGCTTGAGATAGAACATATGAAAAAAAAAGTTATAGAAAGGAAACTGCGGGAATACCATTGTACATACGGCATCGCCCCACCCTAAGACAGCTTCTTTGCATTAAGAACTGTAAGAAATTGAAACAATTTATTTTAGAATCATGTAACTTAAGGGACCATCTTTTGGAGCGTTGATATCACTTTTCAGTACTCAAAAAATAATTATGCAAAAGGCATTAGAACAAATAGAGAACATTAACATTTGCATCTGCTACCCTATCTTTGTCTAAGAAAAGTAACTATAGATTTAATAGGGAACAAAATAATGATACACTTCCTGGTTTAGTACTAATTTTAGTTCACAGATTTCAACCGTTAAGAATATAGTGGATAAACACCAACCCATTCTACTAAATGATAACAGACATAGGGATGTAGTAGAAAAGACTTCTAGGATGGTGACAAGAAAAAGTGAAGACTATTGACGTAAGATTATGAACTCGAAGATTCTATGGACTTATGTTCAAAATCAAATTCAGACGCAATGCACAAGGTTGTTATTACAGTGTAAATAAAACAGCTAGGATTGAGAAAATATGGAATCCTTGGAAGATGTGATTGTATAGAGAGGTTTGATCCCACATTACACCAGAAATTACAGCTAAACACAAAAACTGCAGGCATGTTTAAATAGCTATTGTGACAAAGGCTACAACAATTTCAAAACAGTGCTGTCACACAGCTGGTTTTAATATAGTTGAAATGCACATGTTCTGACTTTAGAACTACCGTATTTGCTCGAATTTAAGACAACCCTGATTATAAGACGACCCCCAAAACTTTGGATATTCCGTTAGGAAAAAAAACTAAAAGCCGGAAGGACCTGGCTTCATCATAGAAGTCCCGGCGGTCATGCCGGGCAGCAGGGGCGGATGTCTGCGCACATCGTGCAGACATCCCCTGGCTGTTAGCGAGGGGGATCCAGGTCCCCTACAGCTCTGCGGGGGACCTGGATCCCAGTCTTATAGTCTGACCTCGATTTGAGGTCAGATTATAAGATGACCTTGAATATAAGACAAGGGGTATTTTTCAGAGCATTGGCTCTGACAAAAAACCTTGTCTTATATTCAAGCAAATACGGTAGTTACACTGCTACTGTAGCTTTACTCTAAAACAAATTTCACATGGGTCTCTAAATTCAGAGACATCCAATAAGGAGGACTTGGAGACACACTATACACTATATTTATAATCATAAGGAGATATGAAGTATTGAGGAAAAAATTAATGCGACAGACCTTTTTTGATGCACATGATACAGTAGTTATCTAATATTATTTTTGGGGGCACTATAGTTGGAATTGTTCCTTTAATGCGCATTAAAGTTAGAATATCCCATGTGTTCTATCCGATGTAGGAGCTTCAATCATATGTAGATGCTACCATAAACACACTTTTGATTTAAAACAGTAGTGTTTTTGAAAATGTTAAAAAGGCGAGCAAACTAAAAAGACAAAACTGAGAAATATTATTCTATTATATAGTTTAATAAATTTGTTTTGCAATATGTGAAACTTTACTACTCATAATATCAAGAGGAACTTCATGTGCATGTCTACACTTACTAAATTCTAATTGCAGTGTCATAACAGTATGACAAATGGATCCAGAAGGACATTTTACTTTTAGGAGGGTTCGACTTTTTGTTGAATTTCACTCAAGAGATTTATTTTCGTAAGAGAAACTTTTAACTTTCCAAACAAAACCATTACACTGAAAATGCGAAAATATGTTTCTGGAAAATCTCTTTTTCTCTTTTTAGACACAAATTGAAGGTAGAGTGTTAAATCATTTCACAAGCGGCATTTTTATTAATAGCGAGAAATGACATCTTACCTTAAATAATGTGGTTCTATACTAGCAATTACTGTTTATAACAAAAAAAAAATAATAGTATTCACAAAACATATTACTGATATTTGAAAATTGTTGCCAGTGTAATGATATTCAGCCTGGCTTGGGAGAGGATCATTTTTGTTTGTAATTTAGCTCCTGTGTCGTATGTATCTTATTCATTTTACATAGATTTATGCATTATGAACACCTAATAGCAGATTTTTTTTTTATTTTTTATGGATGAGCCTTGAGCATATTTTTAAGTGTCTGTAGTGGTTGGAGCATTTATCCTAAAATGTGTCAGAGGGCTCCAAAGTGTGGGAGTTTCCCGGAACCTGGTTTTGTGTGCACTCTGGTCACTTTCAGACTCAATAAGCTGGGTGACTAATGTGAATTAAATTTTTCTCATAGTGTTTAATTTTTTTTGACGGTCTGCAACGGTATTATTTGACATGAGCAGGTCTGAATGGCTAGTATTTTGGTTGTTGCATTTTACAGCTTTTTTGTAACTTATAAATTATGTTTAGTACAATATGGTGTATGCTCTTTTCAGCATTATTGTTTACTGACTGATGGTGCACCATACACACAAACCAGAAATATGTAACAATACCCAAAGGAAAAAAAAAAATACATACTGTGTACGCAAGCAATATAATGCAAATGAGTATCACAATTTGAGAACACAAATAAAAACAAAACTATAAAAATAAAATCAAGAATGATACAACAGTCCTATGCATAACAACTCTTAATACAATAGCTCTTGTGTGTCCATAAAAGTGTTATGGAGCTAAGGGATTATGAGATCTCTTGATGTAACAAAGTCTTGTGAGTCATACATATCAGTCTTTCCAATGACTGTAGCTTCTTTTGTATCAATGATAAATTCCAACAGTGTTGGCCCATTTCCAGAAACAGAGAGCACACAGAGAAAGTGCACACTGTAAAAATAACACTTTATTATACACTATAGGCTTCACTTATAGTTTGAAATATGAAAACAGGCCTTGTTATATAGAGATTCCTCACTCTTGGCTCTTTTATTCATCTGTTAGTCTGCAATTGAAACCTGTATCTCATTATAAAGTGTTGCATTTGGACATAATTTATCACCTATGCAAAAGAAAAGCCATCGTCACTGGAAAGACTGACATTTACACATTTGACTCAAAAGACTGTGTTGAAGCTGTAACGGACAGCTGTGCCAAGATGGGCTGGAGTCGCAGTGCAGGGGTAGTGGGCAATTCAAAGCCCTGCACAGGGTGAGCACTCTCCACCTAGGGTGGAGCTCCTGGCTTTGAGCACCAACAAGCAGAGGCCTTGTTAGTTTTCCCATGAGTCATAGTCAGGCAGGGAGTAAGCAGGGTCTAGGATGCAGAATAAACACAAAACACACCAAGGTCAAAAGGACTGGAGAGAAGAAAGGATCGTCAGGAACAAGGTGAGGTAAAAAGACTGGAGAGGCCAGGATGGTCAGGAACAAGCCAATGTCAAAGGATTGGAGAGAGCAGGATAGTCAGGAACAAGCCGAGGTCAAAGGACTGGAGAGAAGCAGGATCGTCAGGAACAAGGCGAGGTCAAAGGATTGGAGAGAGCAGGATAGGAACAAGCCGAGGTCAAAGGACTGGAGAGAAGCAGGATCGTGAGGAACAAGGCGAGGTCAAAGGACTGGAGAGAAGCAGGATCGTCAGGAACAAGGCGAGGTCAAAGGATTGGAGAGAGCAGGATAGTCAGGAACAAGCCGAGGTCAAAGGATTGGAGAGAGCAGGATAGTCAGGAACAAGCCGAGGTCAAAGGACTGGAGAGAAGCAGGATAGTCATGAACATTATGAACAGGAATCCAATAGCCAAAAAGTCAGCAGACAAAATGTACTAGCTCTGATTGCTGGAAGGATGGGGTTTATATAGCCCCAGGGCTCATCATTGCAACAACCTACACCTGAGCAGTAGGTGAATGACAGGACAAATTCAGGGAGATAGCCACTACTGCTACATGGAGGTAAGAAAACCAGCTCTTGAAACAGGAGCATTCAGCAGCAAGCTTGGGTCATATTTCCTTCATCTTGGGTTGGAGAAAAAACTGATCCAACATCTTAAACAACATGCTGACCCCCTGATATAACTATATGGAGTACAGTAGGTGCAAAGCTGGACTTTTAATATACCTTCAAGTAATTTTATTTAAAACATCTACATTAGCATAAGTTAATTTTTTTTCCCTTTATTTTGTTTTCTCTCATTTGCATGACTGATTATTTAGATTGTTTATTTACTTGTATTTATGTTGTGTGTTTTAAGCCATTGCTGTAACTTCATGGTAAGGCTTGATATCAGTGTATATAGCTCTAGTAATGAATGGTATGCCATGTATACTTTGCTTGGCTCCTCAGACAGCTTTCACTACTTATTTCTAAACTGTTTTCTTTCCATGCAGTCTGAATATTCGTATTATTATTACCAGTTCAGCAAAGAATGTGTCAGCAGATAAGAACCGTTCGGCACATCTACTCTGCCTATTTCTGTTAAATGTATTATATATATATATATATATATATATAATTTCATTAGCTTCTGGTCTATCTAGCCATATCCCATCCATACTTATACTCCATCACTGTATTAAACTCTACCACTTATGTTGGAAGGCTATTCCATGCATCCTCTACCCTCCCAGTAAAGTAATACTTCTTGATAGACAGAAAGGTGATATTACTTTTAAAACTTTTCCTGCTAATTAAAGAACATGTCCTCTTGTTGTGGTAGTTTTTCTTCTTTTTAATTATTCATTCCATCTGTATAGTGCTGATTCCGTTTTCTATCAAATCCACTCTGTCATCTTTATTTATTCCAAGCTATACACATTAAGATCCTTTAACCTTTCCTGGTTCCTGGTAAGATAAGTTTTATCTTACAATTCATGAACCAGTTTAGTAGCCCTTCTCTGAACTCTCATCAAAGCATTTATGTCCTTTTGGAGATACCTTGTCCAGTATTGTGTACAATACTCCAAGTGAGGTCTCACCAGTGTTCTGTACAATGGCATGAGCCCCCCTGCTTTTTGGGAACCAGACAGTCCCTCTAATCTCAGAAACCTTGTTGCAAGCCAAGTAATTTATATATTGATGGATAAATACATCCAATTCTGTGAATAGTACCACCAAAAAGACATAACAAAACCACTATTCATCAACTTCACACATATGATTGAATCACTCAACTGCCTTCTATCAGACCTCACCTTTTTCCATTTGTCATTGGCTGCAGTCTTGCATGCCTTAGATATAGAGGATGCTGGTTTATCCCAGGCACAGCCGGCGTTACACATAGGTGAACTAGGTTTTCACCTAAAGGTCCCTGTCTCTCTGGATACATGCATCCCTGTAGCAGGCGATACAGCTATGGGCACCACGTTCATGGGACAGACAGCTGGATGCCTGTGCGCTACCTAGGTGCACAGACATTCTCTCAGACTTCCTCTCAAACTTCTGAGCATATCTGGAGTCTGTATGTATGTAAGCACTGGATGGTTACATAGTCCCCCAAACCATCTGACTTTCACAGATGCACAGGGAACTGCTCATCACTAGACACCAAGGAAGTTCTGCACAGGTAAAGGTGCTGGGGCAAGTCCTGTGTGTGCAACCTGGGTGCTGGAGCAAGTCCTGTGCATGCAATCCAGGTGCTAGGGCCATTCATGTGTGTTCAATCATAGGTGTGCAATCTACATGCTGGAGCATGTCCTGTGTGTGCAGTCTGCCTGCTGGAGCAAATTCTGTGTGATAAGTCTCGGTGCCGGGCAAAGTCCTGTGGATACAATCTGGGTGTGGGTACTGTGCATGTAACATTGCATTTGTGACCGTGTGTGTGCAAGTGAATGTGAGACTGTATGGATGTGCCTGAATGGGCACATCAGTAAGGGGAAGCAAAATGTTAAGTTTTGCTTCAGCGCCAATTTTTTTTACTATAGCCCAGAGTTTGCTTTATTAAATACACCAGATAGACAATACATAATACTAATTTAAAAAAACAAAACATGTTTTTCTAAAATTCTAGTAGATCTCTTAGCCATGCCAAAAACTATTTGTTTTTTTTGGATCACAAATGATACAATGAGCTCCATTTGGAACACAAAGGGTGCTGCTTTGTTAATCAGCCAGTCCTTAGCACAAATTGCGCAGAACTAATTTGTTATGCAGTAAACAATATTTGATTTTAAGTACAATTCAAAATACACAAAAAACCTGTCCTTAGGAACCTATCCTTTTGAATATTCATGTATCAGATAGTACTTTATAAATCCATGAATTAGACAGGCACGCAATTCAGGAGCTCTAATGATAGAGAATTTTGTTATTAGACTAAGTATTTGGTGGTTTACCAAAGAACTGTTATAATTAGGAGTAAATTAGCTTACTCCCTTAACGGCAAGCAAAGCACCATGGTCATTATCTCTAGACAGATTAGCTCAGGAGGTCAGCAGATTGGCATCAGCAAAACCAAAGGTGGAGAAGAGTTGTGGACAAAAAGTAGAATAGCAATTACCGAGGATTCACTGTTCTTAATGCCTCGGGGCGGTAATAATAAAATTGTTTTCTGCTCTTGAATATTTGAATGTTTTTCAAAACACAACCAAGGACAAAGCAATGCAGAAGGGTTATAATGTCTACGACTAACAGCAAGAACAAGCTCTTACACCATAACTTTAATACTAAAAAATAGAAATCAAAATAGCATGCACCCAGGAACCACAGAACATACAAGTATGGAAGTATAAGATTCAGTAGCAAATACAGAGCTATTCACTAAAAGTGAGGATGAACAGGTTTTCAATATTTAAATTATGAAAAATGGAGAAGGAGAAACTCACTGGGTTTGCCCCTGCACCATGCATAGTTAAGCGAGTGAGATGAAATTTTCATTTCTCCCCAACTCCTCTGCACCTCACTTGTAGTGAATGGCTCCCATGTTGCCAGGAGCCTGATTTTGACCTGGAGAGTCCAGAACGTGGACCTTTACTTTCTCTCGGAGGATGCAGTGACGTTTTTGGAGTGTGCAGTACATTTTAGTAAGGTCCAGCATTTTAGTCAGCACTCTGGGTACCTTGATAACATGATGCAATGTTGTCCACACATATAGTTTGCCCTCACCTCTAAAATAAACATCACGTAATTGGACACCACCCATGAAGAACAATACTGCACTATTTGTGTCTTGTAACTTTTGTGTGTTGTGTTAAACTGATGTAACATTATGATAAACATGTATGCTAATCAGCTACTTAAATTGTCTATTTAATAGCACTACTTTTTGTTTTTAACATCAATCTTCAACCAAAGACAGTATGCAAACATTTTATTCACTCTGACATTCTTCTCTAGAAGCCTCTTTAAATATCTTGTTGATTTTCGGTTCACCTGTTTGAAAATAGTCGTCTTTGCTCTATTTGCAATACAAGGACACACGTGTTAACTACTCTTTGTAATGTTACCATAAG
This sequence comes from Pelodytes ibericus, assembly GCA_036172795.1. Lineage (NCBI taxonomy): Eukaryota > Metazoa > Chordata > Amphibia > Anura > Pelodytidae > Pelodytes > Pelodytes ibericus. The sequence goes on from CM069866.1 coordinate 21,690,025, forward strand.
TCATGGAATGTCCTCCATGGCATTGATTGCTTATAGTGAAAACAGTGGGGAAATTGGAATATGTACTGTTACTTCATCAGCCATATCGGCAGTTACCCCCACAAGAAACTGTTTGTATTGTAATGATCTTCCTCAGCAAATCAAGATCACTGTGGGTATCTCAAAAATGATCAACATTAATAGTATGTAGTTGGTTGAAATTAGAAGCAAAAGGAAGACACCATGCTGAGGTCGATAACACCAAGGTTCTATGATGTTTTTGTTTTTTGCAACCTACATTTATATTTATTTTTGTATGCAGAGAACGCTATGATGAGTGAATATCTTTTGTTTTTGTTCTCTGCATAGATACATATATATATATATATATATATATTTTTGGATATTGTTTTTTATTTATTTTTTTATGAAGAAAAACAACAGACCAAAATCTTGTTTAACTATGTGTTATGGGTTCTCTGACAAAGTTGAATTTTTTTACTAGTAAACTTTCCCCTAGTTCAAAATAAAAAATAAAAAAAATGATAAGGAAAAAATAAAAATCATTCTAATGATTGGTAATGCATGTTGATATACAAATAAATAATATATAAATATACATTATATTTATCTATACAGCACAACACATACAAACCATACTCCTACTTCCCCTGCTACCAAGACGGACACAAACAGATGATTCTATATAGTGTTTTCTCTTATATACACAGGGCCGGCGGTTTGAGACCAAAAAGGGTCCGCATCATTCTGCTGAGATCCTCTAGTCAATTTTTGTCCACATCACCTTCCCCTAAATGCTTTAATCAGTCTTCCCAATATTTGGTACCTGTTTCATTCCCCAGTGTTTGATGGGAAATGCCTCTCTCTATAGTGCACTGATATATTAACTGGGTCTTTAGCGACCCTCAACTGACTGTATAGGATGACTTTCAGTTTTGGCTGTGAGTAGGTAAATAATTAATTGTACATGTTTTGAACCTGGCAATGCTCTCTTTGTTGATAATTTCCATTCATTACCGAACTCTGCTACCAAAATACATCATATTCTAACCCATAGACTTCACTGACTTCACTGGTTCTAAGTGTAAGTATTCAAGTATGTTCTTTTATGATGTTCCTGATACAAAATTTTGTATATTGCACTATTGTGTGTTTTTGAATCTCTATGTATTTCCTGTGCTGCTCCATCTTTGTAGTTATTTCTATTTGAGTACTGGTAGGAGAGCTGCATCGAAACTGTGGGTAATAAATGTTGCGGTATTAGTTTGTGGTCACATTTTTGCTCTTTTATTTTATTACCCTTAATAACACACTGTAAGGAGCTGGTGATGGCATGCTGGGGGGAGTGTTGACAACTGCAGACCAGTATAAAACTGTCGAGCCATGAATGAAGGCAATAGCATGGTCGGCACCCCTATCCTTGAGTTGTGGGAGTATGTGCATCCACTATGATCTTCCATATAATGGCTGAATTAAATACCAATCAGCACATCATGACCACCTGCATAATATTGTGTAGGTCCCGTTTTGATGCCAAAATAGCCCTGACCCTTTGAAGCATGGACTCCACTGAACCTCTGAAGGTGTGCTGTGATATTTAGCACCAAGACCTGCAAGTTGTTGTGTTCCACAAATAAATACTGAACCATTTTTGTTTTGTGGCAGGGCACTTATTCTGCTTAAAGAGCCTGATGCCATCAGATAATACAGTTTCTATGAAATGGTGTACATGGTCTGCAACAATGCTTAGGTATGTGGTACATGTCATGTGAATGGCAGGACCTAAGGTTTCCCAGCAGAACATTGTCCAAAGCATCACATTGCCTCCACCGTCTTGCCACCTGTCAGTGGTCATAATGTTATGGCCGATTGATGTATTATTATTTTTGAACAGCATAGTCTAATTTAAAGGCAATATATGTATGCACATTCATACTGGGCAAGCAGTAAGGTAGTAAAAATAAGAGGCTTACTTGCATACATCACCACGTTTGTGGAATACTTTCTGAAATGTCCATGTTGGGAAAACTATACAACCATTTAAAAGGACAGACTATCACAGCACAAAATGGCAGAAATCTGATATCTCTGTATCCAGACAATTTAGACAGGCAGGTCACAATTCTGCACATCTAAGATATTAATTTCTGGAGCATGTACCACCTTTGAGCAGAGAGGGTGAAAGAAATAGTATATTACTTCAGGAGGGAGGCACTGTGTTTGTTCAACTTAAAAACTGTATCTCCACATGATATGAATGAGAAGCTGGAGTGGTACTTGTCTCTCTAGTATATCTATAATGGTGTCTTTCTGAAATCTGTGTGTGTCTCACAATTCTTAGAGTTCGGTGTTTATATTTCTAATATTAATTTATTTATACTTTCAGATCTGGAGAATTTCCTGAAGGGAATGTTCATGTGTACGATATTGATTTGTACTCATTAACTGTGTAAAGCGAGGAAGTCCTGCTTTGGGGGAAGCAATCTGTGTACCCATTATCTAATACCCCGGACCTCTGACACTCCCCTCCTCCCAAGCCCGGCCCCTTGGTATACCACATTCCCTTAGGAAGGAGGACATATGTTACTATGGCATCAGTCTACAGTGTCTCCTATCTGCAAACTGTACTTTCTAATTATAGATGATGTAACATGCTAATAATATGTTTCTACACGAGGGCAAAAATTTGCTATATCAATGTGTAAGCTAGGACATGATTTTACACATGCAGTTAATATAAGTATGCATGCACATTATATTTCTGCCATAATCACAGCCTCAATATAACACATCCATTGGATTTATGAGCTAGCGAGAAATCCATTGCCGTTCTTGCAGTGTAATGTAAATCTGAAACATTCTCTATCTTGCAGCTTCCAGCTCTTCTATATTAATAGCAGCTGCACAAATGAACAGTCTAATTTCATTCCACTACACACTGCCATGCAAGATTCGGATGGGCCTGGCTTCTCGGCATTGGAAGTTGCCCTATCATCCCAGCAGGTGGAGTGCTTCGACCTAGGTTAGAATATGTCAAGGCTGGTAAAGCCTAAGGGCCTTCAGCTCGGAGATAATTACAAATAAGGCATGGTGTCAATTCCAATGTACTACGGAGCATTACAGCATGTCACAGCTGCAGCACCCAAGAATTCACTCCTATGATTTATAGTTAATTGAGAACATCTGTGTTTCTCAAGTGACACGGAAGCTTGTAACCAATGTGTTGGGTTTTAAGTGCTGCACATGTCGGAATGCATGAATCCATTACAGTATTGACACAGCCCATCATCATACACTATCAGAAAGCATCCTATAAGTGACTGGATGATACAAGCCTCAGTCTATGCTATTTCTTCCTGCACCCACCTTCTTTGTTAATGGAGCATATTTCCCTGGTGGAAGTGTTTTTCTATCTGGTCATAGTTGATTCACATTCATCAGCACCTTGTAACAGTGTTTAAGAAAGTGTTTCTGTTGTTGCATTTATTATCCCTCTATCAAATTCCAAGATGCAAAAAAATAGATTTAGAGAATAGAGAGCAGATAACTGAAGATTTCTAGCGGCTAGTCTAAAATGATCTAAAATCAAAATGTACCTGTTAATGCATTGTAATCCATGGCCTGAGGCCAGGGCATTGAATACCACAGACTTGAAGAGAAAATGATTAAAAAACAGTGAGAAATGATAAATCACATCAGGGCCATCTTTAATGCCATATGCATCTTACTATCCTTGACGCATCATTCATTGAGAGATATTTTTTTTGCTATAGACTGCAGCTCTCACGGTTGGTGTGACAGGAAATATAACATTGCATTTATACTATACATGGTATCAGTATTGTGGAGCATTGCCCACACAGATTATAAAATACATATTAGTGTAAATCAGTATAATGTCACCCATTCTGACAAGTGACAATATGAAAAAAGGAGGTAGAAATGATAGGACTCCAGTATCAGACTCATTGGACCCCTGCAGTGTTCTTGACCAGGGGCAGCTACCCCCTTATGCACTGTGTTAAAGATGCCCCTGAATCACATCATTAAGCCCAATGTGCCACAACATTGTATAACAATGTTTTATATGTTTACCTCCTGTGCGGTTTGCTCCCTTCATAACTTACATTTGTTTATTTTAGGAGGTGTCTAGAGGGGCTTCTAACCATCTCTCTCAACATGAGGGCCACTCCGTCAGTGCTCATGCGGATTGGTGAAGCTGATTGGCTGTAGGATGCATGCCGACAGTATACTGACAGTGTCCTCATGTACCTAAAATTGATAAGAAGCTGGAGTCGTAAATCTGTATAAAGTACATACTGATTCTCACATCGACCTGTGCCAGTTCTAAATTATTTTACTAAAAATTTCATTTTTAAACATATAGTGTCTCTTTAAAAGGTATTGTCTAGCCCACATGTAGATTTCAATCCCAAAAATCAAACATTTAATTAAAATACTTACAATCATTTATTCAAAACAGTAATCAGTGTCCCTACCCCTTAGTGATACATTTAAGTCATCTTACTGAAATATTGTCATCCAATAATCACAATTTCCCTTTATTAGATAAAACGAAAAACCTAATTGTATTAAGTCTCTGTAATGATCTTTTGGCGCATGGCCACTTCGCTGGAATAGAAGGATTATTTGCTATGTTTACAGTGAGAAAAAAAACCCCATTGCTTCTCTATAATGTTCCTTTGATAGCTGGTCTTCTGTTTGGCAAAGAATGGCATACACAAGCTCTTTTCCCTTATCTTGAACATTAAGCTTCACAGTAATTCTCTTAATTTTATAAATATTGTGCATCAAGGACATTATAATTCAGCTTGGCATGGCAGAAGGCTTTAAACTAAAAAGTCTACTTCAAACAAGTTTTGAGTTTTTATTAGCACAGTTTAGGACATGAGAGACAATCAGTGTTTCGTTCAATTTGTTTTTTAATTTCTTTCGATACTTTCTTTCAATATCATGAGACAGTGCATACATTTTTTTTTAAATTAAGCGTTCATATTTACTTTTGTTCATTACAAGACCTTTCTTATAATTTGCTGTTATGGATTTGCTTCAGTGCACAAGGATGCCAACCACAACCTGAGAAAGGAAAGGGAAAAGGGAAAAGCCTGAATGGCTAAAGGGAATGGACTGGAGGCTATTAGGTAACAGAGATTTGGTAAAGGGACGAGGGCGCAGAGTGTTACTCAAGGAACATGAAAAAAAAAAAATATATATATATATATATATAGTGCAACAGAGTAAAATACACTGTGTTGAAATAATGTGTATGTTTAGTGCTCTCACAAATATCCAGGTAAAGTAGGCATCAAAGAGGATAAAATTCCATTAAAACCAAACTACTGAACACACCACCGCCGAATAATGTCTTGAGACTAGGCAACATTTTTTCTGGGAGTTTCCATGTTGGTGCTTAGGCCACACCCCCATTGAACATGAAGAGGATTGATTACATTCAATAAGTGAATTTGTAAATTGGCTTTTTAATTTTTCTGCATTTCCCCCCATGTATCTTTGTGTATTAAATCTATTTCTACACAAAGCTGAAAAGTCTAGTAACATTGGTACTAGACATTGGTCATAGCCGTTTTATCCATCAGCATCATTGGTTTCAGATAGTGTTACTATTGTTGCAGATAATTTAGGTTTAGAGATTTGAAAGCAGATAACAGCATATTATATCATAAACCTATATCAGAAAGGAGATGAATTCATAACAACTGAATATCAGTTTAGTTATGATTCCCAGATAAAGGCTTAAAGTTACTCTCCCCTTTTACATTTGTATACTTTGAATGCACAGAATAAAAACACATATGTGCATGGCATTATCAGATTTGCACATTACATTTCAATGGGAAATGTGTAATTGATATCAAGGCATGAGGTAACAATTAGTCCCAGCAGACACATCTAAAACATATTGTGCTCTGTTTGATGACCTGAGGAAATGTATCTCTGAACACTGTTGCCTGATATAGAAAAAGTGGATTTAAACGCCATTTTTTCTTAATTCATGAATTTAACTTTCAATGCTGCCAACACAATGTATAGACCATTTTATTCTTTACATCCACGGTTAAAAACAATGTTTTAGTGATGTACTTCCTTTAAGCAAAAATATAATTTACATAGAAAGCGCCATATTTAATGGATGAGGCTATTAAGCATATGTAATGATTTGACTGATGGCTGATCTGTAAAATGGTTAGAAAATAAAATTTATGTCATCTGAGCTATATGATATTTTTTCATGAAGGATAACAGTTATACGATTACTTAAATAAGCTGTGATTACATAGTTAAAAACACATGGTGTTTATCAAATTTATAAATGATGTGACACTAATGAAAAGTGTAGATTGCCAAATTCATAAACAAAAATTAGTTCTAATTCACATTAACCCCTTAGTGACCGAGTGCTATGTTGCATTTGATGTGCCTTGAAGACCAGAATTACATTATTTTTGTCATACTTTTACTGAACTTTGAATTTCTTTCTTTGTGTTCAGTCCACCCACACAAATTATATATCATTTTTTAAAGGACAGATAGGGCTTTCATTTGATACTATTATTTTCATCATATGATATAATTTACTATTAAAAAAAATATAAAATATGATGAAAATATGACATAAAAACACTTCTTCTAACTTTGACCTAATTTTTATTTTTACACAATTACAAATGGTAAAAAAAGACCCCGTCTATATATTTCTAATATTTGTCCTGAGTTTATTAATACCAATGTTTCCTTGTTTGTCTATGTTTTATTTCAAGTAATAGGGCAATAAACAATATTAGTGTTTTTTTTGCTTTCTAATTTTCTTTCTAATTTTCTTCTACAGTGACTTTTTCACACCAACACTAAATTTACTGCAACTCTAAATTTACCCTAACCCTAAATCTACCCCCACCCCTTAATCTAACCCTTGTAATCATCCGAACATCCTGTAACCCTAATTATGACCCTACCCCTAGATCTAGGTTTAGTAGATCTAGGGTTAGCTTTTTCCATTTATTTATTTAATTCATTTTTTTCTTACAGACTGTAATATACTTAACTGCCTCTATGGGGCAGTTAAGTAGCGGTTTCAGAGTGACGGAAGAGATTTTTTTTTCTCTCTTCCGTCGCTCTCCTCTGGGCACGCTGTATTGGAGGAGCATTCTCCTCCGATACAGCACACACCCACGATCACCGGATGATCGCGGTGCCCAGGGGGGCACAGAAGGTGTTGCATGATGCCTCTATCGAGGCATCATTGCATCACTTTATCACACATAGGCAGTGATCAGCTTTCACTGCCTATGTGTGTAACGCGCATACGATCACATTCGCGGTGATCGTATGTGCGCGGGGGGGGGGGGTTGAGGGGGGGCTGAAGCAGCCTCTGAGAGTTGCTGCAGGCATGTAGAGTTGCGCTAATGAGTGCAACACTACATGTAAACGGAGGACGTATATATACGTCCTCATGGTCCTCAAGGACCATGCTTTTCAGGACGTATACATATGTCCAAATGCGTTAAGGGGTTAATTTCATGGACTTATACCCTCTTTTTCTATAGTGGAAGACTTATTTAAATACCCCTTTCAAGTCTATTGATTACAATTACTCCCTGATAATTTTCATTAGTAGATGTCCCTAAAGAAACAATTTAAATCATGTGTTTCACTTTTATTATACTCAAAATGCATACATTTGCAAAGATTTACAAATCTTTATTGATTTTCATTCTCCATTTCCCTGCTCAGTTACCCAGCTTTTCCAAATCGTCTTGCAATGAAAACATATCTAGTTCAGACTGTATTACACTGTTTAACTTTGTGTTGTCGGAAAACAAGGAGATATGGCTCCCTATGCCCACTGGGAGATCATTAATCAGCAAATTAAAAAGAAGAACAGATTCCCGAGGTACTCCAATAATCACTTTTGTCAAATTTGAGAACTTCCCATTTACCACCACTTTCTGCATTCTGTCAGTCAGCCAATTCATGCACACATTTGACCCCAATTCTGTTTTAGTCATCATGTACAATAACCTTTGTCTGGAACCACATTGCCTTACCAAAGAGATAACATCTACCACAGCACCCTAATCTATATTTTTACTCACTTATTAATCCAATGCAATTAAGTTAGTTTGACAAGATCTGTCTTTCACAATCCAAGATGGCTCCGGCTAATTATTTTCCTGTTAAAAAGTTGTTCAAGCATGTTGTTGTATATTTTTCCCTTAGTGACCCTTCAAAAAGTTCCCTCACCACAGACATCAAGCTTACAGGTCTTTAATTGCCTGACTGCGATTTTGATCTCTTTTTATAAATGTGGGCACCACATCTGCCTTACGCCATTCTGTGGACACCATACCCACAAAATAAAAAGATAACGGTATGGCCAGGATCTGACTTAGCTATTTAAGTACCCGTGCTCCATCCAGTCACCATTTAATTGTTTTAACACTTTTTCTTTTGTCAGCCAATCACAGGCTTGCTCTGATGGTTCTGTGAAATTAGCTCGACCCCTTGGCCATCTTGTGTTCTTTGGAATAAACAGAAGAAAATACACTATTTAAAACTATCTACTTTTTCTATGTCCCCACTGACCATGTTATTCATTTTATATAACAAAAACCCAACATTATGGTGGACTGGGATGGCGTTTTTCACCCTCCAGCTACCTTTATCCATGGGTTGAGTTCTAGGGTGGAGGTAGCTGTGATTCTTACTGACGATAAGTCCAGAACCTCAAGTAATCCCACAACACCTGGAGCAGACATAAAATATGGCCAGAATGGAAGTAGAGGTCAGAGCACAGAGGAAAACAGGTCAGCAGAGGTACAAGCCAGGTATGGAAACCAAAAGTCAAAACAACAAAAAAAAAATTGGATAAACTCTCTGGATCAGAACACAGCCAACCATCCAAGTGCAGGGCTGAACTGGAAATGACCTGTTTATATAGCAGGCAGCACAGCTGCAGCAACTCAATGTAAAATGAGGTAATGAGACCAGTACCATGTGATAAACAATAGCCACAAGTAGGTATAGTTGGAGGAAAAACACCATCCACAGGAAAGCAGTGGTGTAATGGCTAAGCTGTCTGACCCACAAACTAGGAACCATGGGTTTGAATCCTGCTGCTGATTACCATATGTGTAACCATAACAGAATGGCACTTTTTTGATTCATGATTTACATTACTAGTTATTCACATTGCTTTTAATTTGCTTCCTTTGTATTTGTTTCCAAAATTTACATTTATATGTATACTTTTGTGTTTTCATTTTTTTTTTACCTGGCCTGTGGTCCCATGTCACCAGGGTCTGCACGCAAACTGTAGGAGGAGAGTTCATCAACCACTGTCCACTCATCTCTGCAAAAGAGTCAGGCACAGGCAAACTGTTTGTAGGACATGACTGGCACATGCAAGCTGCTTTGGAGACAAGGCTGGCACAGGCAAGCTGCTTGGGGACACGGCTGGCACCAGAAATCTGTTTGGGGGACACAGCTGACACAGGTAAGCTGTTTGGGGTAGAAGACAGCACTGATAAGCTTTTTGGGGACAAGCTAGGTGGCACTGATGGGCTGTTTGAGGGTAATGCTGGTAATTTGAACGTGAGGGTACATGGCACCGGTGGTGGTGTGAAGTTGAGAGATGCTTTCTAGTGTCTCCCCTGTATGTAAGTGTGTGTGTGTCTATGTAAGTGTGCATGTCTGTGTGTGTATATGCATGTTTGGCCCTGTGTAGATATGTGTGAGGAGAAATGGGTGTCATTTACATCTCAGACCCCCGACAATGCAAATCATCATCAAAGGAATTTGACTCACTGGGCATCACAGGGACTCTATTAACTAAAGTTATCATGATGTGGCACCAGCAAAAGACTTGCATGATGTTGGCTGAGCATCACAGGAATGGTAGTCCATAGTAAAAGAAAATATTGATGAGAGCATTGTGAGGTGCAAAGGGACTGATACTATAAAGACAGGAACTATGCATTACAACACTTGTAGTGGCTCTCTAAATATTGAATTATGCCTTAACCACCTTAGTGTCTGGCTCACCATGCAATTTTGGGCAAATAGGTTGCACCATGTCTGTGTCTGGCTTACTCTATACTGACAGTAGCTAGTCACATGTCTGTGTCTGGTTCACTCTATACTGACAGTAGCTATTCACATGTCTGTATCTGGCTCGCTCTATACTGACAGTAGCTAGTCACATGTCTGTGTCTGGCTCACTCTATACTGACAGTAGCTAGTCCCAAGTCTGTGTCTGGCTCACTATATACTGACAGTAGCAAGTCCCATGTCTGTGTCTGGTTCACTCTATACTGACAGTAGCTAGTCCCAAGTCTGTGTCTGGCTCGCTCTATACTGACAGTAGCTAGTCACATGTCTGTGTCTGGCTCACTCTATACTGACAGTAGCTAGTCCCAAGTCTGTGTCTGGCTCACTATATACTGACAGTAGCAAGTCCCATGTCTGTGTCTGGTTCACTCTATACTGACAGTAGCTAGTCCCAAGTCTGTGTCTGGCTCACTATATACTGACAGTAGCTAGTCCCAAGTCTGTGTCTGGCTCACTATATACTGACAGTAGCTATTCACAAGTCTGTGTCTGGCTCACTATATACTGACAGTAGCTAGTCAAAAGTCTGTGTCTGGCTCACTATATACGGACAGTAGCTATTCACATGTGTGTGTCTGGCTAACTATATACGGACAGTAGCTAGTCACAAGTCTGTGTCTGGCTCACTATATACTGACAGTAGCTAGTCACAAGTCTGTGTCTGGCTCACTATATACTGACAGTAGCTAGTCACATGTCTGTGTCTGGCTCACTATATACGGACAGTAGCTATTCACATGTGTGTGTCTGGCTAACTATATACGGACAGTAGCTATTCACATGTGTGTGTCTGGCTAACTATATACTGACAGTAGCTAGTCCCAAGTCTGTGTCTGGCTCACTATATACTGACAGCAGCTAGTCACAAGTCTGTGTCTGGCTCACTATATACTGACAGTAGCTAGTCACAAGTCTGTGTCTGGCTCACTATATACTGACAGTAGCTAGTCACAAGTCTGTGTCTGGCTCACTATATACTGACAGTAGCTATTCACATGTGTGTGTCTGGCTCTCTCCATACTGATGAGAGCTATGCAGTACCCCATCTGCATCTAGCTAAAAATATATATTGGAGGGAGCTTTGTACTTCTGTGTCTGACAAACAATGTACTAATAGAAGCTATGTTCTACCACTTTGTGTGTGCTATAACTGTTTTTCTAATGGCACATTGGTAGAAGCTACAGATTAGTATTTGTCTAACTATACATTATTAGGCGATGTACGATGTTGTATATAAATATATACTGACACACACTATCCTGATCCGGACACACATTCTAAAGTTCTGAAATGTACTGCTTTTAACTGAATTAGTTCTACCATAATTCCAATCAATATCTGGATAATTATTAAAAGTTATCCATGAATAAAGTGACACCGAGTAAAACTGTGCAACCTTTTTTTAAATTGTTGATAAAATATGATCCTTCTCCTCAATGTTTATGTTAGGGGGTTGATGGCATATATCAATTACAATTAACATAATACCCTTTTTAATATCAGTGCAAACCTTCACCTATAATGTTTCCAAATTATCACCTGTTCCATCATACAACACCTGCTTAATGTAGAGATTTAATTTAGTGTTTACAGATAAACATAACCCATGTCTTTTTGTATTTACTCTGCTCCTACTAAAAATTGTGTTACCCTTAAATTAACTGACCTGTCATAGGCATCATCCCACCAGGTTTCTGTGATGCCATGGAAATCATATTGTAACTCACTTGCGAGTATCTCAAGTTCCCCCGTTTTGTTTTCTAAGCTTACTACCTGCATGCCAGTTGGATTATATCCAGCCCCTCTCGATAATCTATCCACTGTGTCAGCAACATACCAAACTAAGCTCCCGGGAGACAGCAAACTGTCTATTGATGTGATAAGAGCAGCAGAATGCTAACACACCCCACCACTATCAACTGTGTATACTTTCCTGCATTCTGGATACCACCCATGCTAGAGGTGCTATCCCTTCAGCTGTTAGAATACACAGCTACTTCAGGAACGCCATTTCTGCCACTTCCATCATCAGTACGCAAACGGTCAAATCTCCTGAGATGGCCTAGATCAGGACTGGCTACCCTCCTCCTGTTTGTTCCCCCTTGGCATGAAATCTTACTACCTATGTACCTGATCCTCATCACCATCATCTCCCCCTTCCATAATAGACAGTCCTTTCTTGCTGTTGACACTGCTTAATATTTACCATGTAGAGTCAAAGAAAAAAAGTTTATTATCTTTACTATAAATTTGTATTGATTGATATTACTAACAAGTGTGTTTTCTTTATTCTTCTGTATTATGACAGAAAAGAATCAATGGAAACCTCTGAATGAACTCAAAGCTTACTGTCTAGACGTATACAGTCATGTGTGGATCTTGACGAATATCAGCATATTCCAATATAAGTTAGTCACATGGGTGTACACTATTGCTTGTTCAATCTATATTTTTTTTAATTTTTAAAGAAAATATCATTATTGCTGTCATCAACAGAAGTTTTTCAGTAGCAAAAAAAATCACATAATTTTATATATTTTTTTGCTCCTACTATCCATTTAGTAAACCCCTGTGCACAAGTATATAGTATCAAATAAAGCAGAAAAATAATGAAAATAAAATATTGAATAAAAAAAGTAATTGAAAGTCATGTTTTGTGGGGTTAATACATAGAGGCAGCAGTATCTGAGAATGTGTAATGGAAAGGCTAGATAAGAGGATACATATTGCCACTTTATGATACTTTACCAAGATAACTGGTGGGTTATTGTTCCATTCAGCAGCCCAAAGGCACCAATATGTCGGATTATTCCTTGCGTTCTTCATCAGGGGAAATAGGCTCCCCTTATATGCCAGACCCACCTGCACACCCGTCTTTACCTGGTATATGGGGGGCTACAACTCACTCATGCGATATCAGAATGACAAGAATGATACCACTCAGCCCCACTATTAGCCACAATGATCCCCATGGTTTTTAAGGGAGCAATTATATCTATTTGCTACTGATATGAAAAAGAATATGGTGACACTAATGTCATTACTCTGTACAGACAGTAAATTGCATTGTGGCATTTATGGTTCACCTACACTTAATATCATTTATATCTTCAGGACTTGGAAGGTAGCAGAAACGGCACTCCAGGAGCCAATTCAAAGGTTAAAAAAAGTATTTATTTTTGCATACAGAGTGAATGGTTCCACAGCAGCGGTTAGTGCAAGTTTCAGATTAGTGATAAAGCTTGACGCGTTTCGCGCACCAGGCGCTTTATCACTCTGTATACAAAAATAAATAATTTTTTCACCTTTGAATTGGCTCCTGGAGTGCCGTTTCTGCTACCTTCCAAATTCTACATTGATTAGTGCGGGTCAAGCACTAGCGGAAGGCACCGGAGACCCGGTGAGGGCATAGACCGTTTATCCCAACCTAGCATGTACCACCCGGGAAGCCCAGAACATTATATTCTATATATCTTCACGACCCCTACAATAGTAATGCACACCCTATAGAAACGGGGTTGTTAGTCCAGCTATATTCACTTAATTAAAGAAATACCTGGGACAACGGTGTGCTGGACCATACTAGATCCTTCCCATTGGGTGTATTGACGTGATAACTGACTTGACTCCCTTCAAACACTGGGCAATCCAAACCCAAATAAACAGAAAGACAAGTAAAAGGGGGAATATGCGGATGGATTCCCGTTATGCCATGGTAAAAAGACATAACTATTTTGTAATGAAAACTGAACACAGGGAAACAGACATGGGAGACTGTTCACTAGAACAACGGTAACAAGTGAATTGAAGCATCAGGCATTAATAGCTGAGCTGGAAATATTCTCCAGTTTTCCAATCTTCCCCAGTCATCCTGGTTTTGCAATTCACTTGTCAATTCAATTTTAGTGGCTAGCCCCCAATGGTTTGCAATTGTAACACTGGCCAAAAAAAACCAGGAATTTTTAGCGATCGTTACTTCTCTCCACCACACAGTTGACAGTAACATTCTTTGGAGTTAGCTTTTTCAGCACATTGCAATCTGTCAATCACCCTTAAATAGTGAAAAAGGGCTCATAAGGTATAAATTAACATCAGAATAAAAAAACCATAATCTCAACAATGTGTAGTAAAATCATTCACAAAGAGCCGAAATACCCCATTCTTTTATTACTTTTTTTATACAAGAACATGTTACAAATTTGACTGACGTCTAATAGAAACATATGTCACTATAAGAATACTCATTTGATTTCCGTTTTACCTTATTTTCTTTCAAGCTTCTCACTGTTACATTGTGAAAGCTCAGAGCTTTTCTGTTATGCCTATGTATGCTATAATAGCCTATGTGTACATGGTGTGAAGCACAGACTAGACGTAAACTTAGCTTTCAATGTACCGTATTTATCGGCGTATAACACGCACTTTTTCTCCCTGAAAATAGGGAGAAAATGGTGTGTGCGTGTTATACGCCGAAAAAAAAAAAATCTAAAACTTACCTCGTTCCTGCTCTGTCCCACGGTGCTCTAAAGCTGCGTGGCTGCGAGGGAAGCGTTGTGAGCTCCCCTCCAGCCACGCGGAACAATTAAAGTCTGTTTTTTTTAAAACAAACTTTATTGACCACGCGACCGGAGGGAAGCTCACAACGCTTCCTTCACAGCCACGCAGCTTCAGAGCACCGGGGACAGAGCAGGAACGAGGTAAGTACTGGGGTCTGGGGAAGGGGGGGGGAGGAGGGTGGTAAAACGAGCATACTTAGGGGTAATATCCTGGCATATTGGGGGCAATATCCTGCATAGTAAATGGCATATTGGGGCAATATCTGGCATATTGGGGGCAATATCCTGCATATTAAATGGCATATTGGGGGCAATATCCTACATATAATGGCATATTGGGGGCAATATCTGGCATATTAAAATGGCATATTGGGGGCAATATCCTGCATATTAAATGGCATATTGGGGGCAATATCCTGGAATATTAAATGGCATATTGGGGGCAATATCCTGCATATTAAATGGCATATTGGGGGCAATATCCTGCATATTAAATGGCATATTGGGGCAATATCTGGCATATTAAAATGGCATATTGGGGGCAATATCCTGCATATTAAATGGCATATTGGGGGCAATATCTGGCATATTAAAATGGCATATTGGGGGCAATATCCTGCATATTAAATGGCATATTGGGGGCAATATCCTGGCATATTAAAATGGCATATTGGGGGCAATATCCTGGCATATTAAAATGGATTATTGGGCTTCAAAGTTCTTAATTTAAATTCTTAAGTTTTTTTCCCTGAAATTTCCTTCTTAAAATTAGGTGCGTGTTATACGCCGGCGCGTGTTATACGCCGATAAATACGGTATATCAACAGAAATGTTATTAGTGAGTAGAGAGGACGTTTCAACCCTACTTACACAATATTTTTTAACATGAAATGGGTTTTTTTTCCCTGCCAGTTGTACCAGGGAGTAAAAAGACAAATGAAGTCGTGTTTTGAACTTTGTAGAACGTATGTTATACGTTATAATGGCTTCTAATCTTCAACGAAGTCTCCAGGAACCAGAGTGAAGGAATGACCTTGACATGGTTATAGAATCTGTCCTTCCCCGGAGTCCAAAAGATCAATATGCACTAATTGCAGTGATAACTTTAGGGAGACATTTTGAACTGTTAATGTCAAATGCCACCGGAGACTATAGTCTACAGCAGTGCTTTTTAGCTTGCTAGTGGGGAAGGGCTGTATTTTATTTAGTAACTCCCAGATGATAATACATTTTGAGCTTGTGTAGTTCAGGTACAAACAAGATTGGTCAAGCAAGATGTGACTAGAATAAAATTATTTTTGTTTAAATGAACCCCGAAACCTCCAATTCTAAATATATAAAAAAAACTTTAAAAACATGTCAAGGTTACTACAGAAAGAGAACCTGTATAAAAAATATTGACCTATCAAAAGAGCCAATGTTAATTGGAAGGGCTCTCATGCCTCTTAAAGGAGGATAGTATATCCATTATCTTAGTCTTAAATTATAAGGACACAATGATGATCCCCGCGCAAACGGAAAAGTCAGAGTGATACACTTGACGCATTTTTAGTCCACGGACTCTTAATTATAGGTGCCACTCAAAACTCATCAAGTGTATCACTCTGCCTTTTCTGTTTGCGCAGTTGTTCAAGAAATAAATTATTCTTATTCACTGATGAACCAGCATATTGTATACTGTTGGATTTAAATTAGAGGGGCACAATTTTAAAAGTAATATCAGTAAGTAGTGGATACATGGAATAGCCTTCCAACATACGTTTTTGATGTTAATACAGTGAAGGAGTTTAAGCATCCATGGGATAGGAATAAGGCTATCCTAGATATAAGGTAAGGGACTAATGATATTATTCAGAAGATTGGGCAGACTAGATGGACCAAATGGTTCTTATCTGCCCACACATATGTTTCTATCCCTTTTCATTATAGATTAGGGGTGTCAGCCGCAGTTGAAATAGGTTTTTATAGTTTGTAATTGGTTGTATTCATCACGATATACAAAAGTATTATAAAACTACTAAAACAATGAGGAAAGTACACATTGGGCTGGGATGCATAGACAATGAATTTAAACATACATGTTGCATTAAGGGTTGCCATCTGGCTGGTAAAAAATCAGCATCAGGCCAATGTTAAGTCTGTGGAGACAGTACCAAGGCCGGTATTTTTCTGAAGAAAAGGTGGCAACCCTAGTTGCATTAGACTTGCAAGTATATTTATGTACACAGATCATCCATAACATTATGACCACCTGTCTAAAATTGTTTAGTTCCCCTTTTGACACCAAAAGAGCCCTGACCCATTGAGGCATGGACTTCTCTAGACCTCTGAAGGTGTGCTGCGGTATCTGGCACCAAGACGCTAGCAGATGCTTTAAGTCCTGTAAGTTGTCAGGTGCTTAATGGATTGGACTGGTTATCCAGCACATCCCACAGATGCTCTGTTGAACTGAGATCTGGAGAATTTGGAGGCCAATACATTGAACTCATTGTTGTGTTCCTCAAACCATTCCTGGACAACTTTTGCATTGTGGCAGGGCGTATTATCCTGCTCAAAGTGGCCAATGCAACCAGGGAGTGCCATTTCCATTAAAGGGTGTGCATGGTCTGCAACAATGCTTAGTTAGGTGTCAAAGTAACATACACATGAATGGCAGGTTTCCCAGCAGAACATTGCCCAAAGCATCACACTGCATCCGCCGGCTTGCCACCTGTCAGTGGTCATAATCTGATGTCTTCTCGGTGTATGCACCATAATTTACTGTTTCTAGTAAGCAACATACTTGAAGCCATATTGTTTAATACTTATGAGCTTTACTATATACCTGCCCTTTGAAAGTGAAGTTGAGATTTGTTCTGAATTATGAATCTGTTTAAGAGAACACAACATGACTTAAATATAAAAAGCACAACAAATACAAACCTTTACTTTGCTTGTGGGAGGTGCAATGGAAGAACTTTAAATCAAAGTGAAATTATTTGAAACATGTACATTTATTTTTGATGTTATACGTTATGTTAATTGCAAATTAAACAAGACATTTTTTGTCTAACATTTTAAATCATACACATTACACATTTATATACTTACATATCTATTGATATACAGATTTATTTGATATTGTTATAATGTTGGAAAAGAAAAAACTACATTTTTTCTCACATTTACACTTCATAAAAATATAAACAAACCATATAAAAGGAAACAAAATTTTCTCAGTGCAACAAAAACATCAATCAACAGTATAATAACTGCAAAGAGATTTTTAATAGCAGACTCAAAGTGCAGGCTCATCTTTTGGAGTGCAGCCTGAGGGAAACTGTAATGATTGATAATTAAACTAGGACAACACAGATATAGATTTCAGCACATCTGGTCAACCATAAATCTTAGACAGAGAAACAGGGCTGAGACAGGACATTTCATTCTTATGTACAGAATAAATATTAATCTAATGTTAGCAATCACTGTATGTTTAGAAAATGCATGTAATTTCTCATATATGACAAAAGCAAAGATAAGAAAAAAAAGGTTAGGAAAAATACACTAAAAAAATGTTCAAAGAGCGTGTTGTAAAAGCTGATGTGGAGCAGAGGAGCTACGGTGCAGGGCCTTGTGCTGGGTAACTGCACCTATCCGGTAGCTTGAGGCTCCAGGTTTGTCCAGCCACATACAGAGGCCCTGTGGGGGCAGCTGCTATATCCAGTATAACACAGCTAGGACTGAAGCAACTCTGCAGACATCCTTGAAAATACATGAATAATAACTCAACAGGAAAGTAGGATCTTGATTGCTAAGACGGAATAAACTACTAAGAGACATACGAAGCAGAGCAAAAGCAGAAGAGCAACTGAGGCAGAACAAAACTAAATATTGAGTACAGGGCTGAGAACAGGCTAAGCATATCAGAGGAAGAACCAAACTACTATGGTTAAACAATACAAAACTCAGGTACAGATTATATATATATATATATATATATATATATATATATATATATATATATAATGCAGGGCACAGACAAAATGGCACATATACAACACAAAGAGATATAATGCAGGCCACAGACAAAGGGCTCATATACAACACACAGAGACCAGGGCTAAGGAACACAGGGAAATATACAAAGGAACAAACAAATATACAGGAACTATTCTAAAACTAGAGATGCAATGGTGTTTTTTTTTTTTCACCTACTGGACAATGTGATTAAGCTTGCCAACCACATCAAGATACCCCACAATTAAGCAAGCCCCTAACTAAGACATAATCAAAATATTAGCATTGCAGATACACACAGGGATTACCTGTACCAGCACAGACCAGAAGGCAGGAGAAACTGAACAGAGAACAAACGGGCAGGGTTGCACATTTATACAAAGCAAAGAAACTAAGCAAAGAGAATGAATAAAAACATGGAATGGAATGATGAACACCAAGAAAACTAGCACTGGACCAGAACTATGACAGGGCTAGAATACTAGACAGTACTGGAATACTAGACTGGTCTGGAATACTAGACAGGGCTAGAACTGGACTTTATCTGAGTGCCGCTCTGGGCCCAACTAGGCAGTTAGTATTCTGGGGCCAACTGGGCAGGTGCCATTCTTGGCAGGTGCCACTCTGGGGCCAAACAATGATAGGGTGCAACACCGTGGCCAGATATGAAGCATGAACAGGGTAGGAAATAAATAATAAATGAGAAAGCAAAGCAAAAAGGATACTGAAATGACTAAAGAAAGCCTGGATGAGCCTGCACATGGAGACATGTATTATTTGATTGCAATTATTTAAAGCATTTAAAGCAACAGATATATGCAAAATCTGTGTGGTGAAATTACACATCGTTTTTAAATTTGTTGTGTGAGTCCTTTCAAACCCCTTAAAGACATATGGTGTTTTGGTCTGCAAAGATCAAAACACCATGGGGACTATTCACGAAAAGGTGAGTTTCAGGTGAGATGAGGTGATTTGAGGTGAGATGAACATAATCTCACTAATGTAGCTATACATTACTCAGGGACAATCCTGGTGAGTTTGCGTAGTGGGGAAATTATCATGTTTGTACCTACACAATGTATAGTTGAAACGGTGAGATTAAATTTTCATCTCAATTCACCTCATGTCACCTGTTAGTGAAAAACACACCCCCATGAGTGTAATTGTGTATTCTTAGGACTTGTTCAAAGAGCTATCAGATCCAGGAACACAAAAGCAGGTACCGGTTAGAGTCGTTACAGACTCCCTGGGTCTCTGCTGGAAGATCACAATACCCACCAGTGTGGGGAATGCACAAACCGTGAAGTTCAGAGGAATTGCCCCTTCAAGGCATAAATAATACCGTTTCTTCTCCTCCCGTGAATGTCCATGATTATGTTATATTCAGGCCTATGTCAATTTTTTTGGGTGTGTAAATTATTTCATAGTTACACCTTTATATTGAAGGAACAAACTTAACGTGTTGGACGTTAGTTTGCATTTTAGGCCTGGCTTGCTCTTGTTTAAATCTTCTTCCTTGATCAGAAGATAGGGTTGCCACCATCTCTTCAAATGCTGGGAATGCTATTGCATCATTAGACTAAATACTGGCCTCAAGCCAATTTTTTACCAGCCTACTGGTAATATACCAGCAAGGATGGCAACCCTGACAGAAGATTTGTGCTGTTGATCTTTAATAGGACGTATCACTTCACCAATACCACAAAACAGTTCTTACAAAACAGAATAAGGTGCCACAAGTGTATACATATTGTGTTCATTCCATAATAAAGCATCTCACTTCTCAACATACCTCACTTTTAAGATATTGGGTTTTTAGTAGAGAACTCTCTCAGCAAGTAGTCACCAGAAAATCCATAATCATGTACAACTTCTAGTTTAAAGTCGCTCTGAGGTCACAGCAGGCACAAATGGAGTCACACTGTGGAAGCCATTTCGCTTAATCTACTTTGAAAACATCCATTTGGCAAATTGCAAAACCTCCAAGCCATGGATACAAATGCTTGGAGGGAAATCAGCATCTTTTCAGGCCTACTTGCCGAGCTATACAGATCTTTCCAAGGCTGCAATATAATAATAAAATGATAAATTAAGATGTCAGCAGTAATGATTCGGTGTGAAACGGCAAACTGTTTTTAAAAATGAAAGTACAAAAATAAAAATAGGAAAGTACTTATTATTGGATACAACTGCTTTCTAGATTTATGTGATGGCGATGCAATTTAATGTTGCATCAATTTGCTCTGTGATGAAATCCATGAAACGTGCAAGTACTTTTTTAACACCTCTCTTACTTGAGCATTATGTTTATTTTAGAGTGAATACATCTTATCCCCTGGACATTAGCAGCTGGATATAAACTATAAAGCTGCAACAAATTTCTGAGCAAAAAGGTGTTGAGTGGGATCATGAACAAGCACCACCCATAGTACAGCATGTGAGGTACAGTGGCATACTTCAGTACATATTTGATTTTTACTTTGTGATCCCAAATAAAGATGTGGTGAATCGTGTTCTTGTGATATCATGAATCTATCATATCAAATACTTCAATAAAGAGGGATTGAGGACAAGAGCATTCTGGGAGAAAAAAACTCAGGCTCAAAAGGTGTAATGTCATAGCAGTCCTTACAGTTCTACTCTTGGAGAAAGTGTTTTCAGTACAGTGATATTTTGCAAGTAGAAAATCAAGCAAGAAGTTATTTTTCAGTCAACTATTTTATATAAGTGTTCTTTATTTGTTATTTATAACTAAAATATTCCTTTTGCTAAATGAGTTTTTTGTTTTAAGAGTCACATTTTATTAAAGTGGACACATCAAAATATGTTTAGTGGTTATGGCCTCATTAGACCTTGAGCCGGCATTGTATGGCTTCCTAGTAATGCATTGAAAATAACCGTGCAGTCTTTCTATATCTAACTCTGACAGTCTGTCCATTGTTACCAGCCAATTATAACAGTAAAATGTTCTAAGGGATGGAAATGTTGAATATAGACACAAGCCAACCAAAACCCAATAGCCTGTCCTCTTTGATGGTTCACACTTTGAAATATGTCAGATGCGTTTTTGCTAGCTTGTGCCACCATTGAGGAATATTTCCATGATTCATTTGATTGTCTGGTCCAATACATACACTGTGTTGAGAATAGTAAAAACCCAAGTATAAAACCTTGGACCCAGGACCAATGAGTTCAGTGAGCTTTAAAAATAGTAAAAGTAGTGTTGCATATTCTATAGCTAGCATCATGAAACACATTAATATTGATAAAAAGAGTGTTCACATATAATGTTAACTTGAAACTAAATGCATAGAGTCCAGTAATGTAAAAATCAATGCAACATTCTTAATCATGACTCCATCTGGGTAACACTTCAAAGTCACTTTAAAGTCCAACTGAGAGTAATAACAATCACAGGAGGAGAGCTTCTTCCATGATGAATGGCTACCTATCTCTAATCCTCAGGCAATCCAAACAGGTGAAAGAAAAACAAATCACATCTCCCTAGTTTAATATGGCCAAACATGTACTAAAAAAAAGTATAAAATCAACAAAACTCAGCTTTTAATAATTTTGTGTTGTTTATTTTCTGTGAAGTGTTTTTATCGTTTAATTACGTTGGAAGCTTACGGTGACTACGTGAGAAGATTTCATAATAAGTACACCATGAAATCTAATTTCTCTGTTCTGCTTTTAGATATCAAGCCCATACAAGAATCCAGATTATCCCCCCCCCAAAAAAACAAGCTTATATTTCAGTTGGATTTATCATTTCTGAAGGAAAGCCTCCATAGATAAAGGCAATGACAAAAAAACAAAAATCAGCCATGGTATTGTCCTTTTTTTTTTTTTATATATATCCCATTTATATTTGTCTACCATTCACTAGCTGCCTTATCAGGACCTATATTTAAAGCTTTGTTTAGCAAAATTAAGAGAGCAATATTACATTCCATAAACTAGAGATGCCCTGGGGTTCTCTATGGGCTAAACATTTCAGTTTAACATTATTTTGCAAGGAAATTACAGTGGCATTCCAAAATTAAATTCTCATTTTCAATTACAATTATTTATTAATTGGTACAACACCTTTAAAATTTCTGTCGTTAGCAATGTCTCTACGATTCTAATTGATATAACCCGTGGATCTGACCAGGAAAGGGCCTGTCCTAAATTCTATTAGAAACCACTGTGATAACTCCAATTTAATTGCTCAAATTTGCTCTAATAAAACAATGCCGAAACTGCCAAGATCCGTATAAGAAAGAACATTAATGTTGTTAGAACATTTAGACTGATTATACTAATAATTATTATAATCACAATTGTGTTTTTAGTCTTACTTTCTGTATAAATCTTGCTGGTTGACATTTGTTTCCAGGAGAAAATAATCAACTATGCTAGCTAATAAAGTCCAATTGCTTCTGGTAGCAGCAGGAGTCACAAATAACATGACTAAGAGTACGAGATTAGACCAGATAAACACATTGTCTTTTTGGAGTTATCATTGTGTTTAGTGTCTTGGGACAATCCGAAAGATCAACTGTATGGTCCAATTTAATAAATAACAAAAAGAGAAATACATGTGCATTTTTCACTACATGTTAAAGGGACTTTCTAGTGCCCAAAATACATCTTCCAAATGTTAATGCATGTTAAAGAGTTTTCAAGA
Source organism: Pelodytes ibericus (assembly GCA_036172795.1). Lineage (NCBI taxonomy): Eukaryota > Metazoa > Chordata > Amphibia > Anura > Pelodytidae > Pelodytes > Pelodytes ibericus. The sequence goes on from CM069866.1 coordinate 21,713,402, forward strand.
AGCCAGGACTGCCCACACTAGTTGAGTAAAAGTTCTTTCTTTTTAATTTTTTCTGCAGGAACCAATGAGAATAATTTCATTTAAATGAATGGAATATCCTGTCTCTCTAGTGATGTCATCAGACAATGTGTTGGACTGTTAAGAGAGCCTACTGTGTACAAGAGCAAGTTTATCACGGTCCACACAGTGTATTCAATTTCAAGGGCACAGAAAGTGACTAAATAAAACAAATCCTTATATGCTCAGTGTCTATATAATCAGTGCTGCCGCAACTGCAGTAAACATGCAGAGTAATCACTGGAGACGGCTTGAGTCAAATATTAAAAATATGATTTATGCAGAATGCCTGCATCAAATCACACTGGAAAAAAAGCAGTAATCTTCATCTTGCACCAAAGTAAGTTTGGGGACCTTTAAGATATCATTTTATTATCCTTTTCCTTTCCCACCAAATGTAAGGTCAGTATAATGTAAGTGACAATACAAACCATACAAATATCATTTTAAACATACAAGGACAATAGAGAAACATTTCCAAATCTTTTTTGTTAGCTGCTATAACAACATAACTAATATATCAGTCTGTTTTATGTATGACACATAATTGTAGGTTTGAATTATCTGGCTAAGATAATAATATAAATTGAGCAAAATAGGAAATGTTTTAAAGAATTATTCGGGGGTAATTGTGTGTATTCAGCTTTAAGAAGAATGATTTAACTATTGCTATATTTAGCTAGAAAGATGGTATATTTAGCCAGAATTTAATTAATGACTTTAAAGCATTGTTTCAGCAATGTTAAAGACAAAAACTTGTTTAGAAGAAAAAAACATTTTACTGTACGTTGGTATAACATTTTAATAAAGCAGGACATTTTATTCTCAAAATATTTTTTTCTTAAAAAGATGAAAAATGTTAGCATGTCTTCTTTTTATTCTGAAACATTTTATTTTGAGAATCATTTCAGCACAAATATGCATTACAGCCTGAAGCCTTCAAATGCCTTTTAAAAGAGACTAATGTGCACTGTCTATAATTTAGATTGTTCTCTGGTGAGCTGCGCAATATAACTATATGAGACATAATTTGTGCAGGACCTAATGGCTCATGAGACTACCTATCGTATTTTTTTCTGCTCTGTATAATTGAAATTTTTAATAAAAAATGGGTCCTTCGAACATAAGATCAGAAATATATGTACAAACCCTGTATGTATGTATGTTCGTCCCCTTACTCTGTTATTTCATTAACATATGCATGAAAACCTATACATAAAGAAAATTACACATTTTATGGCATAATATTGATAGCCTAGTAGATGTATTAGTAGCCCAACAATTGTATTGTGATGTTCATCTTAAATGTTGGTTAAACAACTTGGTATATGCACAGACTGAATTGAATGCCCACTAGATAGTAGGTAAGGCTAAGACTTACCCATTGGTTGCCGGTTGGCTGGACTGACAACACAAACCAGCCTGGAAATATTTTTATACCAGCCCCATAGCATAACGTCATTAGTAGTGATCATAAAAGGGAAAACCATGCATTTTCAAGCACATTTGAAGTGTGTACGATATAACCTTGTGTACATACTGGGGGCATATATTGCCCTGTGCAGGGTTATCTAGGGTTATGGAATACATGTAATACATGTAATTCTATGGCTATTCTATAAACCGAACGTTCGGTTTATAGAATAGCCATAGGATTACATGTATTACATAAGCCGAAAGTCTATAAACCGAACGTTCGGTTTATAGGCTGTCGGCATTTAACTATACAGAGACAGAGTCTCCATTCATAAAATTATGAATGGAGACTTTGTCTCCGTGTAGTAAAATGCCGAAAGCCTATAAACCGAACGTTCGGTTTATAGACTTTCGGCTTATGTAATACATGTAATCCTATGGCTATTCTATAAACCGAACGTTCGGTTTATAGAATAGCAATAGGAATACATGTATTCCATAAGCCGACAGCCTATAAACCGAAAGTTCGTTTTATAAGCTGTCGGCTTTTAACTATACGGAGACAAAGTCTCCATTCATAATTTTATGAATGGAGACTCTGTCTCCGTATAGTTAAAAGCCGACAGCCTATAAACCGAACGTTCGGTTTATAAGCTGTCGGCTTTTAACTATACGGAGACAAAGTCTCCATTCATAATTTTATGAATGGAGACTCTGTCTCCGTAAAGTTAAATGCCCACAGCCTATAAACCGAACGTTCGGTTTATAGAATAGCAATAGGAATACATGTATTCCATAAGCCGACAGCCTATAAACCGAAAGTTCGTTTTATAAGCTGTCGGCTTTTAACTATACGGAGACAAAGTCTCCATTCATAATTTTATGAATGGAGACTCTGTCTCCGTATAGTTAAAAGCCGACAGCCTATAAACCGAACGTTCGGTTTATAAGCTGTCGGCTTTTAACTATACGGAGACAAAGTCTCCATTCATAATTTTATGAATGGAGACTCTGTCTCCGTAAAGTTAAATGCCCACAGCCTATAAACCGAACGTTCGGTTTATAGGCTGTCGGCTTTTAACTATACGGAAACAAAGTCTCCATTCATAATTTTATGAATGGAGACTCTGTCTCCGTATAGTTAAATGCCCACAGCCTATAAACCGAACGTTCGGTTTATAGGCTGTCGGCTTATGGAATACATGTATTCCTATTGCTATTCTATAAACCGAACCGAAAAATAGGGCTTTTTGTGTGATTTCTTAAATCTCGGAGGGATTTTCTGAACAAATTAAAAAGTGTCTATGAAATGAAAAATGGTAACAGTTTGCGTTTTATAATGGGGAGATGAATGTGGAAATGTGAATGTTAATAAATGCATATCTCTTGTAAGTTCCTCAACACTGTCAGTCCAGTCTGCTACCTGTCAGCAGTTTAATTTTATAGTACTTAACAAAGCTATTAATCATAAAACCTCAAAGCCAATTTTCAAAGCCTTGCAATTTCAGAGATTTTGTGCAGATATCATGTCTTTTAACTCCTTCAGGACAATGTTTTTATTTTATTTATCTTTTTGATGTTTGTGCAAGAGTATTTTCACTTTAGCTATTGTGTGTTTAAATAAACATGCATGCTTGTTTCTTCAATGAAACCCCATTCTTTTTTTGGGTTTTTATATATATTTTTCTTGGAGACAGTATCTCTCTCTCTCTCTCTCTCTCTCTCTCTCCCTGTGGGGCGATCGTGCGTGTCCCAGAAAAGAAAATTCGGTACTGGCTATTGCCTCGATGTCGAGGCAATAGACCAGCACCGTTAAAGCGGTTTTGTTATCGTTGATCGCGAAAACCGCTTCATTCACTGCAGGACGTGCCAGGCACGTCCGTTGTCGGGAACACGTCCATTGTCGCGAAGGTGTTAAACTGCTCCCACTATCTCTATATTGAAACATTTGGTAAAGGTCTCTCATTGCATATCATTTTTTTTTCAGACTGTAAAACTGATATTATAATACTCTTCAAGTGTTATGTTACCTGCTGCACACACTGTTGGCACTAAAAATACATGTTAATTTGAATTAGAATAGGACAGAACACTCAAGCCTCTGCTATGGTGCTGGGTCATTATATATACTCCAAACATTTTTTTTAAGTCTGCTTGATATCACTAGAGAAGAGTTTGCACTAACAATTTAGACCTTTGGGCAGTGACTGGAGCTAGGTCATTGTCAGCAGGCTGTTTTTATTATAATTAAACAGTTCAACAAGAAAGTTTTATATATTAGCAAAACTCACTAAAACTGTTAACAGTTTGTTTTATTTGTTTTAATAAAATGAATGGAAACAGCAGTTTAAAGTGTATATTATATATAGGTATAATTTCATTCTTTATTAACAATAATTATTAATATATAGTATTGCAAGGAAAAAGGGGTCTCAATGAAAATTATATGTAGTCATATGTAATGTCCATAACTTTACTCAATGTAAGCTAATAGAAGTTGTTTATCACTCAGATGGCTTATCTTAGAAATGGTAGTAAAAAAAACCCACTACATAACATTTTCCATTTACAAGTATTTAACAATGCAATATGCAGGGTCAACACTGCAAGAATAACTCACCTGCTTTATTTCTGTACAATGCATAGTTATGTCCACTGAGAATATGTTGTGTGATAGTTGTCAGATTATATAAATATATAAGAGTGCAAGATGTCTGTGTACTGTGGAAGGGACCTATGGGCGGGTAGTAAGGTGGAGACTCCACTCCATGGTCATACTGAGAACTAGAAGCTGCACTAAGACAAAACTAGCAAGTGCCACATGGATGGGGCTGGCAGGTGTCACATGGAAGGGGCTGGCAGGTGCCACATGGATGGGGCTGGCAGGTGCCACATGGTAGGGGCTGAGAGGAGCTGCTCAAATGCTGCTGGCAGATGCCACATAGATAGGGCAGGCAAAAGTCATATGGGTGGAGCTGGCAGGAGCTGCACAGACGATGCTAGCAGGTGTCACACAGTAGTGTGTGGACAGTAGTGGCAGGGGATATAGCATATAGTCATTTTAAATTTATCTGAAATGCCTATATTTGCTCATAAATATATATTAATGTATTGAAAATGTTATGAAAACATACATTTGGCTGTTATTTTCGGGGATCAATGTGCAAATCCTTGTACATGTCTCCTACAATAATTTTTTTAATATTTATCAAGGGAGTTGATCACCTTAACACTGTTTATACTATATACACAAAGAACCAAAAAGGTATCACCATTAGCTATACATTCCATTAGAAGAATTCCAAGCACAAGCATAGTTTAAGAGAAAAATATTTGTATGTGTCTGCTGTGTCTCCTGTTTATGACATAGCCTGTGGCTTGATATGCAAATTACACATTTCCCTTTGAAAACAGTTCACTTGCATACCAGTATGCCAATGGCAATGTGAGCAGTATTAAATGAAATAGACAGTAACATGCAGACAATGAGAAGATGCTGTGAATCAAAGCCTTACACAAGATGTTGACACTGTAGTAGAAGAAGCAGCACAGCACATGCTGAAGATTCATAGCTAAATTGCTTATTACAGCATATACAAAAGTTTTGAGGACACCCTTTAATTTGCTATTTTTATTTTTTTTACTGTTTATTGCATCTTTCATTTATACATTTGCGTGGAATATTGCTCACATAGTGTATAGATAATTATTTGTATTATCTACAGTTACAGTATAAACAATGTTTAGGTGGCAGAGTACAATGCCTTACTTGCACCTCAAGTCAAACAGTAAACTCTTATGTGTTTGGAAGAAAGCAAGTTAAAAAAAAACCCTTTGATGTACATTAAGGCTAGGACACCCAAGTGAAGTCAGACACACTGCAGCATCCTGAAAATTCAATTACAGTGCTGATGTGCAACGCTTTTTATTCCTGTGACATAGACAGAGGTTAAAAAGGATACACACATCTGTTTCTTGTTGCTTTCTGCTTGACATTTCTTCTCTCCATTCCAATACAGAACCATATCAGAAGCCTTTGAAGATATTAAGAAATACAATGCGTGACTCACCAATGTAAATGTAAAGATGTGCTTTTGGTCTCCTGTCAGCTCAGCGAATTATTCTCTCTCTTCTGGTGCTGTGTAAATGTCGCGCCTTTTGTCTCAGCTGTCATACTGGATTGGTTTTCCTTTCTGAGATCCTTCACTTACTTTGAGAACGAAGACCAAATTCCTGTCTGATCACCTTTTTAGCAAGTCAGAATTCCCAAGATTACACTTACAGCTTACTACCTTCCTTAGAAGTATATACAGCTATGTATGTTATTTTAGGCATTTCACTTTTTTTTTTTTATTGCTTGTTGATGCAAGGAAAAATCTGATTGCCATTTGAAGTCAAGAAGGATTTTTTTCAACATTGAAAACAATTTGAAATCTCTGAAATAATGGGGGCGGGGTTCCATCTTTTGGATTAACAGCCGTAAACAAGGTATACGAAAAGGGTTGAAGTTGATGGATGCAAGTCATTTTTCAACCTAATCTGCATTCATCTGCATTGCCCTATATTCCCATCTCAATTCCATTTATTGAGTAGAGTCTTAAATTGAAATGTGACAAGATTATGGCACCCTTGGAAATGCCATAATTTACAAAATAAAGCATTACAATACTTGAATTGATTCAGGAAATATACTAAACAAAAATATAATATTTCTGTTATAGAGGGATTAAACTAACAACTTCCTCAGCATGGTATGTGCTCCTACTTTGTTTACAGTGCCAACATCTTGTGTCTGTCTCACTGTCTGCCTACTCCCTAGTTGTTTTTTATTAGTATTCCCATTGACTACTGCTCTTCTGTCACCTATACCTAACTGATAACATTTTCATTTGCATTCCTACTTGCAAATACTTTCCTCCCTTTCAGCTTAAATGATTGACACACAGAGGTTTTATTCACGAAAAGGAGAGTTGAGATGAGATGAAAAATTCAACTCACCATTGTAGATATACATTGTGCCAGGGCAAACCTGGGGAGTTCACTTAGTGGGGAAAGCTAACCAGGTTTGTATGCACAATGTATTGTTAAACTGAAATGTTCATCTAACCTGCTATTCACCTCAACTCACGTTTTAGTCAATAGCCTCTACAGACCGATTAAGAGTGACCGACAGTCGCAGAACTGGCTCAGTGAAGCAGCAACTTCACAAAATCCTTTTTTTGGGTTATACTGCATCTTTAAACTAAACCTACATTTCTCCTGCTTCTCGAATTAATCCTATAAAGTGCCACAGACAGTAGTGTATCTTCCACAAGGCAATCAAGGCACTCGCCTAGGGCGGCACTTTGCCAGAGGGCGGCACTTTGCCAGAGGGCAGCACTTTGCCAGAGGGTGTTAAAGCACACTTCTGCTGCTTCAAACATTTTCGCTCCCTCCCTCAACATTCAACAAGCTTTAGCTCCTTCCAATTAATCGGGCTGATAGGGGCATGTAATCGACGTGGTGGGGGTATGAAATTAAGGTGATGGTGGCATATAATGGGGGTCATGGGGCATTTAGTGTGTATGCAATGTGGGTGATGGGGATATGTCATGGGTTGATTGGGCATGTGACGAGTCATGTCATGGATGTGCAACGTGGGTGGGGGTGCACGAATTGTGTCTGCCTAGGGCAGCACAAAACCAAGATACACCAATGGCCACAGAATATTGATAAACTATTTTAAAGGGAAAATAAAGTTGGAGAGCTGAGGTATTCTTGTTTTGCTGGGCAAATCGATAAATGTTTCAACAAGGTTATGAACTTGTAAAACAAAGAGCAGTTGTGTTATTCAGAATGATAACTAATAGGTAGAGTACAGAAGTACATGCAGAATAAATGTATAGCTTTGATTCCATTACATCTTGCCCTAGAATTCTGTATAAAAGACTGGAATGCTGTATGTCTGGCCATAAACATAGAATGACAGTTTTTACAAAATGCCCAGTAGCAGGATAAAGGGAGATTAGGGCTGCAACAGAAGGAAGGGATGTACAGTGTAATGTGTAATCATCCTCCCATGAAAACATACTGCATGGTAACATTTATGAGCTTTACAGTGTTGTCTGTGATTTATTTAATCTCATGGACTGTCAAAATATGTCTACATATCTTTCTCACAGTAGCACAATTATTACAAACGGCCTATGCATGGAATAGGCACGGTTATATGTGGCTTATTTAAAGTGCTATTAAACTTTAAAAATACATTATACATCTTTTATAGAGGCATATATTGTTTTGACAATAATATAGAAAGGGGTAAAATTCAATCATCAGCACCTCTGCTGACACCTTCAGCAATCAACCTGTGACCTCCAAAAGTGTAATAAGCTTCTCTTTACTAACAGGGCATCGTTTCCAACATCAGCCATGTTTCCCGGGACACATATTTGTTCCACATGCTGCAGAAAGACCATGCAAAGTGCAGCCCAGCAGTCCAATTAATTAATCATGTTAGGTCCTATGAGATCTCCACCCGGATTACTTAATTGGATTCTGTCTGTGTGTATATCCATCATGCATACTGCCGGGCTGCACTTTGCATGGTCTTTCTGCAGCATGTGGAACAAATATGTGTCCCTGGAAACATGGCCGAGGTTGGCAACTATGATGGGGGAATTGTAAAAATAATTTTTGCTTCCATTAAAGATACTTAAATTTGCCTAAATTCGTCATGCATATTAAAGTTCAACAATTATTAAAATGTATCTCTGTTTTAAAATGTAAATATCTGTATTATGAATATGTTTAATTCAGATTACCAGCTACTAATGATCCTCCCACTCAGCTCAGCGGGAGTAAAACAAAAATGCAAAATTTAAAGTATTTCAAAATAACAAAAGTATCCCATATGATATAAGGTCGACTCAGGAGCTCCGAAAACAGAACTCAGACTTTCAGACTACTTGAGATCACTTTGGTAATCCTAGTAGCCCTTGAATTGTGGCTACTCAGAAAGCACCAAAGTACAATTGACTATCCATGAAAAATCAGCTATTAGAATTTCAACAATTCTTAATCATGCTTGCTACTTATGATTACGCATAATTGAAATGCAAATAGCATTACATGTGTCCTTCTACTCCATGTTTGTTGCTATATTTAGATGATTTTGACACAATAAAGCACTTTACTTCTTGCAAAGGATTTCAAGTGCTGATTTTTGGTCTTTACAGTGAGCCTCTATCCCTCCCATAAACATCTCAGTAGAGGTTACAGACTCATGTCTGGAGGACTTTGGCTATTGCAAAAATAATCAGCGTCCTCCTGCAATAAAAATAGCTAATAGTAAAAAAAAAAACCCCATTGTAGCCCCCTCATTAATTAAAACATTTGTCCTGACCCCTATAAAATACATTAAAGACCAGGGCAAGTAGCTCTGCCCCTCACAATAATAAACAGGTCTGGATGTCAGCCAAATGGTTCTCAGACCTCCTTTAATATACATTGGGGGCCAGGACAAGTGCCCTGGTGCCCCATAAACAGGGCTAGGAGCCACCCAAATGAGAAGTAGCCCTGCCCAGGCCGTTTCCCAGGCTGTTTATTATGAGACAGGGACAATTGGCAGGTGGCCAATTTGTTTTTAATGAAAGTCACATTATTTTTATTTCAATTCTTCAGTTCTTGACTGGAGAATTGAAATCCCTAACACTGTGCTGTTTAAGTAAATTCCAAGTTCATTTCGGTATATTTTAGCCTATATTAGGTACAGCGAATCCTATGGATTGCCTTCTGTCGATTTTCCTGAACCCGATAAGGATGACAATATAGCTGATTTCTGCAGATTCTGATTATTGTGGGATACAATTGGCTGTAGTGAGTAGCCACATTTCAGTAATTTTGGAAATCCAGCTGCTTTGAGCGATCTGGTCGAATTCTGGGGCAGAATGCTCTAAACTGAGTAGACTTATATGTGCAATGTATGCTTGGTTTGCATCTACTATATATGCTGTATTTTCCATTAGATGTACAGCTACAGTTCCTAGGTCAACCAGCTTTTTGCTAGACACATTTAACTTGTACATGCTCCTCTGCAGATTGTAGAACACAAGTGTGTCCACAGGGAACCAGTTAATTAAGCAATGAAGGGATCCAGTAGGAACTACCTTGATTAATTAATTGACTTCCCTTTAAAACAATGATGATACAGTAGCTATTCAAAAGTGTGGTTGATTGGAATTGCTGCTAATAGTACAAATATTAAATGTAATAGATGTTGGGTGGGTTTGGAGTATAATAAAAAATAAAGTTTAAGTTAAAATGTATTAGTCTACATACTAATCCTTTCACTCAGCAAATTGTAAACTTTAAATTAATTGTAGCAAAATGTGTCACTTACCTATTTCTTTTTTTTTTTTTGATACAGAGGAACATGAACAGCTTGCTCAGTTTCAGCCCAAAACCATTTCAAAATATCATTGTAAATATGTTGCCAATTGTTCACGGAAAAGAGAACAGTTGGTGGTCATTTATGTGAGTGAGACCATTTGTTTGATAGCTACAATGGCCCTGTAATGACCAAATCTACATAATTTTTTGTGTAAATAAGATAATACAGCTGCAATACTGTGTCATCCCTGGGCCACTGATGGTGACACAGAAGTACTCAGTAAATAAAAGAAAAATTAGACACAGGTAAATTAAAGCCCATGATTCAGTGTTTAGTAATTTACGCTTTCATTGGCATCATGTCTTTTATGTTAGTTAACTAATTATAATATCTACACTATGCTAATGTTTCCAGTCTGGATTTAATCCTTCCCTGCTTTGTAAAGTCCTTTTCTTCCCCCCCCCCCCCCTCTTCAATGATCATATTTAAACTTCTGACCCTAATGTAGACCATCCTCTATGATTCAGCCCCACACAAGTTACTGTGCTTGGCAGTGAATACTCGTGGCCATGGCCTTTGGGTTCCTCACTTGGCCTAAGGCTCTTCCCTATCTCATCACACTCACTCATGTAAAACATTTCTTGAGCTGCTCATCTCTCTCATCAGATAATTGGGCCCATTTCAAGAGCACAAATTATCATTTTTTACTGTTTTTTAACTCAACTGTTTCTATTGCAGTCAGTGACATGTGATAAATGAAATCAGGTCATAGAATAGATCCCATTGTATGTGCTCATCTCTCTCAGACCCGCTCACCGGTGAGCCATATTTCTGGCTACATGTCATGGGAATTGTAATTAACTGTAGGCTGTGGCGATGCGTCCATGGTATTCAGCCTTCCATATAGCTGGCGGAATGTAAAGAATTGTAGTTAATTGGCAGCAGTGGCCCACCCCAGCTATTGTAAACTAAAGTACCCATGATGCTCAGGATCATGCAGGATATGATGCCACAGTGTAACCACTGCTATCAGACTTTTTTTTTCTTATTTAAAATACCACCAGGGAACCCCTGTCCCAATCCAGGAAATTATATTCAATGGTATCTTGTTGTAGTTCTGTTAGCACGTAATGTAAACACTGTGGAGAACAATTACATTGTATTCTATTTATTGCTAAAGTTCCCTATAGCTTGTGATGGTTTGTAAATAATTCTGAGTATTTTAAAAGAGTTAAGTGAATTACAGTTAGGGCACATGGACAAGCATTAATTGTAGGCATTTTGGTGATTACTCTCATTAGGGCAAATGTAAGGTGCTGGATTAGCTGTTCTGTCTGAAATCAGTTTTTTTTCTCATTCACTTAAACAGGATTGTCATATGAAAAAATTAAAAACATATTACAATTTTGTGTTTAAGCCATTTGTGACAAAGTACGAGTCTGGCACATCAGCAGATCTGATTGCGGTAGGCATGCCAGCTTGGCTTTTACAGCTTAAGTCTCTCCCTGCCCTACAGCAATCTTGGAGCAAGGTGAGACTAATTACATTACATTAAGTGGAGCCTGCCCCAGTCACCCAATAAATCCCACCAATCACCCCCAGCCATCACAGAGCTTTTTTTAATAAAAAATATGTGTTTTCAGTCAAAGTTATGTTAGAGGACCACTGGCATGTTAGAAACATTTTATTTAAAAAAAGACTGTTTGGCATGAGCGGGGTCTAGGATGACATGGAACCCTGAGCGCCCAAGTTCAGGAGTTATGGTGCAGGATATGGAGACACTGGGACTGGTTCAGGGTCACCACACTTCCCTGGAAGTGGTGAGGTCTCATTCTAGGGCCCTACGGAAGCAGCTGCTGTATTTTGTACAACCAAGGCTTGGGGTGAGGATACCCTGCAGACATCCTGGAGCAGGCATGGAACATAACAACAATGACAAGATAAACAATATGCTGCAGGTTGGGACAGGTAGACTAAGCAGAGTGAAATAGCATAAGACAAACAAAGGCAGAACAGCATTGATTATACTAAGTACATGGCCAAGAAGACACTGGAGAAGGCAGAAGCAAATATAAGCAGGAAAAAATGGAAACCAAACCAAGGCTAAATTATACAGGGCACAGGTCTAAAACAAAGATATAATATAGTGCAGAGACTAACAGGGCACAGGCAAAGGGCATGGCAGCAGAACTTACACAGACACAGACATATATAAACACAGAGAAAACAAAGGACATGGCTATTTCAACATAACAAAGACACAGGCATGAATATAGGAACTAACCTAGCAATCTGGGTTTGGTTCACCTAATGGACATTAAATGGGAGCTTGCCATCCAGTGTCAAGGTACCTCGGGATCAGGAATGTTCTAACGCAGTGCAGCCTATAACAGGGCTCTAAGACAGGGCAGTCTGTAACAGGGCTCTAAGACAAGGCATCCCATTACAAGGATTCTAAAACAGGGCAGCCCCTAACAAGGCTCTAAGACAGGGCAGCCCCTTTTACAGGGCTCAGGTCAGCCCATTTTACATGGCTCAGGGCAGATGCCAGAATGTAGATAGACTTGGGCAGGTGCCGGTGTGTTCAAGCTTGGCAGGTACTGGTATGTGGCTAGGCTTGGCAGGTGTCGTACAATAGCTAGACTTGGGCAGATACGGTTCTATGGCAAGACTGGGAAGATGTCGCTCTGGGGCAAAAATGGGGAAAGTGACACTCTGTGGCAAAACTAGGGAAGGAAATACAGGATATGTGAATACAAAGACACAACAGGAACCAGGATAAATCATAAATAGCAAGCAAAGCAAAAAAAGATACAGGAATGACTGGATGAGCCAGCACATGGGTTGACTAAAGACACTGCTTACTAAATATTACATTTCCTATGATGCTAAGGCAGCATTTAGCTGGCAGCGCATAATAGAAAATGTATTTGCAAAGCAACATTTCAAAATTCAACTTATCAAACCTGCATTAACTGTATCCCACATTTGTCCCTGTACTGGCATCATAAACATGGCAAAAATATAAATATGGGGTATCAATAAACTCAGTGGAAGTTGCTGAACATATATTGGAGCATTGTTTGACAGTCCTGTAAATTCACACCTGAAGGACAATGTGTGTGAAAAAAAAAATACTACTGCAAAATGTGGCAAAGATTGGTGGTAAAGTGACTTCTAAATACTAAGTCACATATCCTGGATTGTCTACTTTTCAAAATATGTACATGTGGGGGTTGGTTCTGGTATTATTTAGAGATATATAATGTCACTATCAGTAAAATAACAATGAGCTACTTGTACTTACATCTTTATAAATTCCAAAAAGAGAGTTAAAAAGAAATCCCTTTTTATATAATATAATTTATGATATCATTTGTGTGGATATAGTAATTTAGAAAGCGGAAATTACATCAAAACACAAACATTGCAGAAATGTGAAAACATTGTTCAGCATGGATTTTAAGATCATGCTTAACAATATATGGAAGCAAAATATTGAACATTTGAATGTATTTGCCAGAAAGCCTAGCTATTTTTAATTGGCAAAACAGCATTGCAGAAATTTGAATCAAGTTGATTCAGATGCTATCACCTCAAAAAAGACGCAAGGCTGAGGAGTCTTTTGTGACCAGTAGTTTCAAGACAAGTGGAGAGCGGACCTTAATTACATCCAAGTGGACATACAATCAGTGAAATCTAAGGTCACTGAACTTTAAACAGCCACCGCAACGGTAACCTTCCAGCAAGCCAAAACTGAAGCAGTAATGACGGCTTTTACCCTACAAATGAGTGATCTCCACAAACGCATGGTACAGCAAAAGTACGTCAGGCTAGTGTTAGAGTAAGAGGCATACCTGACACAATTACTTACCTCCCTGACTCCAGCAGCAGAAAGACAATGTTTAACCCCACTTTGGGTAGGCAAAAGTTCCTATGTCCTGCCGGATAACCAGAGAAATGTGGTACTCAAACTATCTTCACTATCGGACAAAGGAGCGCTGTTAGCAGCATACCATAATGAAGGTAAGGTACTAAGGGACAACGTGTTGATTTGTATATTTGATTACTTGGAGGCACACTCTGAACCCACTCACATCACATCTACGCTCTCTCAACATCAAATATATAGTAGATGGGGATTACTTCATCTTCTCACAGTCGCAAAAGACAAAGTGTTGTCGATAGAACAATCTCCCTACTTTATTACATTACATGTCCCTAGTTCCTCTTTTTTTACTGATTTTCTTAAATGTGTTCTTTTTTAGTAGGATGTGAGAGGGCAAGCGAATTTTATGCTGTTGCATTCAAGTTGCGCTGATCCTTTTCCGCTCTATGGATTATTGGCTTACACTCTAAGTTACATTTTTCAATATACTTAGGCAAAGATTCCATAGTTCTATTTATAGATGATGTGTGTTTTGACAAAAACATTGTTGTAGACACGCATTTATTTATGCTAGTTTGTTGATCTTATACACAGATATCACTTAAATAGCAATATATATATATATATATATATTGGTTTATATGTGTGGAGTATTTGCAGGTGGCTGGTGGTCTAAGCAACAGTGTTTCCAGGTAAACATACTGGCTATTGTTCAGGACTGGACTGTAAACAACATGGAGTCTGACAGTTTGGTCACCTGACCAGGGTTACTATGGGAAAGCTGTACCAACAAATGCTTCATGTTAAAAGAGATGCATGTTAAAGAGATTTCAGAACTTTCCTGAAGCTCCAACAATGGAGAAGCTGCTGCTGAAGCCAGTCTTTCCACCTGAGTTCTCCTGGCACTGTAACATCTAAGTATCAGCATTTATATTTTATTTTACTTTCTTTTACTTGAATAGAGTTAACTATTCTTGTTTCTATTAATAGATTGAGTATTTTAGCATTGTTTATTTGTATAACCTATATTAGATATTGTTGTAGAGTTATCATTAAACTTTGTTATGCTTTAACCTATTCAAGTGTGTGGTTATTCTGTTATTTAGTTATTGAATATAACTCTCTAATAATACCTTATGGAATAATATAATCGTTGTATTGTTATATTATTTCCATTTATAAATTTGTTGTTGAGGTTGTGCTCATTTGGCTCCTATTGTTATTGTGTAACCGTGGGAACCAAACTGTAAAGTGTTAAACAGACACCAGTTGATACCATATCTGTTATTAATTTAGATAGAGCATTTACTAATCTTCACCATTTCCAATACAACTGGCGTAGTCGGCAGGATTATTGCAGAGTTATTATATATAATAATTAATAACTGAATTCCGCATTTTCCAATTTTTCCCTCATGTTTCTTGTTTATGTGTAAAAAACAAAAAAGTAATTGTTTGACATTTAGAGTGCTTGCTACCTAGCCAAGTGACTAGCAACTGAACCATTACTTGGACATTGACTAGTCACTAGCACTTGTAACTAGACAGGTGACTCTGGCCAGGCAGATTATTGTTTAGTCTATAAACCCCCTAAATTATTTTTGAATGTCAATACCACACTGCAACGAGAGTGGTGGGTTTTAGTGTTGTCATTGCTGCAATGGGTTTATTTACTAAACAGTGTTTTTTGTTGTTGTGATTAATAGATTTTTTAGTACTACTTATTATTATCCTGTATTGCTTATAAGTAGGCTTTTGAAACTTATTAGCAATAGTTATATATTGCTCTGGGAAGGTGGCAGGCTATTTATTACATGTGAAGTAATAAATGGTTCTAAGAGACCAGGAAATACATTGTGTGTTTATGTATTACATGTAAGCCTAGTGCATAGTGTTTATGTATGTAATACTGTATGCTGCTCTGGAAGAAATATGTTCTATTTGCATGTGGGCTGTGCGTGCAACACAGCTGAGACGGCACTATAGGGACCTCTGCAGACCAGGAAGTGTACGGCCGAGTGTATGGACCTGGGAAGGATGAAAGGCTATTAAATGACTAGTAATAGGTGCCACTGAGAGACCAGGAAATATGTTGTATGTGAATTTGTAGTATTATGTCTATTGATTGGTGTATGTATGCCTGCATGGAAAAGGGAAGCTATACCATAAGTAGTGACCCACAGGAACCAGTAGGTATTTGTGTGTAAACCGTCCTGGGGTGGGAGGGCTCTAATGAGGGACCCCACTGTCCAGTAGTTATGTGTGTTTAAACTGACCTGGGGTGGGAGGGCTCTAATGAGGGACCCCATTGTCCAGTAAGTATGTGTGTGTAAATCGACCTGGGGTGGAAGGTCTCTAATGAGGGATCCCATTGTCCAGTAAGTATGTGTGTGTAAACCGACCTGGGGTGGGAGGGCTCTAATGAGGGACCCCATTGTCCAGTAAGTATGTGTGTGTAAACCGACCTGGGGTGGGAGGGCTCTAATGAGGGATCCCATTGTCCAGTAAGTATGTGTGTGTAAACCGACCTGGGGTGGGAGGGCTCTAATGAGGGACCCCATTGTCCAGTAAGTATGTGTGTGTAAACCGACCTGGGATGGGAGGGCTCTAATGAGGGACCCCATTGTCCAGTAAGTATGTGTGTGTAAACCGACCTGGGGTGGGAGGGCTCTAATGAGGGATCCCATTGTCCAGTAGGGTTTTGACCTGAATGTCTGTGTAAAGTGCTTGTGTGGTCCATCCACTCATGTAGTCCTCACAAGTGTTTTAACTCTTTTCCCACTTTACTAGCCAGATATCAGGGATTAATAACTTGAAGCTGGACAGTACAGAAACGTTTAGAGAGGAGTGTTTGTTTTCATGATTCCCTAGCAAAAGCATCTTAAAGGAACATGTAAAACCTGATAAAGTTTCTTCCTCAGCCATGCTGGTTTGCTATGTGCAGAACCAA
The DNA here is from genome assembly GCA_036172795.1 of Pelodytes ibericus. Taxonomy (NCBI): domain Eukaryota; kingdom Metazoa; phylum Chordata; class Amphibia; order Anura; family Pelodytidae; genus Pelodytes; species Pelodytes ibericus. The sequence goes on from CM069866.1 coordinate 21,730,085, forward strand.
CAGCCTGAAGGACAGAAGAGATAGATATTCAACCCGCTGTGAGCTCTATTAACACGTTTGTCTTGCCTGTTTTAATAGTCAGATGACTCTGGGCTTGGCTGCTGACTACCGGGAGGTGGATGCAGTAGTGCCATCAGTGAGCACTGCGGTTCCGAGTACCGTCAACGCAGATGAAGGGCAAACAGGCAGACACGTGGCAAGCTGGGATTGAATTAGCGAATGCTCTCTCTTTAATTCTCCTTGCACCAGAGATGCACTAACAAGCTAGCTTTGCCTGGGAGAAGATATCATATACATCCAGGTAGTGCATCAAGACAGTGAACAGGGTTGTGAGTCATCGTATCCTGAAGACTCCGGTGTCTCTAAAGAAACAGAAGAGATACTCCCAGCACTGATTGACAGGCCTGGACAGACATCAGTGTCCAGAAATAAACCGTCTACCTGAGCACAGTGCAAGAAGAATATGAAGATACAGACAAAGAAGAAAGCATCAAGCAAGATTGCCAATGACACAGCACATTGTCTTTCTGTACTCCTGCAGCTGCAAGCTGGCACCCTAGTCAAAAATACGGGTCACAGAAGAGGTGAACTCACTCGTAAGAGAAAGAGGATGAGCAGCTGATTCCACCTGTCAAGAAAGTTGGCCATACCAAGTAGCCCTCAAGAATAAAGTTGGGCAGACTTGGCAGTTGAACTGTGGAGGCCGAAGACCAAGAGGTGGATTGAATTGCTGCATTGTTGTGCAAACTATTCTGAAGAGTTGTGGCTTGCAGAGAATGCAGCAAGAAGACACTAAAAAAGAATTCAAAGAAGAACCAAAGACAAGAACTTGTTATCTATGGACAATTGTGCTTATGTTATTGAGCTACCACTAAGCATATTGTGGTCCCTAGTCTATCACCCTAAAGCCTCTAGGTTGATAGAGTGGTGCAAAGAGTTTTCAGGAGAGCACATTTGAGTACTGTCCCCAGTAGTGATAGACTGTGGGTGGGAATGGGTTTGCAACCATTTTTCCTTTTTACAGTACTGCCCACAATGATTCTAGTGTGGGATGTTGGGTTGTATTACATGTTAGAGTGTTAAGCAGGTTTCAGGGGGTGGTGAGTGTTTGTTTGTGACAGTCCCCTTGTCTGATTGACCTGGAACCTGGTGAATGCATGTGAGTATGTGGCGTGAAGTGAAGGTGGTGAGCTGTGTGCGTGTACTGTGTTGGGGGAGATAGCCATCTGGGTAACTCAAACAGTGTAAGTTACAAGGGACCAGAGCTAGCTGATTCAGATAGGGACCAAAGTGTGAGTGCTACCCAGATCTAGCAAGCAACAGAGGCAGAAGCTCAAAATAATATCAGATGGACCTGGTGATACCTAGGTTGTATTATTATACTGTGATATTAAATCTATTTTCTTTCCTTCCAGCCGACTGGTGGCAGTTTGAGTCAGCGGAACCAATGGTCCTCCAACACCTTTGTGCACATAAGAGTTGTAACCTTACACCTAGGCCTTGGTGTGTTAGCCACCAAGAGAGAAGTCTGACAGTTGTCAGCAAACAAATACTGCAGCTACCTCATTAACAACGCAGAAGTTAACCATGATTTGACCAAACTTCCTGCCATGTGGGAAAAGTGGATACCGACTTTTGGGTGGCTGGGGAGTTTGGGAAACACGATTGTTCATGGACTGTTTAGTAGCTGTGGTCATATGGTTTTTCTACTGTTATATGTGTAGCATTATTATTATAATTTTTTTATAAATTAGTTAACGCAACATTTAGAGTAATATAGTAGTGATGTCAGTGGTATTTGACCAAGGGGTGGAGTGTTGTAGACACGCATTTATTTATGCTAGTTTGTTGATCTTATACACAGATATCACTTAAATAGCAATATATATATATATATATATATTGGTTTATATGTGTGGAGTATTTGCAGGTGGCTGGTGGTCTAAGCAACAGTGTTTCCAGGTAAACATACTGGCTATTGTTCAGGACTGGACTGTAAACAACATGGAGTCTGACAGTTTGGTCACCTGACCAGGGTTACTATGGGAAAGCTGTACCAACAAATGCTTCATGTTAAAAGAGATGCATGTTAAAGAGATTTCAGAACTTTCCTGAAGCTCCAACAATGGAGAAGCTGCTGCTGAAGCCAGTCTTTCCACCTGAGTTCTCCTGGCACTGTAACATCTAAGTATCAGCATTTATATTTTATTTTACTTTCTTTTACTTGAATAGAGTTAACTATTCTTGTTTCTATTAATAGATTGAGTATTTTAGCATTGTTTATTTGTATAACCTATATTAGATATTGTTGTAGAGTTATCATTAAACTTTGTTATGCTTTAACCTATTCAAGTGTGTGGTTATTCTGTTATTTAGTTATTGAATATAACTCTCTAATAATACCTTATGGAATAATATAATCGTTGTATTGTTATATTATTTCCATTTATAAATTTGTTGTTGAGGTTGTGCTCATTTGGCTCCTATTGTTATTGTGTAACCGTGGGAACCAAACTGTAAAGTGTTAAACAGACACCAGTTGATACCATATCTGTTATTAATTTAGATAGAGCATTTACTAATCTTCACCATTTCCAATACAAACATAAATGGGAAATTGCGTATTGCTGCTCTATGATTTTGGAGGTTTTGCTACTTGACCTGCCTTCGACCTTCCGCTACTTGGATTTTCCATTTTTCATACACATCACTATATGTTCTGTTATTATTATGTTTTTAAAAGATAAAAACAAGTCATTTTAATTCATGTTGCCTGCTACTATTTAACATGTTGCTGTCAAATATGACATGTTTCCTTCTACTCTGACTCAATAAAACTATAATTTACAAAGCTATTCTTCAGTGATGCTATTAAAAAAAAAAATGAATGTGGCACAATACAGTTCTGAACATGAGGCCCACTTAACATAAAACTTGGACACCCCTGTCTTTAATAGTAATAGTGTGATGTTTGTCCATAAAGAGATAGTGTTTTAATTAAAACGTGCCATCATATTGTGCAGTAATGTGAACAAAACATGCAAGTAGTAGCAACGGGTATTAATTAGACATTAATAGAGATGATGCACCATTCCAAAGATATTCCAAAGAGGACCACCTTTTGATGAAGCGGTGATCTGGGACAATGGAGAGAGATGATCAAGCTACTCCCTCTCTCCGACACTGGTGTGTAGGCATGTCACAAAAAATGTTGGGTTGTAAATAAGATACAGCTCCTTTTATGCACAGGAAATAGAATGTCAGTTGCCCTTTTATTTTTAACTTGGTGATGTTGCGTGTGGGATATCTACATATATGATACAAAGTATCACCAGCCAGATATGCTTTAACATGCCACTAGTTTTGTTTTTTCACTTGAGCTTCTAATATTTGAAAATATGAGAGGAGGGTAATCTGGCATGTATTTTTTAATGTCTATGCCAGTTTATCTTCTTCCATAGAATGCGGCTGTGTCTTCCTTCTGCTAGCAGAGAGACGGTGATCCCCGACAGACCCTGATCAGTGTCAGTGTGTGCCAGCATCCGGCTGAGCCGTATCTCAACTGGCTGAGTGGCAAAGCTCAGGTCAAACCCACATGCATCTGTAAAGATGCACATTGGATTTATTTCACAAAGGGGGCCACTATTTTTTAAGTGTTGTTTCCTTTCAGCGTTTTCTGTTCTTTAAGCAATTCTGTATTCTATTATTTTACCAAAGACCAACAGAAGTGCAATTACTTCACTCAATGATGTTTCTAAAAGGTTGGCATTTAACCCATCTTTTGCCATGTCATAACCCTAACTTGCAATTTATTTATTGCTCCCTGCCCCAACACTTGCCTCTGACCCACCTGCTAAAGTTCAGTTCTGCAGTAAAACAAGAATATAATTTGCAAAGCAAACATTTGGTTCATCATTATCCAAATGAACTTTAGCAAACCACATTCATAACACCTGCCAATTAACATTACACAGACCTGTCACCAAAATGAACTTTACATTAATCAACACAGCATTAAGATCGGCATGCATGTTGCTTTAACATTATATTACAGTGTCTAACAATTTTAAAGGCATTTTAATAATCTAACGACATATTTTAACCCAGTTGCCAATGAGCTCATTACGAACAGGCACAACTGCCAGAGTGAAAAGGGATTAAGACGTGTGCCAGAAGAAAGGAAGACGTCCTCTATGCAGCAACAGCCTTTCTTGCATATGTTGCAATCCTCTGTCAAGTGACAGGATTCCATTTGAAGTGTCATCAGAACAGAGACATCTCTGAAAAGAGAGTTCAGATATCTACTACCCACATGCAAATAGTGTGTTCACCTTTGTAAATTGGAACCCTCATAGGAAGCCTGATGGTGAAACGCGTCAGAGCTCCAGTTTTTGCCAACAAGATTCTACTATAACATTCTACCCGGTGCAGTGCTGTATTTACCGCGAGGCATCCTAGGCGGATGCCTAGGGCGGCAAATTTTGGGGGGCGCCCCCCAGCACTGAAAAAAAAGAAAAGAAAAGAAAAAAAAAAAAAAACGCGGCCCTTTAAAAAAAAAAGACCGCGCTTGCTGGCAGAGACTGAGAGGAGGTGAGAGGAGGTGAGAGGGGATTGGAAGATCCCCCCTCACCATCGCTCTGCCTGCCAGGCTGCACGGGGAGCCGAACAGGCAGCTCAGAGAAACCTCTGTGCTGCTTGTTCGGCTCCCGTGCAGTGTGCCGACACGGAAGTGCCTACAGTCACGTGACCGGCGCGCTGACGTCATACGCGCGCCCGGTCACGTGACCTGTCGGCACAATCGCCGGGGAGCCGAACAGGCAGCATGGAGGGACTATGCTGCCTGCCACTAGCCACCAGGGAAAGGTAAGTGCTGATGGAAGACTGTGTGTGTGTGTGTGTGTGTGTGTGATGGGAGTCAGAGTGTGTGTGATGGGAGACAGTGTGTGTGACTGAGTGTGATGGGAGTCAGAGTGTGTGTGATGGGAGACAGTGTGTGTGACTGAGTGTGATGGGAGTCAGAGTGTGTGTGATGGGAGACAGTGTGTGTGACTGAGTGTGATGGGAGTCAGAGTGTGTGTGATGCGAGACAGTGTGTGTGACTGAGTGTGACGGGAGTCAGAGTGTGTGTGATGGGAGACAGTGTGTGTGACTGAGTGTGATGGGAGTAGGAGTGTGTGACTGAGTGTGATGGGAGTGTGTGTGTGATGGGAGTATGAGCTTGATGTGAGTCTGAATGATGGGGCATGTCTTAGGTGTGTAACGTGGGTGTGCAGCTTGGGTAGGGGGGTGCCCCGATTTTGTCTGCCTAGGGCAGCACAAAATCAAGATACACCACTGACCCGGTGTGTTTTTATTATTTATGTTTATTCATTGATTATGTTGATTCATTGATTAAAATGATATAGCATACGTTTTACCAGTGTTTACAGTCTTTCCTTCTTTCTCAGCGCTTCTAACACTATTTATAGAATTGCCAACGCCTAATTAAGAAAAAGCATAGAGAAGCTGTAAAGCTCTTTCTTGTATCCTAATTTCCACATCAGGTGTTAAACAAACTATGACGTAAAAATAAACAAAACGAGCCACCAGGAAGATGAAGCCAAATTTATGCTGATATGGAGGATGTTCTAATCACAGGAGACAAAAGTATCTTTGTAACTGCGGGCCGCAACATCAAGATGTTTTTTTGGTGATCTATTTGATTAGTTCCCAGAGTGATAAGACCATTTTTTATAGATTGTATCTAAAAGGTATTAGTAAATGATAGCCAAAAAAAATACAGTAATACAATAATAATAAGATAATACATAAGTTCCCAATTTAGGTATGTCAATATTTAGTATGAAGTAATGTAGGGTGATTTGTCCACTTTTGATTTTTAAGAGCATGTATCTAAAAAATACTACTTACGCTCTCCAAATTAAATACAGTTTATGGGAGGCTAAAATTAAATAGCTAAAACATACAATAATATGATTATTATTATTGTCCCACTTTAGTGTAAGTCAATATATATATATTTTTAGTCTGATAACTGTGTTTAGGCAAACTATTATAAATAATGTTTTTAGTGTGATAACTGGGCTTAGGCAAACTATTATAATTATTTTTTTAGTTTGATAACTGTGCTTAGGCAAACTTTTGTATTTTTTTGTGTCAATCAATTTTAAAAACTTTTAGTCTGTTTTCCCCATGGGAAGCACTGGGACTTGCAAAAATATTGATTACTTATTATAAACTTTGAGTTTGTGCCCTGTGAGTATTTAAATGCACAGTTGGATGTATGATTATAAAGGAAAAGTAATTATCAGTTCCAAGAGCATGTTATCCTAGTCTTAAACCTTTGAGAATGCTGCCATCTTTTATATGTTCACAAGTAGGAATATGTCAATTAAGAAGTTATTCCATCACACATCTGTTCTCTTTGCTTCCAGCCAAAAATCAATAGTATTAAGCAGCACAATAGAATTATTCATGTTAATCCAGAAGATGCTAATGTCATCACTAATTACATTTGCAGACCCCAACTGGCTTGCCTGTTCATCCCGAATCATCACTATCTAATGAATAGTGATTCTTGTTAGCATTAAGCAAATCCAATATATATTGAGTCTATGTATCAAGAGGATTTCTGAAATTGTTTTGTAGATCAAAGAAACATTATGTATCAAAAGAGTGTTATGTAATAAAATGTTTAAGAAACTTTATAATGAGATGCATTTTGTGGATCACAGAGTAATAAAAGAAGTTTCGCTTTCCCTTCTAATGTGTATTTCCGATCCTCATAGAAAGAGAAAGATGAAATAGCCTCACATGTATGAGTAGGAGACAGAGAGACTACAGAAGTTCACTTTTTATTTTTCCATTTCATTGTCCCCCGGATAACGGTTCCAAATCCCTGATTTATTAGAGCTCTACATCTATAATTGGGAGGTTAAAACTATTTTTGTAATCACTCCACAGTACTGGAAATTGCTATACTGCTTCCTCTCTGCTATATTTTGAACGGACACCTATGAAACAATCAATCTACAAAAAATTCTAAAGTAAGTTTCATATAAGGTTTGCATATGTGTTACGTGAGATCAGGTTTCTTCCCTCTTTTAAGATGACCTAGGATGAAATGTAATTTGCAAAGCAATATTTCAAAATTCCACTATTAAAAACTGCAATAATTGTATCCAATATAGCTTGTACATCATAATCCTAGCAAACATATAAATGTATCACTAAACCCAGAGGAAGTTGCTGAACATATACTGAATCATCGTTTGGCAGTAAACCATAACAACCCCTGTATATTTACACCTAAAGCACAAAGTGTGTGAAAAAAAAACCACAAACATAAACTACTGCAAAAGTGTAAAAATACTCCAAGTTACGTGTCCTGGGCTGTCTACTTTTGAAAATATGTACACATGGCTGTTGGTTCTGGGATACATTAGAGATTTCTATGATACAATGTCACTTTCAATAATTTTGAAAAAGGAAATGGTTTTGAAATAACAATGTGCTACTTGTGCTTATTGCTTTATAACTTCCAAAAAGAAAGTAAAAAAAAACCCATTAAAAAATGTGGTACTCCCAATATTTGGATTTATTTTGCAGGAATTTCCACTAACCTTTGTAGATGAGTTTTCAAGTAAGCATTTGAAAAAAGTTATTTTTGACAACATAAATCAATGAGAGTTACTGATTGGAGCAAACATTACTGTTATTATTTGGAGGGTGTTTGGTTTTAAGCAGTGTTGCTTCTCACAATCACTAGGTGTAGGCTATGATGTCATGCTCTCATCTAAAGTTTATTGCTATTATGTTTAAAAGAAGCAATAATGGTGGCATGTCAGGAGTATGTTCTATGTGCGCTGAAAAAGTGTCAAACAACCTTCTCCAGAAACTGTTTGGTGGAGGCACAATCTCAAGTTAGCTACTCATATTCTCACAGCAGCTAAAGTGTCTATTGCAAGATATTGGACGCAAACAGAAATCCCATTGCTTTCTAAAATTATAAATACAATTTCCTATCAATGTGACATGGAAAGGTACTTTTATGCTCTCCATTCCAACCTCACTTTGTATAATGATATCTGGTTGGCTTGGCTTGAATGTCGGAAAAGTATTACAACCACTTATGGGAAGTTGACACTTAACATTGACCCTTTGCTTTGTGACATAACTGTTTATCTTATATCTGGCATGAATGTCTGTGAGACAGTGGAACAGATAGATACATTTGCCGGCTTTCTCATTCGACACTGTTTTATTTTACTGTTTATATAATACTTGATTTCAGTCTTGTGACATTTTATAATATTTGTGTTTTTTTATGATTTATGCAACAATGAAAATTGTTTTTGGGGGTCAGACATGAAGCTGGGAAGTTATTAGGAGAGACATGGGGCTTTAGAAGGGCTTTAGAAATAGCACAGTGGAAATTGATTTGGAGCCACTCGTGCGTACCAGTATTGTTAATAGTGATCATTTACTGGACTTTGTTCTGAACAATTTCATGATGTTTTATGGAGCGCTACATACCTCGCCATGGATATATTGCATAGGGTGTATGGTAACAGTTTAAAAAATAAATGAATGTGTAAATTGAGTGGAACATAAAACATTTTATTTTAGGTCATAATGGAGTCAACCCCCAAAACTAAAGTTGTAGAAGTTTGTGGCATCAACTACATGACTTCATCTCCTAGTAGGTATACATATTTGATGGTGAACTATAAGCAATGGAATCTTCTGCCTCCTGCCACCAATACAGAGGTAACAATAGAATATATCTGCATAAGAAGAGCTTTCTTTAGATACCATTATTTTTCATCATATACTATAATTTGATCTACAGAAAAGTGTAGAGGTTTAAATGGCGCTTGTCCTATTTTACACAAGCTGCAAATCTGTCAGGCAACTACCCCAAGTGCCTTATACTATAATATATCACTATATACTATAATTTACTATAAAAAAAGTATGGTGAAAAATACAAACACTAATAACAAAAACCTGCTACATGGATTCTAATAGTTGTCCTGAATTTAGAAATAGGCAATGTTTACAGGATTTCTGTTGTTTTTATGCAAGTTAGAGAGCAATAACTTAAATAAAGGGTATTGATTTTACCTAACCATTTTCAACTACAATGACCTTCTAACCCCAATCCTAACTCTAACCCTAACCTTAATTTTAAAACTCACCCTAACCCTTGATTTTTTGAAGTCCTATGCTGCTGACTGCCTCTAGGGGAAGTCTAGCAACAGAAACAAAATGATGGAAGTTGTCTCTTGCCCATAGCAGGGCAGCACCATACTAAAGTAGAACAGCGCCCTCCAATATGGTGCCCATGTTGCCTGTGGTGTGATCAGCGGTCAACTGGGCAGTGAATTTAGGTGATGCTTAAAGCCTCAATATCAAGGCATTACAGCAAAACTGTTCAATTGATCTCTAACACCACTTATTCCACCGATGGACATGCCAGGCACATCCTATGTCGACAGACAACAAAAGGAAAGCCTCAAGTGGGGCTAAGGGATCACAAGTGGGACATAAGTGAAAACATTGTCAAAAGTAAGAGAGAAGCAGAGGTGTCACTAGGGGGGGGGGGGGGGGGGCTACTGGGGCTGAAGCCCCGGATCTCTCCTCCATAGCCCCGAATGGAGACTCTGACCATGCCCCCTCATGCTTGGCTCCGCCCCCTCGCATTCGACCCCCGCCTCCTGCATGCTGCAATCTGTATGCTGAACAGCACCAGACTCCTGCATGTGTGTGTATTTGTGGCTGTGTATTTTTGTGTATAAGTGTAACTTTGAGTAATGTGAGTTTTTTGTGTGCTGCGAGTCTTATTGTGTATTGTGGTACAGTAATGTGCAGCATGATGTAAATGCTGCACATTACTTTTGCTGATGATACAAAGATTTGTAGAAGGGTTAATATTCATGGAGGGAGAAGCCAAATGGCAAATGATTTAGCTAAACTAGAAAAATGGTCAGAGCAGTGGCAACTGGCATTTAATGTGGACAAGTGCAAGATTATGCACCTTGGGCATTAATACCCAAAAGCAGAATATAGACTATTTGGTACAGTCCTAACCTCAACATCTGAGGAAAGGGATTTAGGAGTAATAATTTCAGAGGACCTAAAGGTAGGTAGGCAATGCAATAGAGCAGCAGGAAATACTAGCAGAATGCTTGGTTGCATAGGGAGAGGTATTAGCAGTAGGAAGAGGGAAGTGCTCATGCCATTGTACAGAGCACTGGTGAGACCTCACTTGGAGTATTGTACGCAGTACTGGAGATCGTATCTCCAGAAGGATATTGATACTTTGGAGAGAGTTCAGAGAAGGGCGACTAAACTGGTTCATGGGTTGAAGGATAAAACTTACCAGGAAAGGTTTTTATATAAATCTTTTTATTCAATTATAAAGACATACAAACATATAGATCTTTTTTTTTTTATTTATTTTTTTTTATTATGAAAATATCAAAAAGGACATACAACAATAACAAGAAAAAATTGTGTGAGGAGATAGTCCTCACACCAACATGCTCTACCAAATCATACTTGTTTAAGTGGATAAATTCCAATATAAGTATAATGTGTTAAATAATATGATGCCACAAAAAAAAGAAAGGATGATTAACAAACAGGCAATTAATACTAAAAATTTACAAACACAGACATACAGACATTGGTGGTGCCAGATCTATGGATTCTCTCGGATTACGATGTCTTGCCACATATACTCACAGTTATGTGGGAGACTTTATACTTAACTTATCATATCAACACTCAATCTATTTTTCCACGGGGACCAAATTTCGTTATATCTATGCATTTGGTCTTCTTTTTTATAAAAACCTTCCTCCATTCTACAAATAAGGTGTAACTGGGATTGAACTTCTCCCCAATTTATTGCCCCTCTTATCTTCTATTTCCTTACCATACATATTTTAATTGACATTAGAATACATATTAATAAGTTATTTTTTTTTTTTTTTTTTTCAGAGGGAGATCCAAATGGAATAAGAAGGTTTGGGGTGTCAAAATTATATCTATTCCAAACATCTCTTTAATAGTTGCTATTAGGGGTATGCATGTTTTTTTAATCTCTTCACATCCCCACCACATGTGGTATAATGATCCCATCTCTTTTTCACATCTCCAACAGAGATTCGATTTACTTTTATCAAATTTCTGGATCTTTGTTGGGACCATATACCACCGGTGGAGGATCTTAAAGTATAATTCCTGTAAGCTCATACAGTGGACAACCTTCCTTATTTGACAATATGCCCTCAGCCATTCCTCATTGCTATACTCTTTCCCCATCTCATTTTCCCATAGTTTTCTTTTTTTTCTCCATCTTCTCATCCTTACTTGCTTCTAATAGTTTCCTAGAGATGGTAATCAGTCCTTTCTCATGTTTCTTTTCTAGGAAATCTTCGAGAGTAGGACACTTAACTACCTGCGATGCAGACAGAAGATGTGCAATCCTGAGGTAAGTAAATCTCTCTGCTTCGTCTAACCCGAGCAAACATATAGATCTTACATACATGTGTTTCGCAAATAAAGTTCTGTCCAGAGTAGTCCAAAATATATGAAACACAAATATAAAGGGTCTGATCCTCCCAGGGTTTATGAAAAGAGCTAGAGAAAAGAAGAGAAAAGAAAAGATAGAAAAAAGAGAGAGTAAATAAAGAGAAGAGAGAGAGAAAAAAAAAAATTAATTCTCCGTCAGTGCGTCCCCGACCCCTACCCACTCCCCCTCCCCGTTCACAGCAGAGCGACTATTGTCCACTCCCTAAATGGGCTTCTTTTACTCCACTCCAGATGACTTTAATTTCTTTTAGTTTGCCTCTAGCAGGCCCTGAGAGAAAGAATGCTTCTTCTGCCGTAAGTTGAAAATCTACCTGTTTCACTACATCTGACCAGGCTGGCACCTCCTGCTTCCTCCATAAGCGTAAGAGCAGCAGTTTGATTGCCATAAGTATGTTAATAGAAATAATTTGTCTGGGGGATTTAGCTTGACCTCTGTTCAGATGGAAGAGAAATGTGTAGGGTGACAACGGGGTATTATTTTCTAGGACCCTATTAAGTACAAGGGAAACCACGTTTTTGATGTGGATTAATTGTTCACAAGACCACCAAACATGGGTTGAAGGATACAACTTACCAGGAAAGGTTAAAGTATCTTAACATGTATAGCTTGGAGGAAAGACGTAACAGGGGGGATATGATAGAAACATTTAAATACATAAAGGGAATCAACACAGTAAGGGAAGAGAGTATATTTAAAAGAAGCAAAACTACCACAACTAGATGACATAGTCTTAAATTAGAGGGGCAACGATTTAAAAGTAATATCAGGAAGTATTACTTTACTGAGAGGGTAGTGGATGTATGGAATAGTCTTCCAGCAGAAGTGGTAAAGGTAAACACAGTCAAGGATTTTAAGCATGTGTGGGATAGACACAAGGCTATCCTAGCTATAAGACCGGAAACGGGTGACTAAAAAAAAATTTGGGCAGACTAGATGGACCGAATGGTTCTTATCTGCCGACACATTCTATGTTTCTATGTTTCTATGAGTGTGTGATACACTTACACACTGCACATTACTGTGAGTTTTATTGCTGTGGAGTCTGTGTTATATTCACACATTGCACATTACTGTGACTTTTATTGCTGTGGAGGTAGACACATACACACACACATACAGACAGACACACACACATACAGTCAGTCACAGGCATACATAGTCAGTCAGTCACACATACAGTCAGTCACAGACAGGCACACACACACACACATACACACACACATATAGTCAGTAACAGACGGACACACACACACACACATACAGTCAGTCACAGACAGACACACACATACAGTCAGTTACAGACACACACACATACATTAGGTCACAGTCAGACATACAGTCAATCACACACACATACAGTGGGTCACATAAACACAGTCACACACACACACATGCAGTCAGTCATACACACACACACTCTGTCAGTCACATACACTTACACACAAGTCAGCAATTTTGTTGATGTTTACGATAAAAAAAGTGCATCTATCAATATGTCCCCCTCCTATCTGCTATACCTCGCTGTAGCCTGGTCTGTGCCCTGCTGTTGTTTCTAGCCCTGCTGAGCGCACTCAGACTCAGGACACTATAGTGCGCACACACTGCTCCCTTGCGCTCCGCTGGATAAATAAATAAATAAAATGATCGAGGTCACCATACAGGGACAACATTAACCAGGTGCCAGGTATCATTTCCTGGTGCCCGGGATTTGTTGATCCCCGATATATACCCATATATACCAATTGTTCATTGGCGTCAATTATATCAGTCTGTATGCAGCCTTAGCATGTGAGCTTATTACTCCACTTCTATCAAATCTGTCATGGGCTCCAGCACCGGATCTTTTGGAGACCTTGCAACGCCCCTGGAGAGAAGTGATGCAAATTGATGCTGGGGTTTTTTGGCCATGGATCTTAAATATTGTAATGACATAACATGCATAACAATATAATTCCTTAACATTGAAACTATACACTTAACCTAATGTTAAGCCTGCTTGTTAGGCTTCAATGTATTGGCAATGTAACCAAAAAAGAAAAAAAAAAACCTTGCAGCTCCACACACACCAGTGTTAGCCCTACCATTTTTCCTTGGTAGTTAAAATAGTATATTAATTTAAAAATTGTCATTGCAGACATTCGAATGTTTGCTATTGGAAGGCAATGAAAGTCTTCTTAAGTGCTAATGATATTGACCTCAAGTGAATTTTAGCAGAAATTTCAGATTTTGATGAATAAAAAATCACTGTGGTGTCAAAAATTCTCTTGGAGACTTATGATGAAAGGCCCAATTAATGAACTATAAAATGCCAGTCTGGTTTTAAATAAGCAATAGATAACTACCGCAAGTCTTACATTTGACACTCAATGCCTCAGACAACAGGGTATATTTCATTATAGGCTTAAATTAATATGTTAATACTTAGGAGAATTTAAAGTATTTGTATAGATGGGTTTTTATTGAAAATTAGCTTCCCTGGAGTTTGATTAATAATGAAAAACTATAGGTGAGACCTGGCATTACAGATAACATATTTCTTTATTATACAAGCAATTATAATGTTCATCTTGTGATTAATTGTGATTAAAGACATGTCACCAAAGTGATCGCTGTTGTAACGATAATCTCATTTTAAGTTATTGTAGTATGGTTGAGTAAAGATAATTCTTTTATATATATCATTTATAGAAGAGTTACTGTACAATAGCTTGTCTGAAAATTACGATTGGAGACATCATTTGGCAGCTATTTATATTTTATTGAATGATGTAGTGACTGATGCCTGACTGATCAATCAGTCACTTGGCTACCTGCACAGGCAGGGGACTTGTAAATATCCGTAATGCATTTGTCCGGAACAGATGCTGGATCCAAACGTCACACACTGAAAGATTGCAAGACAATTAACTCCTGTGCTCACCTTCAATAAAGGTCCACAATCCCAATATGTTTCCAAATGTCCTTTAATGTTGTAATTTACAGACTGATCTGTTTTACCGCGTTTTGTATAAGCTTACGAGTCAGTACATCAGCGTAAAATTATAATTCAAGAAGTCAGGAACAAACACAGGTAAAAGCAGAATGTTGATGCAGAGTCAGGAACAAGCAAAGGATATGACCCTGAAATCATAGTGTACTCAAACCCAGCAAAGGAGCTCAGGAATCAGAACCTGTCAAAGGCAATGCTCAAAAGGGAATAATCATGTTTAAATAGCCCTTCAATGTGGAAGCCCACCCTCAGGTGGTGGAGGAGAAAGGACCTTAAGAGATGTCCCTTTAAACATGAGGTCATAGTGGCCATGTTGGAGACCATCCAAGTAAAATCTTCTCTAATAAAATGGCTTTGTGGAACTCTGTGAGTGACTGTGAGAAACCCAGAGAAACCTTGCGCTACACTCCAGGGTGGATGCAGCACGGGGACAAGCCACCGGAGACAAGTGGCGGGGAGGATAATAACAATGCAAACACCCATTTTACTCCAGTGATAATAATTGCTGCATTTCAGGACTTTGCAAATACCTACTTTGTTTTTTCTGTCATCGTAATATATAGTCCTCCTTTCTTCATTCTTCCTCTATTTAGTCATCCAAAGATTAAAAAAACAGACACATTAATCCTTATTTGATACATTTCATACCTCAAGTCATTTAATCTAACGTTCTCAAAGTTATTGTTTATTTCCCAGCTTAGTAAACATTTTCCAAAGCAATTTTAAGACCAAACGTGGCATACTAGTGATATCTCTGAAGTGTAATACATTTCGCATCAGAATGTACCCAATATAGAAATGTATGAATTTTATTTTCTCAATTTTCCCAAGCTCAGTACGTTGAGAACCACTGCTTTTTTTTATCAGAAGGGAGACTGTCATCTCTCTTGATACAAGACATTCCTCTGATTTAATTTCAGAGCTTCAGTGATGATGAAGCGCTTGGCAATAAGCCCTTAGTGACAGATAAATGATTTCTACATCCAGGTATGGTAAAATTCCGATGGAATACAACTGCAGAATTCAATAGAATGGTGCAATGCAGTGAAGTATTGGTTGAGGTCTTTATGTCAGGGATGGATGATCTTTGGCAACCCAATTATTTCAGACTACAACTCCCCTGATATGGAATTTACTGTGATGCCAAAGATATCCCTGGCTATCTCATCACAGGCCTTTAAATAAATATTGGAAAGCATGTACAGGTTCGAGAAAGATAATTCAAAATAACTTACTATACTGGTGTATAATATAAATTGTTCCAGTAGGAGGCTCAGAAATAAAGGGGACTAATTGTGGGGCAAAGGAACACTTAACACTATATATACCTAACTTAAAGGGACACTAAACATTATTTTTTTAGTTGTCCCAAGTATGAGGATGAACTGTTTATCCCATGATAGACAACTGCCATGCTTCCATAGGATGCTTCCATCGCATGGCATCAGTAGGGGGGACCTTAACTTTCGGCTTTCAGAGCCTGTTCTGATTGGTTGTGCGCATGCTGACATTTGTCTGCACGCGACAACCAGTAACTGCTGTGTCTCGCATGTGAGACACATCCGATAGTAAACTCGCGTGTATCTATTAAGATACACATCGGGTTTACTTAAATGTCCCTGGACATGTTTTGTTTAACCCTTGCTTCCTGGGGGGGGGGGGGGGGGTTCATGAGACTTTGATAAAACTATATATAATCCCTATCTTCCAATATTTATATCCATGGAATCAGAATGCCTGGATGCGGGGTCTTGCTCAGGACATATCAATAGCAGCGCATGTTAAGAGTTACTGAGTTATCTAGAAATCGTGATTTGGAAGGATGGCTGCTTTGGATACAAGTAATAAAACAGGGGAACATTATTTACTTGGAGAGGCCCATTAAGGAATTATGGAATGGAGACTTTGGAGATAAGGCGTCAAAGCTTCATCAGCCAGGAGTTTGGTATTTTTGAGTAAGCATCGTATTTGGTTGATTAATGCTGTTATTTTATTTTGTGTGCTTCTTTTATCTCTACTTGAAAGCATACCATTTGCAGTTCCCAATATTGCATGGTTTATATGTGTACTGGTTGACCAAGTATAATGGTAATGGATTTTATTAGAATTAATTAAACATGAGGGAATAATGGTTCATTATTTTTTTTATATATATATATCTATGTCCAAATACTGAGAGGAACAACATTGTTCACAAAATGTCAAAACGTTTATAGCTTTTTAGTTTATAGTTTCAGCCATTTTCTCATGCAGATTGGGATATCGATCTCGGTTATAAACACTTTTGTCGGATAAGGTTACAAATTGCTACATTTGGAAAATGAATTAAATGGTTATCAACCCAAGGAATACTTCCACAACATAAAAATGTTCTGTTGAGCTATGTATGAAATGCAGTGACACATTCAGACTAAATGACTTAATTTACTGCTGTTAAATGGACACTCCCACCGAAAAATAAAAATGTTTTATTTTTTTTAAATTTTGTATTGTTGATTTAAGTTATGTCTTTTGTTTGTGTTATGTGAGTGTATTTACTAAAATATGTAACTAAACAAGTGTCACTGGGTGCCACCTGTTTGTGAAATATAGTGTTTTTGGGTGCCACCTCCTAATGACTTTTCAGCACAAATGTCTCACTTTGGGGCTGGGGACACAGAATGCAGTGTAATGTGACTATTATATCACAAGGGGGCAGAGTTAGGACCCTGTTTCATCAGGTCAATATCCTTTACTTGTGTTGGAAGGCAGGTAAAAAAAAAGTTGTACACAGCCACCTAGTCCTGCCCACTAGAACCAGTAAGAGAGCAGGGGTATATTTTATGACATCATGCATGCTTTGGTCACAGTTGTAAAGTGAGACTGGTTGGAAGATGTTGGATGATGTTGCATCACGGGAAATATTAAAAAATGGAGCCTATTAACTATAAAAATAACTATTTCCATTAACATGGCATGGTTGGCATAACCTCAAAGGCAATTATGCAGCCACCAAGAAATGGGATCTCTGTGTATTTGCCACCAAGATCCACCTGGATGCAGAGTCATTTCGAGCTCCAAATGTGTGTGCTAGCATTATGGTTACCATGTGCAACAATCACCTGTCATTTCTATCATCACCAGACAGTTCAGAAAATCAAGTAATCCAAGTGGTTTTTTTTAAAAAGGAGAGGTGTAGACGACAGGAAGTAGTAGCAAGTGGAGGGGAGGAAAAATATGCATTGAAAGGAAAGAGGTGTGCAGAGGCGTAAGGGGTAACAGAGATCTGGAATATTGGTCTGCCAAAGAATACATGCATCTGTCATGTATCTTTATGTTGCTAGGTTGCCTACCTGCTGCCCAATAGAGCCTTGCATGTGCTTTACAGTGTCTTGGAATGATGTGATCTATCGGATGGTGGCCATTTTATGAGATTAATTCCATTACATTTTAGGTGTGATGAGCATCGCTGCTCTGATCACATGCAATAAATGCAAAAAATACAGTAAATAACAATCAGTGCTGTAAGAATCTTCCCTCTCTCTCCCTGATACATTTTTTATCTTGTGTCAGAGAGAGGAGATAAATATACAGTATTCCAGAAAAAAAACATAAAAAAACACCATGTTACACATTTTATTACATTTTACACATTACATAAAGGGTTAAGGCTAAAGTAAATGGTCGCAAAAGAAATCCCTATTTTCCTTAAAATAATAACAACATATTATATGTGGGGATTCATTTAAAAAGCAAGCGTGCTCTTTTATTTAAATGCACACATAGCTAAAGTAGAAAAAAAAAAAAGACATCAAAACAAACAAAACCATTGACCTGAAGGGGTTAAATATAAACTAAGCTAACATAATATATTGGATATTAATATTCTGAAAATACTTTGCAGACTGTGGGTGGACTTAGCATATTCATTTTTTGGCATTTTTAACTTCACATCTTTTATTAAAAAAGATTACACAATTTCCACTTCTTTCTAAAAAGATTCAATTTCCTTTTCATCATAAAAAGATAAATAATTTGGCATGGATAAATCATAGGCCGACATCGAAAATCCCATATGAAACCAATTATTTAAGCATTTATTTTAAAAAATATCAATCTAATATTAAAAAAGAATTTAGAAAATCCCAAGTTTAACTTACGATATATATGACATAATATTGAACTTATTGAAAAAATAAAATCCATAAAGTTTTACAAGTACAATCAATTTTTCAACCATTTGTATTTAAAACTGGCCTTCAGAATATTTTCTTAAGCCTTATGTAGAAAAATCAATGAGAGATATTTTAATAAATCATTCCTACCTCTTCATGAGTGAGTTCACCACTTTGATCTATGCACCAAGGTTCTTTTTTCAAACAGAGAGTAATCTAAGGTTATTTTAAGTAAAACGTGTGCCACTTATTAATGCCAAAACAATGACTAGTTTACTAAAAAAGAATTGTTATACTCTCTACTTTTACCGTCACAACAGCCAGAGAGATGTAAAACCTTGAAAGATTCAGAGCAAAATACTATGAATTACAGTCAAAAATAATAACTATTTCCATTAACATGGCATGGTTGGCATAACCTCAAAGGCAATTATGCAGCCACCAAGAAATGGGATCTCTGTGTATTTGCCACCAAGATCCACCTGGATGCAGAGTCATTTCGAGCTCCAAATGTGTGTGCTAGCATTATGGTTACCATGTGCAACAATCACCTGTCATTTCTATCATCACCAGACAGTTCAGAAAATCAAGTAATCCAAGTGGTTTTTTTTAAAAAGGAGAGGTGTAGACGACAGGAAGTAGTAGCAAGTGGAGGGGAGGAAAAATATGCATTGAAAGGAAAGAGGTGTGCAGAGGCGTAAGGGGTAACAGAGATCTGGAATATTGGTCTGCCAAAGAATACATGCATCTGTCATGTATCTTTATGTTGCTAGGTTGCCTACCTGCTGCCCAATAGAGCCTTGCATGTGCTTTACAGTGTCTTGGAATGATGTGATCTATCGGATGGTGGCCATTTTATGAGATTAATTCCATTACATTTTAGGTGTGATGAGCATCGCTGCTCTGATCTTATGGGTACTAGACTTGGGCATGCATTTTTAGCCAAATAGGTTTTAAGATAAAAATCTCTTTCCTCCATTTCGTCCAACTTCTTAATTCCGAATGTGAAGCTGAACAAAATAACGAATGAATAAATGCGCAGTGACAGAAAATTAAATTTGCTAATTTGTCCATTAGCTCATTCGGATGCCGTTTGCTGCTAAAATGGTAGCCTCAGTCCTTTTTCGGCCAGTTTCAGGACGTCTTTGGCAATTACGTAAATAACCAAAGTAGAAGGATTTAAGGTATGGATACCACACCGTAACACTAGTTTAATGTGGGACTTTATACAGTGGTACTACAGTAGTAGACATGCATATTGAGCTGTAAAATGGGAAAATAGTATTATATGTTATAAGCTATTAAATGATAATTTTTAAAAGTTGGTAACTTTGTAATTTAATATTGTATGTAATCTGATTGACACCTCACTAATACATTTTTATTACTGTAATAAAAACATACAATTATATAATAGTTTGCTATTTTCTAGGATAAAAAAAAGTAGTCAAGCACATGCAAAGAAAAGCTAAAAAAAACATTAATTTGTTTAGCTGTTGGGTAGATAACCAAGTGGAAAAAGTACTAAACTGTAGGGAGAATCAGAATTCTACGCCTGTGAGTAACCATTTTATAACAGTTAGAGGAATGGGCAATTACTTTTTGGGGAAATTATTCACCCAACTAGCAGTATAGCACTATAATGTAAAAGAAAAAAACATGAAGAATACGAATATTACATAAAAAACCACATTCACGTTTAGAATGTAAGATCAACCAGCAATCATCTTCTGAATTGGAATTTAAACTTTTACAAATTTCCAGATACTGAAACCAGGAAAAAATACATAATATGGTCCAAATCAGGTTACCTAAAATATATTCTTAAAAATCCAAAAGAATGTATATATATATATATTTAAATATATGTGTGTGTGTATGTGTGCGTGTGTGTGTGTGTTTGTGTATTGAAACATACATATAATTGTATATAAAAAGATGTCCCTCCTTTTTGCCACCAAAACAGTCCTGACCCGTAGAGGCATGGACTCCACTAGACCTCTGAAGGTGTGCTGTGGTATCTGACACCAAGAAGTTAGCAGGAGATCCTTTATGTCCTGTAAGTTGTAAGGTGAGGTCTCCAGGGATTGGACTTGTTTGTCCAGCACATCCCACAGTGTGTCCCTTAAACCATTCCTGGACCATTTTTTTTAAATTGTGGCAGGGCACATTAATCTGCTTAAAGAGTCCAATGCCAGCAGGGAATACTGTTTCCATGAAAGGGTGTTACTTGTCTACAACAATGTTTAGGTAGGTGGTATGTGTCAACGTAACATCCACGTGAATGGCAGGACCCAAGGTTTCCCAGCAGAACATTGCCCAAAGCATCACACTGCCTCCACCGGCTTGCCACCTGTCATACTAAAACTAAAGCAAAATATCTACCTTCTTACCTCAGTGGACACATTTATACCAAATTATATCCCAGTCTGGAAAGCCACAAGCTAAAGGATGAAATGGTGTATCATAAATAAAATACAATATTTAACTCAGGCAGAACTGCTTTTATAATTTTTATATTTTTTTTGAGTCCTTGCAGACTATAGATTCAATATATTTTTTTTTTTTTGGGGGGGGGGTTTGTAAAACAATTTAGAAATTTCACTTACCTGTCTTTTTAGTTTGTCATAAAGGTATTATATAAGTCATGACGAATTGAAAATAAATCTCTTTGTTTATCAGGAGGGTCAAATTATTTGTCTTTCTGCCCTGTAAATGTATTCTCAGTGTCTGAGGATTGTTTGGCATAAATGACAAATTGTGGATTATTCATTTAGGAACTAAACTATGTGGTTCCACATTATGTCTTCTACTCTTACATTACATGTCATTAACTGGTGGTTTTCTTCATTGTTTTATTAAGTTTGTATAACCTAATATAAATATACAATTCAGTACCTAAAATAAGTGCACAAAATTCCCATCTGGCATATTTAGCAATTTTGTCTATTTTTAAAAAGTTGTCTCCACATAATTATATTTTGATTATAGTTTTGAATGGGTTTTGAATTCCTTGGCCAAACCCATTCAAAACCTAGAAGGAGAATAAGGTCACATAACTAAACACAAAAAAATAAATAACTAAACACAAAAATGTATTCCATCCTGAACTTCAAAGACATTCCGAGAAAAAAATCAAGGCTTCCACATGATGATTCCAACCAGTTTAGTATAGTAGCTATAATAATTTTCCTGTGGCATAAACCACTGACATACTATACAAGTGGGTTCTTTAAACATGGCAAAAAGGTTGGGCAGGGAAATATGTATTGTGGGCCATGCTCTGATCAAATAGCTAAGTGCCTTTCATCTTTTTGATTTGTTATCCTAAAATTTTGATTTGTTCAGTATCATATCAGCTTTATTGTATTTTAATTGAACGTTTGGTCTCTACTTAGACTTCTCAAACACAGTTCAAAACATCTGTGAACTCTTTTTTTTTTTAAATATATTTATATATCTTACGTGTAAGTAAAATTAGCAGGATGACCATTACCAAACCCTAGAACTCATTTTCTTTGGTTTATGTCTAGTAACTGTTGCAGATTGATTTTAGATGTTGATTCACATGAGATTAGCATTACCTACCAACGGGCCCCACTGTGAAACTGGATAGCGGGGGGATGTGATTTGAAATGGTCAGGGTTCTAAATTTTAGCCGATAGGGTTGTGTTGTTATTCTTTTTAATCTGGTGTACAATTATATTTTTTGTATGTGTATTATCTGAATTATATTTTAATTCTTCTAAGTTTATTTATTCAAAGCATTGTTATTTTTATACAAGCCTCTACTGTCTATTAATTTAGCGCTTATACCAGCACATTTCTATCTAGTACCCTTCTCTTTTGATTTCTGGGAACAACTCATATTGGTATTCCTCTATGGACCTACAAACCCCCCTTTTTTCATTTTTCCCCTGCTTTCTTTTCATCCCTCCTGTCTGAACCCTTTCCTTTCGGCGCATTTCCCAACCATCTTTCCATGTTGCCCGTTTATCAATTCCAGGGCTCTTCCTAATAACAATTATCCTTGAATATGCAAAATACAATAAATTAGCCCACAATTTTTATGTACTTCTGCCAAAAGCCTTAAATCAAAGCTTTTGATCTGAATTGTTTTTAATGCATAACGTACAGAGTATAATTGTATTGCAACGTGCAATAAATTACTGATCATTCTTGCTTAAGTAACAATGGAGGAGATTACCAGTCAAGTAATGTGTTACAGAAAAATACTGGAAATGTCTCCATCTCTACCGATCCTTAAATGACTTAGATCCGTGAGCTAAAGCTTTTTTTGTAACTGTATAACATGTGTCGTTTGAATGATCTGAATATGCTTTTTTTGTGTGTGTAACTTTCAAATAGCTGCTTTCTTCATTCCCATCAGATCGGCCACAAAATGAATCAAATGATCAAGAAATCTTGTCAGTTGCTATACATTGTGATTGATGAAAATTCACTAGCTGAAGGGTCAAAGGCTTATCTATCTAAGAGACTCCCTGTGATTCTACTTTGATTCCAGAGACTATGTCGTTTCAGATTAGTCTGAAATCTTCAATATATTGCAGGGCTAAAAAACGATTTTCTAAATCAAGAAGCTCTTTATTACGTTTTACCTTGTGTAAGATCTGAGAAGAATGCATAAATACATGGTGAATTATACTGGTACTTGTGACCCCTAATAAATGTTTTTTACATTTTTTTTTTTGATGCATTAATAGCAGCTTTTGATTTAAATAAGAGCTTTTCAACCTAAGGTTCTAGCTCCCGGGGGGTGTGGGTGATATCTTGGGGTGTGACGGCATGAGTAATCCAGGCAGAATTTTGGAGCATATTTTCAATATACTTTATTATTCTAGTGACAGGCCCACAAACAGAAGAGGCTGGAAAGTGCAAGAAAAGGGATAGAACAGAAATGCTTATGATAATTGATAGAGGGTATCTATCTTGTGTATAAATATTTAACTTGAGGGTCTTCTCAGGTAGCTTCAATTTTCAGAGTCCCTTAACTTCAGGCTGCGTGGAGACACCAGTATGGTCCCGAATTGTCACAAAAATCAGCCATTGTGGCTGGTTTGTTTAGCAACATGTTCTTCTATCCTCCGTATAGATTTCTGTAGGGAGGATAGAGACTCTTGTCGGGAGGACTTTTGTGAAAACAGCTAAAGATATCTTGAAATAAAGAAAATAAGCCCAATTAAAATAAAATTGGTTTCCGCAATAAATATACATTGACCCCTTTGGGCCAGAGACTTTCCGCTGTCACCAACAATAAATATTCATGGCCCAGTGGTGCTAGGGAAAGGAAAACAAAAGCAAAAAAGTCCAAATTGCAGGAATCGTAGATGAGATGCGGGATCCTTAAAACATAACTTTTATTAGATAGTAAATTTAAAAACAAACTTGTCACATGGAGGCCCACACGCGATGGAACCGCCTTATGCGTTTCATCAAAAAGACTTAACCGTAGGTGGCGCTAGGGGACAAAAAAATACCCCTGGCCCCTAATTTAATAAATATAAATGCTCCCTATTCAAAATCGTTTGGAAAACAAGCCAATGGTAGGGCTGAGTTAGGGAGGCTCCTGACTGACAGAGTCGTCCAATCAGATGCCCCCTTTAGGTAGGGGTAGTAGGTAGGCTAATGGATATTTTTATTTCATTTATTTACAGTGCCATAGGGACTAAGGCGGCCCTTGGCCCCACAGAGGACATTTAAATTTATTAAATTAGGTGTCAGGGACATTTAACCGGCTTCTTGGGGCAATTTCTATTATTAAATGGGCCATATTTCTATTACTAAATGGGCCAATTTCTATAACTAAAAGGGCCATATTGAGTAATACTCAGAGTATTAAGAAATTAAAGGAATAAAGACAATGGAACTATTTACCTATTTTAAGGCTGTATATTCCAAAAAAGCAAACATATTGTCATGGTTACTTTTTGATCTGCTTATGATCAGACCCCATCCTGGTACCATTTGTCTGATCTCTTTACTTTTCTGCCCCATGGGTACAAAATGGGAAAAAAAAATATTTCTCAAGGACCCAATATTTCTATTGATTATGAGTGCAAGAAATACAGTGTCCTATATTAGATAGCATATATTGGTGCATTGCCCATTGTCATATGCCTGTCTGATGTGCTTTTGTTTACATTGTTGTTTTATTCAATAATTGGAATTTGAGGAATCTTGGAAGAGAGTGTAAAACATTTCTTGTGTATTAGTTAATTTATTTTTACTATAATGTACAATAGACACAACAGCCCATAGACAAACACTAAAAACAGTGACAGCTTATGTGCTGCAAACATATCACCATACAGAAGTGGTAATCGCAAAGCTAGTTTATATTTATGTTAAAAGGCAGAGTTGTCACTAGATGAAAAATCACAGACTTTATAATGTTGGCTGCACACCAACTACCACACATTTTTGATCACTGAGTAGACAAGGGAGGAGTGTCAACATTTGGCCTGGGGGGCCATGGTGCAACTTCCCTTACTAAATATCATCATTATTAAATAAAATCAGTTTTAACACTGGGGTAGCAACACACATTTACAAGGTGGCACAGCATTATCAGAAGGAGCACCTCTAAAAAAGCTGTAATGCAGAGTGAAAAATACAAAGGGGTCTATTTATATATATTTCATGTCACTGGATGTACTATACATTGTGCAGGGGAAACCTGGTGAGTTCCTCCTGCTAAAAACAGCACTGACCCTGCATAAAGCACTATTAAAAACTGAGTTTTTAAAGGCCAGTTTATGAATGTGTGACCATCAAGGACATAGCCAGAGATAGTCAAAAGAAACATGTGAAAGACAGAAACTGAGATGACAGAGGAATTGTAGGCCACAACAGTGCTTGTGTCTCTCTGGCCACCATGTGTATTTTTTCAGATCTCAGAGAAAAACTGAGGGACCTAAGAGAGAAACAGCGAGATGGCAGAAACTGAGAGAGCCAGATGACCAAGAACAAGCTGAAGACAGAGGTGTTAAAAACATGGGGAGGGGGCAGATGAGAGAGACAGCAGAGAAGGGGCAGCGAAAGGATGAGAGAAACTGTCTTCTAAGGAAGATAGATTCATCTGAGAGAGGCCGAGAGATAAGAGAAAAGAGAGATGAGAGAGAGTGCAAAGACAGAAACACAGAGCATCTGAGAAGCAGAGACACTAGAAAGAAACCTAGAGCTCTAAAAAGTCTCTTCCCTATCTCTCTATGACTTGTTTGTGTTTCTCTTCACTTTCAGTGTGAGTGTGATGGGGCATGTAAACCTTTCCTATAAAATAGAAAGAAGCTTCCAGTTAAAAAGGAGACATTACCTGAAAAATCATCATCTCATGTTTGTGAAGAATTATTTTGCTATTATTTACTGTGTAACAAGCTGTGAGTTTCTGGAGTGAAGAGATTGAGTTTGTTTGCCTCCAGCATGTAATAAAATAGACTTTATTTTGCAATTTCGGTGTCCTGTCCAGCTATGAGAGCACCCTGCAGAGGCACACACTACCACAGAGAGACTTAAAGGAAATGTGAGAGCAAAAAATGAAGTTACGTTTATAGGAAAGATTGTATCAAGTGTCAACTTTTTACATTGGAATACTTTAATGAAAGAATACAAGTAAAGTACCTTACTGATCCCGGAAAAGCTCTATCAGGGGGTGCACACATTGTTTAGAATCTTGGGTCAGATGAAGCAAGCTCTGACCCATGTGACTCAAGTTGTCTGCGCCCCTGATAGCGCTATAGAAGAAGAAAGGACTCAATACGGTACCTTTTTTGTATTCTTTCATTCAAATATTTCTATTTAAAATTCCTACACATCATGCGATCTTTTAATTAAACACAACTTCATATTTGTATTCATATTTGTCCTTTAAGAGAGATAGCGTGAAATTAGAGAAAGCGGACAAGAGACCAACAAGAGATATATAGGTGAAAAAGAAAGCTGAAGGACAGTACCCACAGAAATCTGAGAGAAACATAGATGATAACGAAAGCAGAAACAGTTGGGACAGTCAGAGCTAATAGAGGCACCAGAGTGAGACAGAAGGGCAAAAAAGAGACAGATGGAAAAGCCAGAGGAAGACAGAACTTTCTAAAAGTGATACAGGAGCCTACTAGAGACAGAGGAGAAGAAATGCATGAAAGAGAGGGATGCGAGATATATATAGGAAGAGATAATCAGATACGAGACAAAACAAATAATGGCAAGGGTCAGAGAGACAGAGCGTTTAAAACACGTTTTGATCACTTTTTATTAAAAGTAATTAAAGAAAAATGGGGCTAATATATAATTTCCAAATTCCTCCTTACTTCTTGCTCTACAGCTGTGCTCCGAGTCCAAGGCCCGATCATTAATCAGCAATACATGCAACATAATACCCTAAAGTGCAGACTGTCTCCAATTACAGATAAGATGCAGGATCACTACATAGAATAGTATAGAACTTGATTTTGCTTCAATAGAAAAATAAATGAACCCATAGGAAGCCAAAATGTCTTCCACATTCCGTCTGTCTTGAAGACTTATTCGTAGGTCTTGCCTCTTTTCAGGCCCTATCAGTCTGACTTCATACCTCGAGTGACTTCCTTCTAAACATGGGCGGAAGACGTGACAGCACAGGGATGTTATAATTAAGCATCCAGGCTCCCCAAATGGCCCTTGAGACTTCTAACACATATGGAAGACCAGGGCAAATTTAAGTGATGTGATGTGGGAGGTTGAGATGAACAGTTGTAGTAAGATGAGGTGGGGAGAAGAATGAAAGGGTGATGACATAAGGAGAGGGATGAAAGAGGTGAAGCAAAATGTTATTGAGCAAAAGTAAGGGGGATCCAGCTAAAAAAGAGGCAACAAGTGATAGCAGAGGAGGAGGGACTGCTAAAGGGTGTAGCAGCAGAATGTAAGGAGAGATACAAAAATCCTGGCACCCAATGGACATTATTATGTGAACTGGAAAAAGGCTTTCATCTTGCCTTTCTTTCCAACTCTGGTTTTTGCAGTTAATGTGAACTTTTAGGAGAAACTCCCAGATTATGTTTTTGTTTGATTATTATTGTTTTTTTCACATACCTGTTCATTTGTTTAATCCTTAACATCCATCTGCTTTGCAATATAATGGTCTGACTACATGGCAGAATTGCTCACAAAGATTATTTTGCATTTGTTTTTTTCTGCTGAGTGGTATTTTACTAGAGTTAAATGTAGTAGATTAAAGTGCAATGCCATCACTGTAAGGGAAAGAAGACTTAGTAATATGCAAATAGGCTTCTATATTGATAAATTAACTATAATGCACTATTTAATGCCGTATTGAAAGCACAAAAAGCACAGAAAACAAAACAAAAACATGAACATAAAGGTTCCTCTTTACATTGAGTATTAAATTATCATCCCCATTGTGCAAGCTTTTTTCAGACTCTACAGTTGCATAAGAAGAAGAGTGATTATGATCATTAAGGTCTTGTCACTCAAATACTTATATATCAAGATGTTAAAGTAATCCTACTTCACAGCTGTATTTTTGATGGAAGAATACAATGAGATGAACAATGTTAATACCTGTATTAGCATGAGTGCCTTGCTATTATACCTTTCATAAGCGAAAATTACCTACCTAATTTTAATGCTCACAGATTTGATTAAAATAATATTTGGGGAGGAGGCAGAAACAAAAAATGCAACGTTTGAACGTTTTATGCATGGTGTTAATTATGTGTGTGTGTGTTTGTGTGTATAAATATATATATATATATATATATATATATATATATATATATATATATATATATATATATACAGGGAGTGCAGAATTATTAGGCAAATTAGTATTTTGACCTCATCATCCTCTTTATGCATGTTGTCTTACTCCAAGATGTATAGGCTCGAAAGCCTACTACCAATTAAGCATATTAGGTGATGTGCATCTCTGTAATGAGAAGGGGTGTGGTCTAATGACATCAACACCCTATATCAGGTGTGCATAATTATTAGGCAACTTCCTTTCCTTTGGCAAAATGGGTCAAAAGAAGGACTTGACAGGCTCAGAAAAGTCAAAAATAGTGAGATATCTCGCAGAGGGATGCAAATGGCCCTTGAGACTTCTAACACATATGGAAGACCAGGGCAAATTTAGTTTAATTAGTAGCTCAAGGTGGTAAAGTTGGGACATCTGATTTTGTTTCTAAACTAAGTCAAAATCGGCACCCCAACTCGACCACCTTGAGACTACATCTAATCGTAGGGAATTGAACACCTGAGGAAAAAGGAGTAAGAGAGAGAAGCAGGATGACTGGCTGATATGCTCTCATTCAGCATAGCATCTTGCTCCAGGAGAGAAAAGTTAGCAGCCCGGGACACGATTGTCCTCCTTTGCACCCGGTCGAGCTCGCACATGCTAATGGTTCATGAGATTTCCTAACTAGTATTGTCTCTGCCTAAAAAAATATTATATTTTTGATAGCTCATTCAGTTTCCTGCAATCTCTTGGCCAGTGGGTAATTAACTACTGCTGTGCATTATGGATCATTTTTTCTTTTAAATTTGTTTAACAAAATGTCCAAGATTCTCTGACTTATATCCTCAATTTGATTTGCTGAAAAGAAATTTGGGGGGGCGGCAATTTTTTGGGGGCGGCAGCGCCCCCCAGTACTGAAAAAAAAAATTAAGAAAAAAAAATCTGGCCCTTTAAAATTTTTTTAAAAAAATTGGGCAAATTAGCAGGGGCATATTAAATGGCAAATAACAGTTGCATATTATTGGGCAAATTGGCTGGGGCATATTAAATGGCAAATAACAGTGGCATATTATTGGGCAAATTGGCTGGGGCATATTAAATGGCAAATAATACTGGCATATTATTGGGGAAAATTGGCTGGGGCATATTAAATGGCAAATAACACTGGCATATTATTGGACAAATTGGCTGGGGCATATTAAATGGCAAATAACACTGGCATATTATTGGGCAAATTATCAGGGGCATATTAAATGGCAAATAACACTTTCAAATTATTAGGCGAATTGGCTGCGGGATATTAAATGGCAAATAACACTGGCATATTATTGGGCAAATTGGCTGGGGCATATTAAATGGCAAATAACACTTTCAAATTATTAGGCGAATTGGCTGCGGGATATTAAATGGCAAATAACACTGGCATATTATTGGGCAAATTGGCTGGGGCATATTAAATGGCAAATAACACTGGCATATTATTGGGCAAATTGGCTGGGGCATATTAAATGGCAAATAACACTGGCATATTATTGGGCAAATTATCAGGGGCATATTAAATGGCAAATAACACTTTCATATTATTAGGCAAATTAGCAGGGGCATATTAAATGGCATATAACACTGGCATATTATTGGGCAAATTGTCAGGGGCATTTTAAATGGCAAATAACACTGGCATATTATTGAGCACATTGGTTGTGGCTTATTAATGGCAAATAACACGGGCATATTATTGGGCAAATTGGCAGGGGCATATTAAATGGCAAATAATACTGGCTTAATATTGGGCAAATTGGCTGGGGCATATTAAATGGCAGAATAACACTGGCATATTATTGGGCAAATTGGCTGGGGAATATTAATGACAAATTATACTGGCATATTATTGGGCAAATTGGCAGGGGCATATTCAAGGGCAAAAACTGGCATATTATTGGGCAAATTGGCTGGGGAATATCAATGACAAAATAATACTGGCATATTACTGGGCAATTGGCTGGGGCATATTAATGGAAAATGATACTGGCATATTATTGGGCAAATTAGCTGGGGAATATTAATGACAAATAATATTGGCAATGTGCATGTACATGGGGTGATTGGACATGTCCTTGGTGTGCAACGTGGGTTATGGGTCATGTCGTTGGTGTTTATCGTGGGTAGGGGGGTGCCCAAAATGTGTCTGCCTAGGGCAGAACAAAACCAAGATACACCACTGCACATATGTACAAATATAATGTATGCTCTATTAAGTATGGCACATGATTATTCTGAATTCAGCTACTGGAAAAATGTACATATTTATAATAATAATTTTGTACCATTAATTCTATAATATTGACATTTGATTCTATATAATTTATTCCATATTTTAAATTGGCTTGGTAAATAGAGATTTAGAATAGCAGAGAAAAAAAAAAAAAAAACAGCTGTACTCCAGGGGGTTAATCCTGCATTTCTGCTGGAGGATATGAAGCTATTTCTAACTTCAACATCCCTCTTTTCAAAAGAAAAAGTCAATTTTAGATTTGCTCCCCTTCTTTTCTAGCCAGAGGCACAAACACACTGCAATTCCATTCAGATTAAATCCCAGAGTCATATGAGCGGGCAGGACAAATGGGAGAAAAAGCAAATAAATAAATAATAAAAAAAAATAATGAAACAGATTAGCAGCTTGGCAAACCCTCTGCTAACAGGTGAGGGCACTGGAGTTTGTTTTTTTAAAGGTCCTGTTTCCATAGTAACATGTAGGAGATGATAAGGCTAGGATGGAAAAGTACCAGTGCCATAGAACTTGATTTAACCATTGTTTATTGATGCTGTCTGACATGCATTTTTAAATCCACTATAGAAAGAACATTTTTACTTTATCACTCCCAAGACACAGATTATTTTCAAGATGGGCTATTCAGCGGCATAGACAAGTGTGTATCTGTGTCTATGTGTGTGTACCTGTGAAAACAGCATTTCAAGAATTAAAATATTACTAATGTGCCAGAAAGACTTACAGACCAATAAATCTTACTTATTTTGATGGTAATACATCATAGGCCATGAACTGTTTTTTATTGGAACAGCACATGCATCAGATAAGGTTGTCTGACTCCTTGAGTATATCACTTGAGACAAGCAGAGAATGTCACATACGACCAAGAAGGCACTTACAACTCAGTGCTGCAATTTATATTTAAATTACTTGTTTGATGATGGTATATTCACATATATATATATATATATATATATACACGCAGAAAACCCTCCGACCCTTGTGGACATTCTGCTTATTAACGGACAAAGCAGAGCACAGAGAAAAATAGAGTACAGTGTTAGTGATGGGGAATAGACACATCTTCGTAACTATAAGCTCTTACTGTAGAAGAACACTCAATCTTTTACTTTTTTTAACAGTGATATCTCTCCAAAATTTTGTAACACAATAGAAATGTAGAGGCTAGTCTTATAAATCACATTCATACGTTTAATCAATTTTGTAGGACACTAGGAGGGCATGGTTTGGAAGGGGTGGGCATATAAATGCAGAGCATTGTCCCTCACCAAGTCAACAGGACTACACATACATGGACACATGAGCAGAATTCAGTCTCTTCTGATGTCCCGAAGAATTGGACTGTCCCTCTTAAAGCTGTATGCCAGAGCTGAAGCACCACTAGAAGCTGCAAATCTGATGTTTATGAGCATATTAAACATAATTGCAATAGCTTGTTTGTAGGGCACTTTGCTTGTAGGACAGGCCTGTGGCTTCCTGTTTGGATCCTCTCTCGGTGCTGTAGCAGCCATGCCCTACAATAACAAAGCTTATTACACAGACATGTAATGCTAGAGCAATAAGAGCACTAGAGCAGAGTGTTATTCTAGGCCAAGGAAGAATTATTCTAAGTTGAAGAACAAGCATAGGGTGACTGTGTTAAGTCGGTACTAACATGGGGAATGTGGGAGTCAGAGCTGAGGTGTTGTTGCATTGAGAGGGATGATATGAGGATATGTGGTGGGTGATGCAGTGGGTAACAAGATGAGAGGGGTGGTGGAGAGATAAGGTTATGTATGGGATGACTTGAGGAGGAAGTGCTGTGATGTGGGAGGTTGAGATGAACAGTTGTAGTAAGATGAGGTGGGGAGAAGAATGAAAGGGTGATGACATAAGGAGAGGGATGAAAGAGGTGAAGCAAAATGTTATTGAGCAAAAGTAAGGGGGATCCAGCTAAAAAAGAGGCAACAAGTGATAGCAGAGGAGGAGGGACTGCTAAAGGGTGTAGCAGCAGAATGTAAGGAGAGATACAAAAATCCTGGCATCCAATGGACATTATTATGTGAACTGGAAAAAGGCTTTCATCTTGCCTTTCTTTCCAACTCTGGTTTTTGCAGTTAATGTGAAGTTTTAGGAGAAACTCCCAGATTATGTTTTTGTTTGATTATTATTGTTTTTTTTCACATACCTGTTCATTTGTTTAATCCTTAACATCCATCTGCTTTGCTATATAATGGTCTGACTACATGGCAGAATTGCTCACAAAGATTATTTTGCATTTGTTTTTTTCAAAGTGGTATTTTACTAGAGTTAAATGTAGTAGATTAAAGTGCAATGCCATCACTGTAAGGGAAAGAAGACTTAGTAATATGCAAATAGGCTTCTATATTGATAAATTAACTATAATGCACTATTTAATGCCGTATTGAAAGCACAAAAAGCACAGAAAACAAAACAAAAACATGAACATAAAGGTTCCTCTTTACATTGAGTATTAAATTATCATCCCCATTGTGCAAGCTTTTTTCAGACTCTACAGCTGCATAAGAAGAAGAGTGATTATGATCATTAAGGTCTTGTCACTCAAATACTTATATATCAAGATGTTAAAGTAATCCTACTTCACAGCTGTATTTTTGATGGAAGAATACAATGAGATGAACAATGTTAATAACTGTATTAGCATGAGTGCCATGCTATTATACCTTTCATAAGCGAAAATTACCTACCTAATTTTAATGCTCACAGATTTGATTAAAAGAATATTTGGGGAGGAGGCAGAAACAAAAAATGCAACGTTTGAACGTTTTATGCATGGTGTTAATTATGTGTGTGTGTGTGTATATAAATATATATATATATATATATATATATATATATATATATATATACATACAGGGAGTGCAGAATTATTAGGCAAATTAGTATTTTGACCACATCATCCTCTTTATGCATGTTATCTTACTCCAAGCTGTATAGGCTCGAAAGCTTACTACCAATTAAGCATATTAGGTGATGTGCATCTCTGTAATGAGAAGGGGTGTGGTCTAATGACATCAACACCCTATATCAGGTGTGCATAATTATTAGGCAACTTCCTTTCCTTTGGCAAAATGGGTCAAAAGAAGGACTTGACAGGCTCAGAAAAGTCAAAAATAGTGAGATATCTCGCAGAGGGATGCAGCACTCTTAAAATTGCAAAGCTTCTGAAGTGTGATCATCGAACAATCAAGCGTTTCATTCAAAATAGTCAACAGGGTCACAAGAAGCGTGTGGAAAAACCAAGGCGCAAAATAACTGCCCATGAACTGAGAAAAGTCAAGCGTGCAGCTGCCACGATGCCACTTGCCACCAGTTTGGCCATATTTCAGAGCTGCAACATCACTGGAGTGCCCAAAAGCACAAGGTGTGCAATACTCAGAGACATGGCCAAGGTAAGAAAGGCTGAAAGACGACCACCACTGAACAAGACACACAAGCTGAAACGTCAAGACTGGGCCAAGAAATATCTCAAGACTGATTTTTCTAAGGTTTTATGGACTGATGAAATGAGAGTGAGTCTTGATGGGCCAGATGGATGGGCCCGTGGCTAGATTGGTAAAGGGCAGAGAGCTCCAGTCCGACTCAGACGCCAGCAAGGTGGAGGTGGAGTACTGGTTTGGGCTGGTATCATCAAAGATGAGCTTGTGGGGCCTTTTCGGGTTGAGGATGGAGTCAAGCTCAACTCCCAGTCCTACTGCCAGTTCCTGGAAGAAACCTTCTTCAAGCAGTGGTACAGGAAGAAGTCTGCATCCTTCAAGAAAAACATGATTTTCATGCAGAACAATGCTCCATCACACGCGTCCAAGTACTCCACAGCGTGGCTGGCAAGAAAGGGTATAAAAGAAGAAAATCTAATGACATGGCCTCCTTGTTCACCTGATCTGAACCCCATTGAGAACCTGTGGTCCATCATCAAATGTGAGATTTACAAGGAGGGAAAACAGTACACCTCTCTGAACAGTGTCTGGGAGGCTGTGGTTGCTGCTGCACGCAATGTTGATGGTGAACAGATCAAAACACTGACAGAATCCATGGATGGCAGGCTTTTGAGTGTCCTTGCAAAGAAAGGTGGGTATCTTGGTCACTGATTTGTTTTTGTTTTGTTTTTGAATGTCAGAAATGTATATTTGTGAATGATGAGATGTTATATTGGTTTCACTGGTAAAAATAAATAATTGAAATGGGTATATATTTGTTTTTTGTTAAGTTGCCTAATAATTATGCACAGTAATAGTCACCTGCACACACAGATATCCCCCTAAAATAGCTAAAACTAAAAACAAACTAAAAACTACTTCCAAAAATATTCAGCTTTGATATTAATGAGTTTTTTGGGTTCATTGAGAACATGGTTGTTGTTCAATAATAAAATTAATCCTCAAAAATACAACTTGCCTAATAATTCTGCACTCCCTGTATATATATATACACACACACACATATATATATATATATATATATATATATATATATATATATATATATATATATATTCTAATATTTTTTATTGAAGACATCAATATAATAGTACAGGATTTTCCAAAGTTTACAAACTTTAGTACACAATTATGACTGAGCAAAACAAAAATATATTCTTTACATAAAGAACATAATGATACACATAAAATGCTATACTACACAAGTAATATGTGGCTCAGTATGTGTATATATTTTTGACTTTATGAGCCTAGTTTCTGGATATTCTCTGGTTATCCTAGTTTTGCTCATCCTATTTTTTGTGTTTTCTATGTTTATTTTCTAGATTTTTCTTACAGCAATGGGGAGTACGCACATATTTGAAGTTCCCTCGAGTCTTGGGTTACTGATTTTTATTAGAAGCCTTTGGATGGTGCATAATGTATTTGGGCTGATGCCACTTTTTATTGTGTGGTTGTGGTGATGGATAGGGAATGTGCTTGTACAATGACACACCAGTGTCCGTGGCAAGGTCTGTTAAAGTCCAGAGAACATCATTAAATTGTCCACCATGAAAGATATTGGTGTGGGGGAAGCAGGAAAGCTCCAGTATGAATGATTATTTATAGCAGGACTTACCTGTATTCAACACCATTATTATATCCTCAAATTAAATCTTACTGTTTCTATTAACTGTTTAAATCCAGCACATTTTCTTCAATACTATTGCCAACAGAAGAACAGTCACATACTGGGATAGGAGATCAGGGAGGATTCTCCCTACAAGGCTTATTGTGGGGTCTGTCTATACTCCACAATTCATGTTACAGAGCTGGATGGCAAATACAGACACAACTGGATAGTTACATAGTAGTTTGGGTTGAAAAAAGACTTTGGTCCATCAAGTTCAACCCTTTTCATATTCCATGTTTCCAAAAGAAGGCAAATAAAAATAACCTTAGTTCATTAATTTTTAATTATGTTTTCAGTGGGGAAATAAAAAGTTCCCTCTCAACGCAAAATGGCAATTAGATTTCTCCTTCAATCAACCAATACTATATAAATATTAATGCCTATACTTACATGCATAACCCTTCATGCTCTGGCACATGAAAAAAGTATCCAGGCCACTTTTAAAACCATCTATCATATTTGCTAGAACCACCTCTCAGGTAGTGAATTCCATATCTTAATTGTCCTTACTGTAAAAAATAAATTTTTTCAAGTCTTAGCAGATGACCTTTGTACTGTTCTGTTAATGAACAGGTCTTTAGAAATCCCTTTGTATTGGCCCCGTACATATTTATATAACATTATCATATCCCGTTAGCCACTGTTTCTTCATAACTAAAACCTTCCATTCCCCTTATTAGTTGTGTACCCTCCTCTGCACTCTCTCTAGTTCCTTAACCCTTTAAGGACCAAGGATTTTCCTGTGCCAAGGAGCAGAGCGTTTTTCAATTTTTAATATGCGGTTTTTGAAACATAATTTTCCTCACTCTCATTTAACGTACCCATAAAAGTTATATGTTGTTTTTTAAAGGACAGTTAGAGCTTTCATTTGATACCCTATACATAAAAATGATTTACATTTTAGTATTAAAAAATACATATGAAAGAGGAAATTTTTGAGGAAAAAAAAAAGTTTTTCCCCATTATTTTCCCAATAATAAGCTACACAACTAGTGCAACACTAACCCACTTATCCCCCCTAATTAACTAACTAATAAAAAAGAAAAATAGTGGTTCCCAAACACCCCTAAACAAAAAAGACAGAAAAAAAACTCTGAAGAGTGCAATGTCAGATCCGTAAAAATCATGCAACAGGCATGCAGGGGTTAAATTGTATTAAATAAATATATCAAAATTACCTTTATTTATTAAAAAAAAGCTTTATAAATTGTAAAAATAAAAAAAAATTGTAAAAAAAATAAATAAATGAGGGCCATAAAGTGGAAGGAAACTGATCACAGTTAAAAACCGTGATCAGCAATGCAAGTTCATTTTTTTATTTATTTTTTTACCTCTGTGTATGTTATTTATTTCTTTTATTACAGGTCACTCTCTGTGCTTCACTATAAGAATGTGAAGCACAGAGAGTGAATTAGAGGCAAACACACACTAATTTGCATGTTATCGTGGTGATCACTCAATCACCGCGATCACATTCCCGGAAATCCACCGATCGGGTCCAGGAGGTTTGCCTCGGGTGCGAGGCTTAGTCCTGGACCCATTGCAGACTAGCTTGCGGTGCACACGGAGCGCACCGCCTGCTAGACTGCATGACGAGTTAACTCGTCATAAGGTCGCTAATGCTGCGGCTCTTATGACGAGTTAACTCGTCATAAGGTCACGAAGGGGTTAATGTATTTTATTAAAAAGGTGCCCAGAATTGAACCGCATATTCAAGGTGAGGTCTTACCATGGACCAATAAAGATGCAGAATAATATCTTTCTCCCATGAGTCAATACCCCTGTTTATATTTCCCAATATCTTACTGGCCTTTCCAGCTGCCAGCTGGCACTGTGTACTACTGCTAAGTCTATTGCTTACAACTACTCCTAAATTTTTCATTAGTGGATTTCCCCAAGGAAACATTTCAACTATATTTTGCATTTTTATTATTGTACCCAAAATGCATAATTATACACTTGTCTACATTGAATCTCATTTGCCATTTATCTGCCAAATTACCCAATCTGTCCAAATCCTCTTGCAGAAAAGATACATCTCATTCAGACTGTATTACTCTACTTAATTTTGTGTCATCAAAAACCACTGATACTGGCTCCCTATGCCCTCTGGGAGATCATTAATAAACAAATTTTAAAAAAGAGGACCCAGGACAGAGCCCTGAGGTACTCCACTTATGACATTTGTCCAATCTGAGAACTTGCCATTTTTCACTACCCTTTGCATTCTATCTTTCAACCAATTGCAAATCCACAAACATTTGACCTTAAGTCTATTACAGTCAATTTGTACAGTAACCTTTTGTGTGGAACTGTAATAGAGGACTTAGCAAGTCTAAATATATCACATCCACTGTAGCACCCACATTCATAGAATACAATTGTTAGTTTTACAAGATCTGTCCTTCACAAAGCCATGTTGGCTTCTGCTAATTAAATTCCTATTTATATGAAATCTTGAATATATTCCCTTAGTAAGCCTTCAAACAGTTTCCCCAAGCTTAGATGGGACTGGCAGGGCAAAAACTGGGACCAAACAGGACTGTAACTGAAATAATAACTGAAGGCCAGAAACTGAAAGCCCTCTGGCAGGAAATCAGACCTAAAGCCCTCTGGCAGGGCACAAGACTGGAAGCCCTCTAGTAGGGCATGAGATGGGAAGGGCAAAAACTGGGACCGAACTGTAACTGAAAAAAACATTGAACAGGGCAGAAACTGAAAGCCCTTTGGCAGGGCATGAGACTGGAATCCTTCAGGAACGACATGAGACTGGAAGCCCTCTGGAAGGGCATAAGACTGGAAGTTCTCTGGCAGGACACGAGACTGAGTAGTAAGGCTACTGCAGGAGACAATGTGAAACCCTTAACTGGATGGCTGAGCCCTCAGGTTAGGGGTCCCAGATACTATACAGGAGCACTTGAAAGAAGCAGTAAAACAAGAATCCAGAAACAACTATCAGACTGAAACCAAATTAATGCAAAGGTCCCAATTGCAATATGATGCAGGGATTTAAAGAGCAAGGCTTTACAAAATAACAAGGTCAGCTGTCTCAAACACAGAGGAGAAGATTTAGAAACACAAATGTTATGAAAAAAAAATCTCTGTGTCAAATTACTTGTGTCACTTTTTTGTGAACTGTATTAGAGAAGTCACAAGGAGAATAAACACAGTGGAGCCACTGAGCAGAAGGTTTGTGGTGTCAAAGTCCTAATAAAGAGAGCAAGGACATACCTCCCCACATGGCTAAAGGTGCGACTATGGGTGGAACATTCCCGGAACATTTTCAGCAACTTTTATGGTCAATTGGTATCTTTTCATGTAATTTAATGTCATTTAGAACAAGACATGTTTTATTTACATAAATTAATATAAAAAACACATTTCATGCAGTTTAAACTCACTTTATTGTGCGTTTTATTGCTATGGAGCTCTGTGGTTTAGTTATACAAAAGAAAGATTGTGAGCTCCCAGAAAAGAGAGATAACAGAGGACGGAAGAGTGACAAAGGGATTTTTTTGTGTGCAATATAGGCACTGTGCCTTCTAAACAACAAAACTTGGTAGGTTTTTCCATCATGTATCCGCTTATGGGCTCCCTGATGTTATTATTCCTTAGCAGATTACTGCTCAGATACATGTGAGTGGACATTTCATACACCTTATTGAAGTGTTTTTCCACATTTTCGAGATATACTTCACTATATATTTTTTTACATATTTTTTTCCCTTTATATAACACGTGTAAGCGATTTTCTTACTGAAAA
Source organism: Pelodytes ibericus (assembly GCA_036172795.1). Taxonomy (NCBI): domain Eukaryota; kingdom Metazoa; phylum Chordata; class Amphibia; order Anura; family Pelodytidae; genus Pelodytes; species Pelodytes ibericus. The sequence goes on from CM069866.1 coordinate 21,769,761, forward strand.
GGGTAATTATATAGTGTGCTAAGTGTTGGGTTTAGCGCACCAGTCACTTAATTTTGATTGAATGCAAATATCTGTGTACAGGTAGTCCTTGTTTACATGTTAGATGCGTGGCCCTATTTAAACATTTTAATATCTTAGTTGTTTATGGAAACTCTTTTGTTACTTCAATCAAATTGCTCTTTCTGAAGCCTGAGTAAATGTGGGCACCAATTTCTCCTGCTATGGTAAAAGCTGTGAAGCATTATGTATACACATTTAAGAGTGGTTATTTGATGAAAAATGATGAATATCTCCTTGTCCTTAGCAAATTACCCAACACAATGAAGCATACACTTTTTTTTTTTTTCAATACAAGAATGTAACCTAGCTATCTACGTTAACAGCTCCACTGAGCTGTGGAGTTGGCCAGTGGATTGCTATCATTATAACAAATGGGATCTATTAATAAAGAGTTCAACCTGAATATCTCCAAATATCATATGTATACAAATATCAAACCTGTCCAGAAAGCCAGGATAGAAAGGACAGAGTAAAATGTAGACTGGTAATAATCTACTGGAATATATAACCTTAGTTGCTGCAGTATTTTAGATGGGTCGATGTAAAATGCTACTCTTAAAAGAAAATGTATATAGTTCACCCTGACACAAACTATACGCTATATTGCTGTGTGTACCAAGCTTTCAGCTTGTAATGGCTTCTTAAGTGCCCCATTAAAGGGACACTAACATGTTATTTTTTTTATTCCATTCAGTATAAAGCACATTTAAATTAATGTAGAATTTTTTTTTTTACAGCAATATAGTTGTCATATTTAATAAAACTGCATAAAATTGTGAATTACTTCAAAATTACATTTTATATCAGTTTAACTCTTACTGGGGTCTATTTACTAATGTCCATGTTTGGCGTTTGAGATGAGAGCTCATCTAAAACTCCAGACTCAGACAGTTTCCGCCTGGATTGCATACCCCATCAGGATCTCGCAAAATGGTATTCACAAAGCATTTTTGTGAATTTGAGATGTGGTGAAGGCATGTGCGATAGAAGGGTGTGAAGGTTAAACTTGCCTCCCATTCATTTCAGTAAGGGAATAAATTACAATGTTTTGAGACTAAGGAGGCTATGAACTAAAAGGGGAGTTGCAGGTGAGTTTAAGTGAGATGAACATTTAATTCCACAAATTTAGCTAATCATTGTCCAGGAACTAACCTGATGAGTTTGCTAAGAGGTGGAAACTCACTATGGTTGTCCCCTCATAATGAATAGCTAAATTTATGAGATGAAATTTTCATCTCACCTCAACTAACCTCATCTCGCCCACTTAGTGAATAGACCCCTAAGTCCAAAAACTTTCCTCCATTGAAGCGAATGGCCACTGTTATTCAATGGTTGCATTAAAACCATTACCTTACCATTAAATAAAAACGCATTATGCTGTAAATGAATTGTTCCAGTACAATTATCGCAACCCGTTAAAAACCTGATAAAAAAATAACTCTGCAGTAATTACCACACAGTTCATTGTATCGCCCCCTCTTTTGAATTCTGGGGCCAGGAGCTGCTGAAATGGACCCTGTGCGAAGGGCCCCCGGCTCTCCTGTAATTAATGAGGCTGGTCAAGTGCCTCTGACCCCCCTTTAATAAATGGGTATGGGGCCTGTCCAAAGGGGCCCAGGAACTCTTTTGTAACCATGGGGCTGGAGACAGCCCTCTCAAATAAAATAAATATTTTTTTAAGGACATTTCATACCTACCACCCTCTTCTAAATTGCCCATGTAGGAGAGGATTATATCTGAAAAAAAACCAAACCCTTTGAGACCTAAGAGGGTGGGCAATGAAAAGTGGGCTTTGAAAAAAAAAATACTTTAAAAAAATACCCAAAAATGATCTGCAATGCCTCAGTCCTCATCTTTAGCCAAGTGAAATAGGCCAGCCACAAATAAAAATAATGCAATGACTGGTACGGAACCAGAGAGGGTTCTGATTGGTTGACACAGCCTCCTTAATGTGCCTACTTAGACATTAGACAGTTGTGCATAGTCTTAAAACTTGTGTAATTTCTTCCCCATTACCAAACGTATTACAGCAGAGAGTAATCCTGCATGTATCTATTAAAATACAAGTCTTAGAAGCAAGGGTTTAAAAAAAAAAAATAATTGTCTTTTAAGGTGTAACTAAAAACTGTATATTTAACTTTGCTATAAGGTGGAAGGTTTCAAGTCAAAATACACTTTGATGAAAAAACATCTTTACAAGCATGTCAATGTAAATACCTTGTTAGAGCATCACTGTCCTGCACAGAATTCCTCAAGCAGAATCAAACGATGTGTACTTCAGTCAGATTCCATAGTGTTCTTCGTAGCTTTTAGGAGTTGAATAAAATATGTGGTTCATGAATTAGAGCAAAAAGTCTCTACACAAAAAAGCTATCTTTGTATCAATGCAATCTTGGATGTGTAGGTCAGTGTGATCACATTAATAATTTAAAGCACCTATCTCTCTATCTCCCTCTCTTTCTGTCTCTCTCCATCTGTAAATTTTAAGGACACCCCCCATTATATCAACACGACAGTGTGTTTTTCTCCACAATTTTAAAACCCCACCTTGAACTTCATCACAAATTACGAAGAAATAATTGTGACATCATGTCAAATATTTCTAAAATTACAATTACATGTATGGGTTGCCATTTTTTCCGCTAGGCATTTGAAAAGAGCTGTGGGTTATGTGGACGGAAGTCTACCCCAATTCCGCAATACAACGCAATATACTGTCTATGTGTCAAGACAGGTTAGGATTATGACGAGAGGTTCTTAAAATTGTTTGAAATTCCAATTTTTGTAAAACGCGATATAATCAATGTGACATTTTCTGTATTAACATTTGAAATAGCAGAAAAACTACTTAATAATTTGCTTAATTGACTTCCTACTAAAATACATGTTTCATGTTTATTTTGTTACAGACATAAAATGATATATACCGATTACAGGGCTTAACTGAGCCAGGGAGCCATGGCTCATACAATCCGTACTGCTGACTGCTGACTGTTTTACATAGAACTGTATGGAGTTGCAATTTTCCTGGATCCTACACAATAAATAGACTAGCTCCTAAATTTGTTCTGTTTGCCTCCTAAATCTAATGGAGTGTAGGTGTTGCACATTTAAACAGGAACAAAAATTATGTGCACTCCACACTCCAATCGATGCAAATAAGAAGGTGCTTTAATTTGTGTAATTAATGTAATAATACGCAAAAAAAGGTGTTGTCTCCTTTCCCCTGTTGCACTGTCTGTACTATTGTTCGGTCTACCTTGCTCAAATTAAAGCACTTTCTTGTTTGCATTGATTGTAGTGTGGCATGCACATCATTTTTGTTCCTGTCTGCTACTCATGCTTGATCAGCGTTGTGGAGCACCCAACTTTCCATTCAAGATGGTATATCAATTACTAATTGCCAGTAAATTGAGCCGGCCAGCACTTGTGCTTCTAATATAGTTGTATAGAAGCACAAGGGAAATTGTAGTTGTGAGGATGAAATGGGGTGTACTTTTGATAGTACACGCCAGTCGATCCTCTGACCGACAGCTGCCATGCTTCCATAGGAAGAGAGACCCTCGTATTTGCATGGGAACAGCTAGGTCTCTCCTGCTGATCCCATGCAAAAACGAGGGTCTCTCGCTGCACATCAGCAGTCAGAGCGGGGCAAGCCCCCTCTCTGATTGGCTGTGCGCATGCTGACAATGCGTGAGACACAGCACATCTATTAAGATATACGTCGGGTTTACTTCAAATTATCGGGACATGTTTTGTTTAGCCCTTGCCTCTATCAAGGTGCAATGTTCCTTTAACTATGTTAAAAGATGTACAACATACAACTACAGTGCAGTACAAAAAATGGAACTGAAATGTATAGAGAACAAATCAGTTATATGCATCAGAAAAATTAGATATGAAAAATGCTAAGTGACAGGCGTACTCATGGGATTTGGACCCCCAACATTTTCACCATGGCCTTTATCATGGGTAATCCAGTTCCTAAAGTCTACCCATATTTATTAATCCCTGCCAAGTTATCTTATGTTTTTGGATATGAAATATTGACATCCTCTTATTTTATTCAAACAACCCCAGCTCATGTTAATAATAATTGTTGCAAAACATGAAATAACCACCTGAATGGTTCACAGTAAATCTCCGTTGGGGGAAAACTCTGTAATTGTCAATACCTTCCTGATGTAAATTCTTGTGTATAATTATATATGATTCTCTCTACCCCTCATGTTAGCATTCCTTGCAAATGTATCGCCCCAAGCGGGAGTGTCTAGTGTGCTCCCACTTTTCATTCTCCTATGTTATGGATACTGCATGCACAGTAGACCATAAAGTTGGTAATGGTGACGCTCCCGTTAGAAAAACCACGCTCCAATGTCCCGAGTTGCTGGGGGCAAAGGTTGGTAGGTATGTGTTAGTAGATCCAAAAAGAATCCCAAACAAAAAGCAAATTAACATTTAATCCTCCCAAGAGAATCCCCTCCTCTGTCAAACACCCATTAGAGCAAGAACATACGCTAGAATCATCAAAAATGTTCTGGGCGTTCATGTAGCATATTTAAACATTTCCAATTCACATGTAAACACATTTGCAAAGATTGTTGGGAAATTTATTCGGACATTAGAAAATCCCATCTGGTTTCCAATTCCCATTTTATAAAAATAATTCAGACTTAATGTCACAGTCAAATTGACCATTATGACTACTCGTGTGTTAATCACTATTGTCATATTCTCTTTTAGCTATGACTTGTGGACTAATCATTGCAGACAGGCTAATACAAACTGAATAACAGTTACAGCTCTGTGAGTAGCAAGGTCTTCTTTAACAATAGCTGCAGATAATGTAACAGGCTTCGAGGCTGGGGTCCAGATTCAGGGTGGTGAGTAATTCAATGCCCTGCCCAGAATGAGCACTCTCCACCAGGGGTAGAGACCCTGGCTTTGAGTGCCCACAAGCAGAGGCCTTGTTAGATTCCCCACAGGTCATACCCAGGCAGAGGGGTATAGAAACAGTTGTAAGACATATAGGGTGCCTTTATAAAAAATGGTATTTTACATTTAATACATAGATATGTGCTTTTGGTGGGGGGAGCTTGTAATCTGGTTACACAGTAGTAACAAAATCAGGGTCTAGGATATAGGATGTATGTATGGACAAGAGAATTTCAGGATAATCAGGAAATAAGCTGAGGTTAAAGTACTGGACAGTAGCAGGATGGTCAGAAAAAAAGCTGGAGAAAGGAACCACACAAAGCGAATACCTCATCCAAAAAACATGCCTCTAGCAAAATGTATTGGCTGTGATTGTTGGGAGGATGAGATTTATATAGTACCAGGGCTCATCACTGCAACAACCAGCAGCTGAGCAGTATGCAAGTAAGAGAGGAAAAAGGCAGAGAATAGAACTGCTGCTATGATATGCCAGAAAAACCTGCAGGTGGCATCAGAAACAGGAGCATGCAGCAGCAAAACCCACAAGTTAGGGTCTGAATCCCAGCTGATTGTGACAGGTAAAAGGTATTCAAGCTGAGGAAAACCATTCACTAGACCAGTGTTTCTCAAACCTGTCCTCAGGATCCCCCAATGGTCCAGGATTTAGGGATTACCCAGTTGTATTTAAATAGGAATATGTAGAACACCTGGTATGGTTGCTGAATGGTTAGGGAACCACACCAGGTGTACGTATTCTTATTTAAATACAACTGGGTAACCCCTAAATCCTGGACCGTTGGGGGGTCCTGAGGACAGGTTTGAGAAAAACTGCACTAGAGTATTGCGAAATACTCACTCAACATTTTAATTGTGCTGAACTTTGCTCTTCTTCACATACTGGCCTTAAATATGTGAACACAATAACTAGAATTTGGACAGCACCCCATTTGGATGGAATTTGGATAGCGCACCACTGGAGTGACCGAAATGCACACAGGGCAATACATAAATTAACATAATTTTTAAAAATTGTAAATATCTGAAGTTATTTTAAAGGCCCCTAGTTCAGATCTGAGCTGGGTGCTTTTAAATCTGTGAAGGTATAATACATTTGAGTGTAAAGAAAATCAATTTAGAAGAGACTATGCATACAGATGTAGCCGTGCTTAGTGACTATGATTTTCCACTGTAATCATCACTGTAACTTTCTGTGGCAAGTAAACTAAAAATCCTCATGCAGATTCATGGGTGTTGCTTATCAGACTAAGATGGCTTAACTTGGATAGCTGCTACATCTGTACACACTGAGTGACATAATATTAAATGGGGAGCATCCTACATGTGCATGGCAAACTTTGAGTGGGATTTGTGACAGACAATTAAATGATGTTTTATGGACCTTCACGGACTTTGATATTGACTCTCTGGTATCTATGTTCAGACACTTTTCCTATCCCTGTTAGAAGGGTTCTGTGTATTAATATTTTTGGGGACCACAGGTGTTTGTGAGTGGTGACTACATATATTTTAGGTTGTGTGTATGGAGGACCAAGGGTCACTACACAAAAGGTGGGCTCTGTTTTGTAAGACAATACCATGACCAGTGGTCCTGGTCTTTTACAACTAATTAATACGTAGGCTTCCCCCTTAAAACATGGTACTAGAATTTGTATCATACATTTCTCTTTCCATGTTTTTTTTAAGTTTTGCTATCATTTGTTTGTGGTGTCTATTCTCTGGAGAGACAATATATGTATGGTTCTAGGCCAATGAAATCTCCCTCTCCAGTGTTTGTCTGTAATCACTTGCTGCTGCTCTTGTTCATTGTTCTTCAACACAGAGGTTGACTAGGTCTCATCTTAGTAGAGAAGAAAGAGAACTTAAAATAGAATAGTAAGTGACAAGCAAGCTGATAAATGTTGACATTTCAGTTTGGTGTTGTGAAGCTTGGCAGAGACACGTTTACTACCTCCTATCTTTTTACAACCACAATAGAAGGAAGCTTATGTTACTGTGTCTAAATATTCCACACAGACCTTGATGTTAGACGGTTAAATATTGCTTTGTTTCGAACAAACCCTCAGAGCTTCTTTATTGTGAGCACTGGGATTTGCTAAATCCTTTGTATAACAGTGTGTGACTTACATTTTGTACCATAGATTTATTATGTAGCATGAGTATTTCTTAAATTAAAGACATCATTTATATTCTAGTGCAGTATCTCATCATAGGCAACATAACATAACTAGAAATGGATTTCAGATTATTCTTCAAATGCTCCTCAGCCTTTCTATGTTTAATATTGTCAAGGTTTAAGAGGTTTTACAATGTTTCTGTGCATAATGGATTGCTATGAAAGGATATTGTGGACTGCCTCCTGATTTACATGGTATATCTATGGTATAGCCTGATGTGCCATTTTTATTTTACTGGCATAGTTGCCAACATTGGCCATGTTTCCAGGGATACATATTTGTTCCACATGCTGCAGAAAGACCATGCAGCCCGGCAGTATGTACTGTAGCACGGCAGTATGTAGGATGGATAAACGCACAGACACAATACAATTAATTAATCAGGGTGGAGATCTCATAGGACCTACCAAGATTAATTAATTGGATTGTGTCTGTGCTTATATGCATCCTACATACTGCCGGGCTGTACTTTGCATGCTCTTTCTGCAGCATGTGGAACAAATACATGTGCCTGGAAACATGGCCGATGTTGTCAACTATGTACTGGGATTAGTGTGGAAGATCCCAATCTGTTTCATTTTTAAATAATCTATGTCTGTTACATAAGGTTCTACTCATTAAAGGAGGAAATGCAGGATAGGTTGAGATACATACAGATATACTTTATTTATCAATAACCTTATTTTTGCATTGTCAGAAATTAATAGCAACTTTCTGACTAATTTTCTTGAAATCTTGCTTGCTGATAAATTCCTTGAATTGTATTTTCACAATCTCCTAATTTGTATTAAAACACATGAAACAATATATTCCAAAACTGTTTATATATTGGGGAGTAGCGCATTCTTAAAGATGGTATACAACAATGTATCGAGAGGTTTTCTAACAGTGTTTGCCCTTTTTTTTTATATATATCCCAGAGACTTTGCTGACCAGAAGGATCATTATTCCTCCTCCCCTTAATCTAATTCACAGTTTTCAATTGGTGCCCTCTTTGGAACATCCTGCTCAGAATTAGAGTTGAGCGGACACCTGGATGTTCGGGTTCGGCGGGTTCGGGCGAACTCCGAAAAAAAGTCCGGGTTCGGGGTCGAACTTGACCTTGAACCCGAACCCAAACATCCTGGTGTTATGAGGGGGGGACCTAGTGCCCCCCCCCCCTGGGTCCCCACCCATGCCTGGCGGGTGGGGACCCTAAAAACCTGTGCGCAAAAAAAAAAAAAATCCATGGGTGGAAAAAAAAATCCAACTTCGCCCATGGGTGGCCTCGTGCAGACTGAGCTCTGCAATTTAAATCCAACCAATCAGAGTGCTAGCCTTTTTAAACAGAGTGGGAAAATTCAAAAGAACTTTCCCACGCTGTGTAAAATGACACAGAGCACTCTGATTGGTTGGATTGAAATCCAACAAATCAGAGTGCTCTGAGCTTAATTGCAGGGTGGGGGAAGGCTTTATAAGCCTTCCCCCGCCCTGCAGAGCTCAGTCTGCACAAGGCCCTCCATGGGCGAAGTTGGATTTTTTTTTTCCACCCATGGATTTTTTTTTTTTTTTTTGCGCTCAGGTTTTTTTTTTTTTTTTTTAACAGTTGCGGCGCGTATTGTGGATTTTTATTTGACCTTTTTTGGGGCTGAAGAAAGAAGAAAGAAAAAAGAAGATGGATTATTTTTCACCCATGGATTTTTTTTTTGCTCTCAGTTTTTTTTTTTGCGGCGCGTATTATGGTTTTTTATTTCCGCTTTTTTGGGCTGAAGAAAAAAAAAGAAGAATGAAGAAAGAAGACCTCAAATTGTAAGTATAAAATTGTTTTTTTTTTTACAGGTTAGCTTATTGCCCACCCCCCTCACTATTATTAAGGTGAGGGGGGGGGGGTAGGTAGGATTTTTTTTTTATTCGGGGGGTAAGTGACTAGGTGCTGGGCACTCCTAGTCACTTTATTTGTGGTCCCCACCCGCCACTCATGGGTGGGGACAGGAGGGGGGGGGGACACTAGGTCCCCCTCCTCATTCTTATTAGGGTCCCCACCCGCCGGCAATGGGTGGGGACAAGGGCGGGGGGGGGGGATTTTACTAGTGACTGGGCAGTAATAGCTGTCCAGTCACTAGTAATTTTAAATTGAAGGCGATATTAATCGCCGAACTCCAACCCGGACATACAGTGGAATGTCCGTGTTCGGGTCCGGGGTCCAAAAATCAAAAGGGAGATGTGCTTAATTTTTCATTCAGAATGCCCCTCTGTTCTAATGGGCATGCCTAGTTGCATTTACTACAATTTTGCCACCTCCCTCAGCCCTTGGACCTTATATTGCAACAGAACTCCTGCAGCCCCTACCACTACTGCACTCTATCTTTCCCACGTAAAATATTAAGCTTCAACCATATATCCTGGTTGCTGTGATGCAGCTATACGTCCAGACTATCTATAGTACTTTGGGCTGAGGCTGTGGGGACAGCAGATGTTGAGGCAAAAAACCCTGCTCACATGCACCTGAATATTCTACACTGTGGAATCAGTGACCCTCGGAGTTACATTGGTTAGTATAGCTTTTATTTAAATAAATGGCTCACTGCACATTCCTAGTTATAGCTTGTAACAAGAGCAAAACTGGTAAAAGAAAAATGTTTTCCGAGAATATCAAGAATATCAAGAGGTAATGGTGCCAAAGAGGTTAAATGATGAATTCAAAATTACAGTCATTATGCTTGTTACCATGGGAATCTCAGCTTATTTACAAAGTATTCTTTACAGGACTTCAATTAACAACACCCCCCAGAAGATGAATGAAATAAAAGTGATGCAGATGCTAATTAAAGAGATTTGTACAGGAGGCATTTACTGTATGCTTATTTTTATTTCAGGCTTTCAAAACTGAGCCTTAATGAAAAATATTTTACTGCTTAGTATTTAAAAAGGTCTGTCAGCTCTCCGTGAAGCCATATATTTAATTTCCTCCCCACTTTTTCATGCACAATTCAGCAGTACCTTTTATTTTCTCAGAATACAAATGCAATGTGGGCATTTAAATATTAATACAATGACATCTCTATTACACCTTTTTCTTTATTTTTAAATTAAAATATATAAGTATATGTAACCTTTGCTCACAGTGAGCGGTGTCTCCACATTTAGCACCAAAAGCCAACATTTATTATTCCATGAAATGGCTAAATTATTTTTTAATCAGCTACAGTATAATGGATGGGTTATTAAAGAGGGAGGAAAAGCTGGATGTTCTTCTTTTCACTGAGATCGGGGAAGCAGACACGACAACAGTATTATAGAAAAGGTGTCATTTTTTGTCAGAAGTGGTAGGTAGGACCTAGTCATGAATGGGGCATAGTTCAAATGATTCATGTAGTCATTCAGAAAAGCTCAAAGCCAATATACATTTCCAGGCATGCATGTAATAAGATGTACCATGCATGCACATGTCTTTGAGAGATGTTGGTAATAGTTATGAAGTAACATTCTAAAAGTGAATTGGATGTTCCTCCTGACTGCTCCATTTTGTACACACGTGACTTTTACGAACAACCATCATTGTGTTGTTGTGTAGTGGGCTGACCACTGTGACACCTCAGGTCTGTTCTGGGTTTTCTAAGTCCCTCGGGCAAGGGAGAGCTGGCTGAGTGGGAAAGGACAATTGCCCCTCCCTACTCCCCTGGTGCTGCTCTCTAATCTGACTCCATGGCTGGGGCTGAACAACTTTCCTTTTTCATATGCATAGGCTATGCAGCCATCTTAAGCAGATGTCTGTGGCTGGGATCAGTAGGTTCGGATAGAAAGCCCCTTACATTTTTTTTTTGTATTGTAGCCTTCCACACAGATCTGAATTCTCTGTATATCAATCAACATTACCATCATCATATCTGTCTTACCTCTTTGTCTCTATCTCTGATGATAATGGGAGGGCTGATGAAATTGTACGATTGACCACTAAATACTTTTTGCCCCTAGGCCTAACTTTTGGCAGCCCTCATTTTTTGCTTGTTTTATACATGTGTTATATATGTGTTTTATTTTATTTTTAGCCAAGAGTATAATACTAGATCCATAATGCCTGTTGGTACAGCTTTTCTATTCAACATGTACTTAAAAAATAAATATCATGCTGCCCTTGTCAAAGGTATGGAGAATGAATGCACCCTCCCCCAAGAAATACATATACAACAAACTGGATAGAAAGGTCACAGTATTTATTGATAAATACTACAACATAGATTTTATATTTTTTTTATCAGTAACTTAAATCTTGAACACATATTAACTTCATTCCCCATGTATAACTTGTATACATGAAAAAAACACCATCTTATTAAATACAAGCATGTATATGAAAACGAAACGGTAGCATGTTAAGGATTAGGTACCCGAGGATCAGACGTAGGCATAACCAATTATCTGGCTACCAGAGTTGCTGCCCCTGCACAGTAGCCATCTGATATTCACTCCCCAGGGACCAGCCCGTGGGGAACCCGTGCAGATAACTACCAGAGCTTCTGCCTCCCAGGTTGGCCATACCCCAAGATGGCCAACCCCCCTTCACTGTCATTTGACCTCGGGTACCCCATGCCACTTTGGCTACCAACGAACAAAATAAATGAGGGCTGGGTGGGAGGGAACTGATTTCTTTTCATGAAAAAAATAGGCTGGGCAAAGCCTCTACCAGGGTTCATAAAGGTTTTGCCCAGCTTACAAATGGGGGAGGAATGGCAGTCCATGAAGAGCAATTACTGGCCAAGGGCCTCTAACTAACAGGCTTGAAATGAGGCTGCATCACCAACCTGTTGTCATGCTGCCCTTTCATATATTTCAATATTACAGGTCCTTTCTTAATTAGTAGTTAATTTCCACAATTAAATTCCAGCACCCCATTCTTAGACAGACAGCAATTGATCCAGTAGAAATGTGCTCTCCCGTACTTTCCAGCTACCGGCTAGTGTTCAGTGTGTATATCTTGGGAGCTGAACTTCAGACATTTTGCAGTTGTTCTATCTTGTACAATAATTAAGTAGTTAATCTGTTTTCTACAGTTTGTTTTGATGCATTCATTACTCATCGATTAATTTTTTTATTTTTTTTTAAATCATGCAGAACTAATGATTTCTGTGAAACAGTAACAAATTAGAACTGCATGCTAGTTACCACCTGGAACAGGTCAATTATGAAAATGATCACTTCTGTAGTTCCTCATTATCTTTCTTTCTCCACGTTGCCTTCTTTCTTTAAGATGTAGCAGTGGATTTTGAAAACAGCCTTAAATCAATTACAGATTAAGGTTATTTGATGAATCCAATTCATGCAGCAACATATAACTAAGTTAATACGCCACACCATCCGATCTGACAGTCTTAATTAATTTTTATGTGATTGGAAAACCTTAACTGTCTTGCAAGATATACACAGGAGAATATAGGATATGATTAATATGCTGTATAGTGTAACTCCAGATCTGCACATCAAGTGCTTTTTTTTTTAGCTTAACCCAATTTGCAAGCCTTTGGTCATCTTGAACAACATGGGACATAGTTACAAGGAATCTCTGAATTACCACCATTAAGGACTGCTAAGACAGGAAGATGGAGGAATTCCCAGGTCAGCTACGTTTGAAAATATTCTTATGTTAATAGAGAAGCTTTATTTGTATTGTTATAGTTATTCGTTTTTTGGAAAAATGGATCCGATTTGTCAGAAACACATACAGTTACATTTTTAAAAATCTATTTTCGTGTTAGATGAAGCCATAGTTTGTGGAATTTGTTTTATGAGAGCTCTCTCTATTTTTTTATTTATTTTTTGCTAGAAGTCAGAGTGATTCTACAAGATGCTTTTTTCATGGTCTGAAGTTTCCAATTCCCTTTTCAATTCCCTGCAATTGTCTCTTTATTGAGTGGACCTTATTATTTTAAATATTTTGTGCAGTGCACAATTTTGTGCATGCATTGTACAGTGATTCATTGATCTATCCACTAAAAGATGAGTTGGAACGAGGTGAACATTTCATATCACAGATTTAACTATGCATTGTATAGGGACAAACTTGATGAGTTTCTCCTGCTATAAAAGTTGTCCATGGATAGTTCATAGTTACATCTATAAAAACTCATACATTTTCACGGTGCATTATATAGGGCAAATTCAGTTCTTCTTGCATGAGTGACTCACCATCGGGGTGAGCTACCGGTTTGATAACTATTGCCTTTCCTGTGCATGTTGACCTACAGCTGAGCATACATTGTTCCATGACCAAATAAGGAAACTGTATCACATCTCCGACGGTACATTGGAGGACTGGTCTTTGGTTGCCAGGTCCTTATCATCAACTCCTCTTTCTCATCACCATTAACAAGGAGATGTATTTATTTTCCCCCAATAAAACAGCTGAGTCTGTACACTTTCATTGGTAACAAGCATATACATGTATATACACATTTGGAGGAGTTGGGAATACATCTTTAAAAAAAGGCTTGGACTTAATGTCCAATGACAACTTTTTTTCGGCTTCCATTACTTAGATTGAACATTAATATTGAGCGAGGAATGCCGCCTGAACAGGTAATTCATTGAAAACATTACATGCCCAAGTTAACCACATTAAAACAACACATAGCAGTTAAATTAGTTATCCACTTCTTTTCGGAACAATGGGCCTTCTCTCCAGACAATAGTCCCAGCTGATATCTGAGGTCCAGTCTGTCTACCTATACAATTAAATTAACAGAGGAATTAGACATCCATGGTTCCCCATCACAAATACTTCCCAAACAATTCAGGAATTGTGTTAACCATTTCCAAGACAAGCACCAGGCATCTGGTCACAACATTTAACCAAAGTGACCACAGGCAAAGGCTGAAGAGGTCCAAGGTAATCATGAGAAGATTAGTAGGCATAATGTTTTGGTAGTTCATAGTGGGGGATTGGCCAGAACAAGGCATTCTCTCATAACATTATAAAAAAGTTGGGTCATCTCCAACATCTACAGATATAACATTGTTCCCTAAGGCTTGGTTACTGTGATATCTGACTCTACTCTATGCTGTTCCAACACCGCCAGAAGTTATCATTAAAACTGTTCCAGCAGTTGATGAGAAGCAAAGTTATGTGTCTATATGTTGTTGCTCTCTAGTTAATTTATAACCTGGAATAAATAAACAAGTGTCAAGTTAAACCAAAGCATTGGTGCAGCTCTATCTGAGGCTGTATACTCAACTGTAACCAAGTTAAGTATGGCCTTTTTTGACCCCAGAATATCGCTCTCAAAAGTATTTTTGTCTGTTCATAATCATAGTTTGTGGGAACTAGTCATCATAGAAAAGCTAGAATGTCTGGAAAGATTTTCATTTTTTTTTTTTTTTTTTTTTTATATTTCAGTCTTTTATTGTTTTACAAAAAGGAAAAAATGACAATATACATATATTTCCCTTGCACCTCAAAATCAAAGGGAAGACACGCAAAGCAATGTTGGTTAGCAGATATTAAGTACTGTGTGGCAGACCGCTGGCAGTCAACAAATATCTTTTAATGTCCATTTGGCAGTAATATGTGCTATGCAAGGAGTAACAGTCACATCTCTTTCACACCACATCCACACCTCACTTCTCGTGCACTCCGCTTTAAAGATGGGACCGGGGGGGGGGGGAGAGGGGGGGGGGCGCGGGGAGCAATTCTCCCACCAGGGGACATCTGCAAATGGGCTGAGCTGCGGGTCACAAGAGTTAATGTTACATGGAATTGTTCAAACTATCCCCCATTGGAGTTGTTCAGGGGAAAGCTGCGGCAAAGCCGTCCCACAGTCTCCTAAACTCCTCTTTCTTTCGTAGCTGATGGGTTTTTTGGAGGAAGTATATTTCCGACTCTACCTGAAGCTTAATTTGTGCTTTACACTCTGTCCAGGTGGGAATCTCTGTCCTCCTCCAGTATCTGGCCATGGTTATTTTAAAGGCTGATAGAACATTAATGCTAAATGCCCTTCGAACTATATCTGCCTCCTCTAGTTCCAGATGAAACAGAAAAGTCTGTGGGGTGAGCCTCCCCCTTTTGGGGGTGATCCGTTTTAGAATATCCGACGCCTTCTGCTTGAATGGCTCTAGTTCCTGGCATTCCCACCAGATATGCGTGTGGGAACCAACTTCTCTTTGACATCGCCAACAAAGGTCGGTTATATTAGAGTCGAATTTGGCTACACGAGTTGGGACCAGGTACCATCTTTGCATTATTTTGTAGTATTGCTCATGGACATTTATACAATGGTTCACTTTCCTTATTTCCTGCCATACCCTAAACCACGTCTGTATGGGGAACATCTTACCCAGATCGTTTTCCCATTGTTGGACTGCCAGAGACTTCTCGACCGTCACCCTCCTGTCGAGGAATCTCTGAGCAGTCGCTATGCTATTCCTTTTTCCTACTGTGGCCATAAATGTATCCCATTCTTGTTCCGTGGGGGGGAACTCTGCCAGAAACGACTTAAGTCGTATATAATTAAATAACTCCGTCTCTGGGAGATTAAAGTTATGATTTAGGGTATCAAAGGAAAGCAAGCGGTTGCCTGTATATATATCACCCAACGTGGTGATCCCTGCGTTGACCCATTTAGATAAGGAAAAGTTGGGTATACATATTGTGGCAATTTGTAAGGGTGCTAATCTTGACAGTGTGTCATTCACCTTCAGTTTCCTCTTAATCTTATAAAGTGAGGTCATACAATCCGTAACTGTCCTAAGGGAGAAGCCAATATCTTTATATATTTTTTGGGGCAGCCAGCAAAGGAGTGACATATCCAGATCTCCGTTCATAGCCTTTTCTAGATTAAACCAACCGGGTTTGAGGCTTGTATGTTTCCATGCGATCACATGGGACAGTTGGGATGCCTCGTAGATTTTCCGGAGGTCTGGATATCCCAGTCCGTCATGTTGTAGTTTATGTTTAAGTAGTCTGCACGGAGCCGTGGTTTTTTGGCAGACCATACAAACTTCGCGAACATCAGATCGAACTCTCTCAGAGTCGATATTGGAACTCTAAATGGGATAGTTCTAAAGAGATAGAGTATTTTTGGGATAATATATGCTTTCAGGATGTTGACCCGCCCAAGCCATGAGAGTTCTAATCTGTGCCAGTGTGCTAATTTTTTTTGGATGTTTGCGGATAGTATATTAAAATTTACAGGGACTGTTCTTTCTATTTGATGAGTGATCCTGATCCCTAGATAATCAATTGAGTCGTTTTTACCTGTTTTTTTACCTAGGAGCTCTATTATTCGAGTATTCGCTTTTGGTAGAAAAAAAGTCATAATCTGTGTTTTAGACAGATTGACTTTATAATTAGAGAACGAACCAAATGTTTCTAGGGCTCCAAGTAGTGCTGGAATTGAGGATTGTGGATGGGAAATAGTTAGGAGAATATCGTCTGCATAAAGTGTAATCAAATGTTCATCTGTCCCAATCGTAATACCAGTGACTGATTGAGAATTTCTCAAATATTGGGCCAGGGGTTCTATAGCGAGGGCGTACAGAAGAGGTGCCAGAGGACAACCCTGTCTTGTTCCGTTGCAGATGTTAAAAAATTAGGAAGCCAGGAAAGGACCGCTTATCCTGGCTCTTGGGTTAGTGTATAATGCCATTATTGCGTCATAGAATGGCCCAGCAAGACCGAACGCCTTGAGGGTTTCCGACAGGAACCTCCAATCCACCCTGTCAAAAGCCTTCTCTGCGTCCAGAGCGGCTATGACAGAGGGGATTTTCCTTTGTTGTACCGTCTCAATTATGCCCAAAACCCTCCTGGTGTTTTCTCGGCCCTCCCTGTCGGGGATAAAGCCCGCTTGGTCGGAGTGTATCAAATCTCCAATCACCAACTTAAGGCGATTAGCCAGAATCTTGGAAAAGATCTTTACATCCAGGTTGATAAGTGAGATGGGTCTATAATTAGTCACCGACTCTGGGTCCTTTCCTGGCTTCAGAATAGGGACAACAGAGGCCTCGAGCATCTCATCTGGGAATCTTCCACCCCCCATAATTGAGTTAAAGAGCCTCACCAGAATCGGTGAGATAACTGGTTCCAGAACCTGGTAATAGATTGATGAAAAACCGTCGGGTCCTGGAGCCTTTCCCCCTTTCATCTCTTTAATGGTGGTGGAAACTTCCACCATAGTGATCGGATGGCTGATGGAATCTAAACTTTCAGTCGAGAGACGGGGCAAATTTATAGATGATAGAAAGGTTTCTAATTCCTCCTTAGTTGTTTTAGATTGTGGTAGGTTATATAGAGATTCATAGAAAACTTTAAAGGCCATAGCTATCTGGTCTGGGGACAGGTAGGTCTCATTATCTTTACCAAATTTTATTTATTCTAGTTCTGGAGATCTGGGATTTCAGTTTTTTCGTTAGATCTTTCCCTACCATATTGTTGCTGATGTACCATTTACTTTTAAGATGGGACATTGCGGCTTCGGCTTTAAATCTAAGACCTGTCTGAATTTTCCCCTGTACACTCTGTATCTCGATAGATGTCTGAGGGGTAGTATGTACTTTGTTCCTAAGCTCCAGATCGGCAAGTGTTGCATATAGTTCTGCAAGATTTGTACCCCTATTTCTTTTTGTCCATGATCCCAGCTTAATTAGGTGTCCCCTCAGGAAGCACTTCATCGTGCACCAGAGTGTCTGGTCTGAGGTGTTCCCGGTATCATTTGTTATCAGGAAATTCCTGGCTTGTTCTATCAGGTCCGTTCTATTTCTCTCTGATCTCAAAAGTTCTTCGTTCAGTCTCCAGTTATCGCGTGATTTAAATTCTGGATTATCTTTTATATCGATATAGACTGGAGCATGGTCAGACCATGTAATATTCCCGATGCGGGTGTCCATGCATCTACTCAGCATGTGGCCCCGTACCAGGAAGTAGTCGATCCTCGAGTAAGTCGAGTGAACAGTTGAAAAAAGGAGTAATCTTTCTGCTTCGGATGTTGAACCCTCCAAACATCATACAGATTGTGACTAGAGAGACAGGACGAAAATGTTTTCGCTCTATTTCTGCTATGTGTCGCGTGTGTCCTTACAACGGGTGATTGTCTATCTAAGTCAAAGCATGCAACCGCATTCAGATCCCCGCCGATAATGAGAAATCCTCTCGATTATCTATCAACCGCGTCTAGGGCCGAATCCATGAATCGGATTGTACCTTCGGAGGGGGCATAGAGACAAACAAGAGTGTACAGGATATGATTAATCCTGCAGACCAAAGTTACTCTTCTACCTTCGGGGTCTACGTCCTGATGGATAAATTCAAATAGGTTTTTATTTGATATAATTATCGCGACCCCCCTATTACTTTTATCTTGAAGAGAAGCTGAGTAGACATGGGGGTATCTAGAGAACCTCCAGGTGTTAGGATGGTCAAGCCTCCAGTGGGTCTCCTGTACAAATGCCACATCAGTATTCCCTTTTACCAAGGTATCATATAGATAGGATCTCTTATGGTAGGAGTTTAAACCCCGCGCATTAATTGATACTGCTTTAATGGGCATCATACCACTTAATGGGTACTGTCATGACCCCCACGCCGATTCCCCACCCCCTCCCTCCCTCCCCACACCCCCCCGCAGCGGAATAGCACATCCATTCATACAAACACATCTCATTTACAATCACTCTTGTCGAAGATGTCTTCTCCGGCATTTGTGAAAAAAAGAAAAACTCCCTCAAACCAGCAGGGAGCAAAGAGATAGTGGGGAGGGAAGGGAGAACCACTGAGTGTGCAGGGGCACATCAACGTTACTCAAATGAGGAGATAGTATAGGGCCGGGGGGTAGGGGGGAGGAGGAAGAGGGAGCAAGAGAGAGAGGGGAGAAAGAAAGAGAAAAAAAAAAATCCCCTTCCTCTTTATTACTACGAATTTATTGTTGACAGCGATCTCTCACATCAACTCAACAATCAACATCATACAATACCATATAGATACATGGGCAAGGGGAAAAAATGAAATTAAATCCATCAAAGTATATACATTATCTTACCAGCCTTTACAGCTGTTCTATCTATATCATTATTATTATTATTATTTACAGTGCAGGTGATTCCCATGAAGGTGCAATATTGACTGTCACCCCGTTGTGTCATAAATAGTGAATAATGTCTATTTATTGTTCATTATTATTTATAATAATTCTCAAATAACCATATATTCAGCTTTATATCCATAATATTAATGTTATAGATTATATCAAATAATACTGTGTTGATCTAGTGATATTTTTTATATAACTGTGATCTATGTGGAATAATAGGGATAGATATTAGGGAATGATAATGAATAACAAGTAAAATAAAAAATAAAGAGATTTGTCTATAGTGCATCAGGTGTCCCTGCATATTATCTTACTGTGAACGACAAACATACCCCTCTATAATACGTCTAGTGAGAAAAACAACAGAATTATGTTAATTGCATCTGTTTTACTTATTAAAAAAAGGGAGAGAAAAAAAAAAAAACCGGGGGGGAGGGGGTGGGGGGGAAAGGAGGAAAAGGTTTAAAAATTGTCAAAGTTATCTATAGTGCGGGACCATCATATATCTCTATCTCTTATCATATTATATTACTGTGAAGAGACATATCTAGTGAAAAAAATAATATCATATTAATTACATTTATTTTGGAAAAAAAATAAAAAAAAAAAAAACGCGGGGGGGAGAGGGGAGAGGAGGGAAAGGTTTAAAGTTTAAAAATTGTCAAAGTTATCTATAGTGCGAGACCATCATATATCTCTATCTCTTATCATATTATGTTACTGTGAAGAAGCATATCTAGTGAAAAAAAATCATATTAATTACATCTATTTTGGTGAGAAAAAAAAAAAATCATATTAATTACATCTATTTTGGTGAGAAAAAAAAAAAAAGAAAAATAAACATTCTTCCCCTCTTCCCCCCCCCAACAGCCCAACCCCCTCATCCCCCCAGACCCAACCACCTCAACAAGAAATATTGTCTATAGCATACATCATCATATTTAGTTCTGCCAATTGACATCTTCAAGATCACGAGCCCCACAGCAGCAGGTTATGGAAAAAAAAAAAAGAAAGGGAAGAAGAAGGGAGGGAGCAGACCGGCATTTTATAAGAGTTTGTAGTGTCTTTTAATCTGCCCAACCAAAAAATCACTGCTTGAGTAGTCCCCATAATGTGAGTTTGTCCCTAGCCTGTTGGTCATCAGAGCAAAGATGGATTTTGTCTCCATATGTTATACGAAGTTTTGTCGGAAATCCCCATGAGTAGAGAATATTGTGTTCCCTCAAACAAGAGGTTACATCCATATATTTCTTTCTTGTCATCCTTGTAGCCAGGGAAAGATCTGCATTCAGTGACAAGTGTGCGAACTTCTCCACCTTTCCTGGATCTTTCCTATATTCTCTGACCAGCTCTTCCTTTATTTTACAGCTATGAAAGCATACTATAACATCCCGAGAGATACTACCTTGGGACCAGTTGGAGGGTTTTGGTAATCGATGTGATCTCTCTATCGGAGTCGGCCCCAAGTTTAAAGGGTTGGTGTAGGCAGATAGAAATTCCAGAAGGAACTTGTCGAGATCAGAAATATCCTCTTTTATCCCTCTTATTTTTAGATTAGATCTTCTTGACCGATCCTCTAGGTCGGCCACTTTTAAATCAAGTCTGTTGATATTCAGATTTGCGGCTTGATTTTGTATCTGTAGATCCTGAATCTTTGAGTGTAGTGCTTCTATTTCAACCGATTGGGTTATTATCGAAGCCTTCATCTGGGCAAATTCCTCTTTAGTATCCATGGTCATTTTATCTAAATCCCCCTTGATTTTCATGTATAGCGAGTCCAGAGCGGCTAACAGGTTAGACTGTGTTATATACCCACTAATATCCTGGGACGAGAGATCCAGTGATCTTTCCAGAGAGGTTTTTTCCGGAACTACCGAAGTATTCAGAAGGCTCTTAAAGGTGAATAATAAGAATCCATTGGAGCTGATTTAGTGTTTTTATTTACATTTTTCTGTTTGTCGCTCTTATCATGTTTATCAACTTTGGGAGCCATATTCCCTTAAGATGGAAAAATCGACCAGCTGTCAGTCTATGTATGACTCCCAGTCCCTAGAGCAGGAAAGGGTAGGGTGTTGAATATGGGGCAAACACTATTGGCTTGGCTTCTGGTGCAATGTGCACGTTTTCTTTTTTTTTTCTTTCTTCCCCTTCCCCTTTTCCTTCCTCTTTCGTCTCTCTTCCCTATCCCACTCCCTCCCTCTCCCTCTTCCTCTCTTATTAAATAGTTATAGCGTCACTCAGAAAGATCCATATGTACAAGTTTGAGCCCAATAAATGTTCCATCCAAGTATTAATGTGGTAAAGGGAGCAATCTCTTTTCCCTCTCCTTTACCCTCTCTCCCGGTTGATTATGAGGACAAATGCTCAACCCTGTGTCTGCGGAAGAACTATGGGGTAACTTTTTATCCAATTAATGTTTTTATCCAGTGATTTGTGGTATTCACTACTGTATATCCAGGGCTGGGTTTACAGGTCCACCAATCCTGATATCGTAATCATCAGATTGTAATCGTCAGTCAGGAATAATTTACTTGTAGACAAGCTACCCCCCCCCCCAGCCTACCAGTATTGACAAAGGCTTCGGCCCCAAAGTCAGCAGGATATACTGGGAAACTTCTTAATCTGAGGGGGAGCACAAGCAAAACGTAACAATCACTTTCAAAGCGGGGAGAATCCTGGAACAATGCTCAGAATGCGCCCTCACCTCAGCGTGCTATTACACATGCCATAACCTTTACAGTTAGTTAAGGGGAAGCGGAGGTTAAATAGCCACAACTCATAACTATAGCTCTAATAAATGTTAGCCATAAGTGAGCAGTATCTTACAGCAGACAGTTCGGCTGCTCGTTTCAGTTACTCCATGTGGGGAGAAAACCTTTCCTCTGGAGGTTCATCTGCTAATGCATATAATATGAAACTCTGTTTATAGAGAGTAGTGTTACCGTGCCGACGTCTTCGGGTAAGTTCAGGTTGACTAATGATACCACGAGGTGCGTCTTGAGGAACTGCAACGACAGCCCAATTACCTCGCTGCGCCTCCTCTCGCCGATCACCGCTTTAGTCCCCAGTTAATGGAGCACTAAGCCCTTGCGACGGTGGTTGTATCGCAGGATTTGGTAGCTGTGTCCGGGATGTCAGCCGAAAAAAAGGTCTTTGCCCAGGGGAGACTTCAAAGTGCCATGCTGCCCTCGAGCGATGCGCTGCTGTCGTCCCTCTCCTCAGTGGGTGATCCCTCCCCCTCTCTCTTCACGCGTGACGCAGCGTACGCTACGTCAACATCACACTCCTGATCCCATCAATTTTCATTTTTTTTGTAAGAAAAATAAATGCTAAATTTCTCACTATCGCTTGAGAAATAATAAGACAACTGTAAGTTTCAACATGTGTCACCTTACCTTATCCTCAAAAAAGCTTGATAAGAGCTGGAACCACTTAATTCCTTATCTTCTCCTCTTAGAACAAAACAAAAAGAAGGCATGTTACTACACATAACAGTTGGCAATACTTTTTTTTTTAAATTGCCCTCTACAAGTAATTGCCTGAAACAGCAATCATATTATTGCAGTAGTATTGGGAATCATTTTTAAAATCTTTTTGGAATTAATATATATTTTATATATTCATTTTAATTGTTAGCTTGAGATTGTAAAAATTCGATTTTTTTTACTCATTAGAATTTATAGCAAATCATTCACTCACATTTATTTTTTTCTCTATTACAGAAGGACTAATCTCTTATCATGAATTTTTACGTCTACGATGATCTTAGGGAGAGAACTCAAGAGCGTCTCTTTGTGAGACTTCTAGGCTGTTGTGTCACGTAGCTTTAACTCCATGATCTGGCAGCAGTGATTGGTTTTCGGCATCTAACGTGCGGAACACCCATCCCGCTATTGGCTCTCCCACACCAAAAAAAGGGAGTGCAACTTGTCTTGCTCTCTCTGCTACTCAGAGAGCTGCACTGTGCAAATGAAAGCAATATGCTCAATGGAGGGCATAATGGACTAATACTGACAATCTTTCATGACTGCTTATAATGTGCCATTGGCAAACCATGTATTTATCATGCAGAAGAAGAACAGAAAAAGTATAATTTATATTTAAGGCTGATAAAAGGCTGTGCGTTGCTTGTTCTATTCTTTTGTTGTAATCTTTCTGGTTTAATACAACAGCTGAACGCCCGGCATAAGTAATAGAATCTCTATTGCACTGGTTTTAGAAATGCTAGCAAATGATATCTACTAATTATGGTATATGTATTCGATCAATTACCTTACAACGGCAATACACAAAGTATAGGTTTGTGCAAACATAAAAGGCTGTAGATAAAATAGCTTGTTTTCTTGTTTGTTTGTTTTGTTTTTTTTGACTAATAGCCATTTTCATCTCTTATTTTGTTGTTATAAAGCAAAGCAGAAGAGTTGTTTCCAAACTTACACAGTTGGTATCCAACTTCGCTTTAACACCTTGATGGTGTTAAATGGTGCTATGGTACCACCAACGTGGTACCTGATGTCATCATAAAAAAATGGTGGAATAGCAAGTGATGTGATGCTCAGTGGATCAGTGCTGCTACGTACAATAGATTGTGTTTGATATGTTTGTTCAATAGATTGTGTTTGATATGTTACAGTAATGACTTATGTATTCATTTTCATATAGACAAACCAATACCTGGGACTTCTCCAGCTACTGTGAAACAACCATTCCCATAAATTGACCAAGTCTTCAAAGTGGACAATGCCAGTGATATTTTATTAATTTATAATTGCCAAGATGGCAATGACAGTCAAATAAAATAATACACAAACAGTTACTTAATGATAAAGCATAATTTGTACTCTTTCAGTGGTTATTAATTCATATTTAAACACCACCTGTAGCACTAGAAATAATAATATAATGTGAACTGATCACTTATGTTACTCTTCATATTGTATCATGATGCATCATTATACAGACAGCATTGTACATGTCTATATGTCCACATGAGAGAAGGGAGATATATATATGTAGCCATACTTAATGTTCATGATTTCACTCTCAAATATGTAACTTTATGTGCTAAAAAGATGATAATATGTACCTTATCCCCATACTACAGTGCTAATGATGCTCAAGTAGCTGCTTGACTGTATAACTCCCTAGTGTGCCTATGCAGAGACCAGAAAGATGAGATCACGTATTACATAGAGTAGCCAAGCATCTTCTAAAGAAATGATAGAACCTAAATCTCACTGCTGATTTTGTATATACTGTATACCACCTGTCATCATACATATCATAATGATTTGGGTGTAATTGTCGACAATAGACTTAGCAGTAGTGCACAGAGCCATGGGGGCTGCAAAGGCCAATTAGCATGTGTTGAAAGGGGTATTGACACATGGAAGGAAGATATTATTGTGCCTCTTTACAGGTCCTTGGTAATACCCATTTTGAATATGCAGTTTAATTCTTGGTACTTTTTCCCAAATAAAAAAGACATTGTGAAAATTGAGAAAGTGCAGAGGAGGGCTACAAAAGTAATAAGGGGAATGGATATTTCTAGTTATGAAGAAAGGCTAGAAAAATTAAATTTGGAGAACATGGGTTTCCCCCCTTTTTTTGGATCAACAGCGATAAATAAGGAATAGGAAAAGGGGTGAACTCGATGGACACAAATCTTTTTTCAACTTAAATTACTATGTAAATATATCCCTAGTTGTTAATTTAACATCTATTACCGTGTGCTGCTGGGAACATAGCATCGTCTTATACCACTGTAAAACACTAGCTAAAATAAGGAAGGTTAAATGAGCCTATAATGAGTAAATGGCTTTTCTGTAAGACCAATTATGCTGTACAAAATATTTCAGGTTTGTGTCATATAGGCTTTTAATCTCTAAGCAGTTAAGAATTGTATGTAATTATAATTTCTGTAAGTAAATTCCCTTGTTTTGTCACCTTTCACCAGTTTGTTATTGTATCACAGCATTTACTCCATACCCTAGACAGCCAATAAAAAAAAAAAAAAAAAAAAAAAATATATATATATATATATATATATATATATATATATGTATATATATATATATATATATATATATATATATATATTTATATATATATATATTTATATATATTTTTTTTTTTATTGTCAATGGCTCCGTGTGGAACCAATTTTTTTTTCTCGTTATAGTACATCAATTACTTCTGATTTTTGGCGGAGGTTGTTACTTTTAATCTGGAAGTTTGCATCATACATTGGTACAAGCAGCGATAGTAGCACTATTTGAGGCTGTGCACCTTTCTGTACACTACACCCATTGTATCAAACGTGGAAGAAAAGAAAGACAAAAGCAAGGTTCTAGTGTCTGTGAAAGAGAAGCAAACAGATACATAAATGTAGAAATAGAAAAAACAGGCGCCACTGAAATAAATTACAGTCTATACCATGCTGCTTTCTCTGCAATTCCCTACCAGAGTTTTGCGCCGCTTGAGGAGATACTTTTATTAGTCAGTATTCTGTGATAGGGGCAGAGGATTTGGATACGGATGCCTGATATACCCCAGAGCCTAAAAAACTAGAGCCGAGTTTAAGGGCTCTGGTATATGTGTGTGACATACCATGGAGGTCTCTGTATTGTATTTTTGTTTTTGTGTCAAAAGGATTACACATATTTCTGTCTATTGTCTCTTTTACATGTACTGGATTTTTATTGAGAGATTAAGTCTGTGATAAGTATAATATATTTTGTTTATTTAAATCACTCTTTTAATTTTTTAAACATACATAAATGTAAATACATAAAACATAGGTACGTGAGATTCTGAGATCCTGCAGTCTTGTCATCCCCTTCTCTTTCTCAGTCCTGTGTGTTTTGGTCAAGGGATCAAATAAAAAAGATCATCCAATGTATTGACCCTGGAATAACAGGTACATGCACTATATGCAAAGAGAAGAAAAGAAAAAAACAGGCAAATGAGTAATAACACATACTTTGTGTTTATAGCAAATATCTTTAAAGAACTCATGAAGCAACCTTGCCATACAGTAGTTGTCTGGCATCATCCATAGAGTCTAAATGCCGTGTCACCATGACAACCATTTAAGGTAAAGATATCCAATAAAGTTTCCATATAAGTAAACAATAAAAATGTTACAAATTATATACTACCTCGAGCTGTGTAAGATCACAATACATTCAAAATATAAATGTAATTGTACATCACTGACTCCCTCTAGAAGACCAATTAGAAATTATTGATATCCGTTAGAAACAAGGAGACTGGATGCATATATGGAGCCTGTTTCAGTCACATCATAAGACTTTACCCGATAGCTGCACTTATATGACTTTGGGATTGAGATGGGAAATGAACTGTAATTTCTGGATTCTTGTACGTCTCGGGGCTACATGCTACAATATTAGCAGACAGAATTACAGGTATCAGCACGGCAAGAACAAAAAACAGGCAAAAACAAAAAACACAGATTGTCTCCTTCATATAGTGTATTCATCGTTTTTAAATATGTTCAGTGTTTTTTTTTTTTTATTAAAATCAAAAATTTATAAACCATAAGTTTGTGTAATTTTTCCTTGAGCATATTGGCTCATCATGAAGAAAAAGGAGAGAGAGTCATAGGTAGACATACTACAGCATCCTACTTAAATGGAATAACTTTATCGGTCCGTGTTCAGTAAAAAAACACCGCGGAGGATGAAGGGCAGTCCTCAGAACATCACTCATATTGAGACTTTAGCACACAATGTAGGCTGTATAGATAGTAATAAGTACTCCACTCCAATTAACATAGCAAATTTTAAATAATCCGTTAATATATTGTTATCATAATTACATTGATGTCTAGATATTCTGTGAACTATGCAAGCGACATAAAGAGAAAAATAAAAATAAATAAAAACCAATGTCAAAACATAAACAAAATGGGGATTATGTACAAAGAAGGTGCTATCTATGTTTGTGCCAATGTATAAAGCAGACAGAGGCCAAATTTCTGGGACACCCAATGAGCTAGCACAACCCATGTACATAAAAGCAGGAGCTTTTCCACTCCTGGTTAGTGTCAGAAATCCTCCGCCAAACAGCATTTGGCTAGAGGTAATACTCCAACACTCTAACGTGTCGGGATGGATAGAAAACAAAGGACACAATTATTATTATACATGAACTGAAATAAATAACATTAAGCTAAATGGGAGAATTTTCCCAACACAGATTCTTTGGCGTTAAGGTTGAAGTTCCCATCTCATTCTCTCTTTTATGAATAAAGTCAGCCCTATTTGTTGTATAGACGTAGTCTAAACACAATGCCACTTATGCACAGACCAAAGTAGTCGAGCTAGGGCTGTTGGCAACTATGTATTTGTTCTGTCCATAACTCTGATGAGACAGCTAATCATAATTCATATTCACATTATTTTACTACCAGGCAATGTTTTATTTAATGCTACCAGAATCAATATGTAAACCAGTTATTTGTCATAATTTAATTAATAACTTTTTTTTTAGAGATTTTACTTGTAACTTAATTTAATAACTTGAAAACTTTTAGTCGTTTGAGACACTGGTGTCGGAATCTAGATATGAATGCCCATAAGCCATCTTATTTCATGCTACATTACATTCGTTATTGTCTAGCCCTTGGGAAGGATTATAGTCTGTGTTTGTGTACATTAAGAATGCGTTCTTCACTGAGTCTAATATCTAATGATGTGAAGTTGTATAACTTAACCAAATCAATTCCGGGCTGAGATGATGGTAAAATAACTTTATTGGCATGTTGTATACAACTAGCTATGTAGCAGTTTCAGTAGAAAAATAGTCTGTACAGCTGGCATTTAAGTTGTGGAAAAGGAGTTACTGTTTGGCAACAGACCAAAATAACAAACAAAAGCATTTACATGTATTTTACATCATTGGAGGTTAGCCATACAAAATGAACTCTGACATTTATTCATTAATAGCGGAGTCAGAATAAATCTCCATAATGCCTTTCTTTCCAATTCTGTTAAAATCTAATTCCTGCAGTTTATTGGTCAGTTCGCTTTTAGTGATTAGCCCCCACTAAAATGGTCCATCCTGTGTGGCAAAATGCTAGCCAGGGTTTGTGCATTGCTTGTGCAATGTAACAGATAATGTTCCTATGTTATGATAGGGAAGCCCACTGCTTACCTCACAAAATCAGTGTGGCAAAAATAGTAACCAAGTCTTTTTTTTGTTTGTTTGATTATTTCTCTTTATTGTTTTCAATGAAAAAAATTAAACATTAAAAATTTTAACATTAAGAATCACACACCTTGTATATGGAATGTTGAGTGATAATTTCCAAAAAAGTTACATTTTGTATATAAATTACATTATATTGGGTCATTAACATATACATTTTCTTCTTGCTGTTTATATTGTGAATTTGTTGCCTTTCTGTCTGCTCTGCATAGTTTTTCACCTATTCGAAGCATCTATCAATTAATGATATATACATTTCACTAGTTAACATATTTTTGGAAGCCAACTTAAATGAAAAGATATATATTTTCTTTTTGACAATCTTTTTATTTGTTCACATATACAGGTTGAGTATCCCTTATCCAAAATGTTTGGCACCAGAAGTATTTCAGATAATGGATCATTTTCACCAATAAGATATGTTAAAGTCTCTGAGCAATCACGAAGTACTGTAGTATCAATGTAAATACTGTATAGAGCAAATAAATCGCTTTTACCCTGATGTAGCTATCATATGAGGAATTGTTGGCGTGTCAGGCCTGCACACGTGCCATTGTATTACCCTTTGTGGGCGTGGGGGAATCTGAGCATGTATGGAAAGATTATAGCGGAACTTAAAGGGACAGGACACTAAATAACCTGTTGTGTGCTTGCATTATGACAGGTGTGTGGAATTTTTTTGGATAACAGATCATTTTGAATAAGGGACACTCAATCGGTATATAGAAAAACACAGCACAATTGTGTCACTTACAAATAGTTAATGTCATTGACTTCTATATTGCGTCCAGTCTGAGAGTACAAAAAAAGAGATCCTCCAAACGTGTTGCTGTTACAGAAGATGATGTATGTGAACAATACCTCGCATTTTTCCTTATAACCAAAGATAAGCCAGATGAATTAAAGGTTATTTCAACTTTTGCCACATTTTTTTCTTACATTATTCCACGTGACTCATCTCAGAAACTCAGATAAGAAGACATAACTAAAAAAAAAGAATCAACACACATGTTTTGACGGCCATAAATACTGTATTTCTGATGTATTCTTAATGAATATATTTAATGTTATATGGCCATGTACCGGTATGGAGATGACACAGCAGTGCATCATATACCAGTGTCAGTGGTGTATTTAAGGTTGCCCTAGGCCAAACTAAACTCACCCACTCAGCCTTCATATGTCTCACTACTTACTCTTTAGACTCCCCCCTTGCTTTATTATAGTATGCCCTAACAATGATATACAATGTATCCATGGTAAGGTACTTAGATGTCCATAGAATATCATTAAATTGTCCATCCCAAAGTCCAGTAAATGTCCACCATGAACAATGCTGGTGCTCCAAATCACTTTCCACAGTGCCATTCCTACCTTCCAAATCCTTTCCCAGTGCCATGTTGGCCCCCAACAACTTTAGTAATCAGCTGCCTCTCCTTCCTCCTTCCACTAGGCATAGGCAGTTTGGAGGACAGCCACAGTCATCCAAATGTCTCATCCTCATCTTGTTATACACCAGTTGTGAAGCCTAGACTTTACCACTTTCACCTATCTATCTGGGGCCCAGTAAGCTAGCTTCCTCTGCAGTCGGTTGCTTGTTCCCCTCTTAGTAACTGCTGTCATTAATCCTCTTTTGGTTGAACTCAGCTGTTTCAAATGCTAGGAATGCAGGTAGGGTTGACACACATCTGGTATTGAGGCAATGCCTCAAAAAAGGGAGCATTGCAGGGAACTGAGATTGGAATTTCAAACTTTAGGCCAAAGTAGTTGAGCTGGAAAAATCCTCCCATTCAGCTAAAGTTTGACATTTCTATCTCAATTTCCTGTAATTAGCAAAGCAGGTATTTTTAAAAAAAAAAATCAGGAGATGAAGGTTTCAGACAGCTGTGTGTGGTGTGATGTAACACTACAATGAGGATTTGGAGAGGTGGGTCGGACTGTGGCTAAAGCACCATCTATTACACTTTGTATATCGTCTTTAGACAGTTTTAAGGAAAAACATATTAAGATAGATCAGTTTCATTTACGCAACATGATTCAGCACAGGTGGAACTGTCCCTCAAATTCATATAATTTTGAAATATGATATTACATGCCTCTAAAGCACAGTATTTCATCTCTACAAACTTCCAACTAAATCCTGAAACCTTTAAATAAAGATTCAACTATAGCTGAATCTTTATTCCTCAAACACTCCGTTTTAATGCCAGCAGCTCTAAATAGATTTTTATGCAGACTCAACCCTCATCCTTCCAAACATATAATGTTAATAATCTCTCCTTGCAGCCTGCATTATCTGACTTGGTTTTTTTCACTGATTATTTATTCCCTCTGTCGTGGCTTAAACAGAACTTCTTCTGCCTGGCAGGAGAGAGATAGAGAGAAAAGGAAAGAAACACGCACATTAAGGTTGGTGTGAAAAATCTCCATACACTTGCAGAATAGCAGAAGGTATGGTTGATGTAATGCTTCTGAACCCCGGAGTTGCATGATAACTGACTCTGTTAGTTAGTGATTAGAAGCCCAGAGGTAACTCTGCCCGAGTCTCTATTCAGTGCTTTTGTTGACCCTTTCAGTGTAGGAAAAAGTGGTTTCTCTGATGGGAACTATTAAAATCGGACGTCGGGCTGTCTCATCCACTAATTGTTGATGATACATAACATGGTCTCATGTTTTCATTTAAATTAAATGAACATATAAAAAAGGATATCTTAATATTTATTTAGACTTAAAGAGGCACTCTCTAAGTACTTTTAATCAAACAGATGACTAAATTAAAAAACCTCCGAGCAATGCTGATCTGGAGCAAATGTTTAGGAAATTTTTTGGGAAGTCTGCATGAGATGTCCAGGCTACCATGTTATGGAGCTGGTTCTCCAATGGGGGAAGAGAGGCTCTTCTCCCGTTATTGGCTGGGTCTAGGACTCTTTGCTGCATTTGTTTTACTGCGGCAGTTAGAGCACTGACAGTTCAAGGCCGACAAATGCAAACTCCCTCTAATAAAGTAACCCCCCAACCCTGAAAATAACCCTTATTCTAATACTAACTGCATAACTAGCCCTAAAACTCCAAACCCAAACTAGCCCTAAAACTCTAAAAACCCTAAACCCTAATATCCCAAACTCCAAAACTAACTGCTACCCCTAAAACTAACCCCTGAGCCTAATACCCTAATACTAACCCTAAATGAAGCCTAAAACTAACCAGTGCCTCCTAAAACCAACCTACTTTGATGATGCGTCTGACGGCACCGAAATGTCAATGAAGCGGCCGTGAAAAACTGGTGGAGATAATTGGTCGTCGGACCAGCTCTCTCTGCTGCCATGGAGCATAGCAGCTCCTTAGACTTTTATTTTGCTCTTCCAAAGATTAGGGAAAAACTGTGCATAATAGGTGACCTTTTGCCTCTTTAATAGAAAAAAACAAACAGATTTAACATCTCTTTAGTGAAGGAATCTTGTTATAAAATGTACCCTACATGACCTATTATTTAATGCAACAATACAGTGTACATTCCTTCTACCTTTTCACTTTTAATTTAAGCATTTTCTCCCCATGCCTTAATTACCTTTAAAGACTATACAGTCATGCCTGTCATTATTCTATTTTTATCTCTGGTTTGCAAGGTCCTGATATACGTTAGTAACATTAGCATAACCATGATATCAGAGTATGTATGCAGGACACTATGGAAACATCACTTTATAACCAAAGTAACAGAATATGTCTTAATTGTAGCAAGATCTTCATTGCATAGAAGTGTGTTAAAGTCAAGGTTGCCACCACAGCAAACTAGCTATTTGTAAAGCACCTGCCAACAAGTTCCCATTGTCTTTAGAGACAATGTAGCACAGAGTTTAAAGGGACTGTACCACCTAAACATTGTTTATACTGTGCATGCAGAGAATAAAAAATGATGGAAAATGATCTATACATTGTGTTAGCAAAGCTGCAACTAAATGCCAAAATATGGAGAAAAATATGTTCAATGTGTCTGTGGTGACTTCTGATTATGACATTACCTATGGCGTGATATGCAAATGAACGGGTTTTCAATAGGACATGTGAAATAACAATAAGGAAAATTAAAATAAGAATAACCTTAATGTGAAACGTAAGGCTACCTTGTGGGTCTGCGTGGTCTACCTGGTTGTTACAGATTATGCTTATGCAATACTATTTGAAGTCTCCTGGGAAGGAGTGGTGATTTTTCTACACAATCTCATCCATCATTTTTTTTTTGGTTTAAAATATGTTTATTGAGTTTCAGGTAAGAAATGAAAATAATACAAGAATGGTAACAATATCAGCACAGGATCACAGGAAATCACATCAGAGGTAATACATAGGGTTTATCAGTGTGCCCTGGGTGCGAAGGGCTTGGCAAAACACTGTCCGCCTCAATAATGTTTAAGAAGGGATCAAGTGGGGGAGCATCAGAAGGACACAAAGCCCCACTCTCTTCTCACCAAGCTGGTATCCAGTTTCCTGCGTGGATAAAAGGGCCTAAGGGCCATTATCAAGTGGTCTCAGAAGCGTGATTCCTATTTGAGAGGAAAGTAAGGGTATAGAAACAAGTAGTGGAAGGGGGAAGAGTGGGTGTGAGGATAAGGCAAAGGGGGTAGTGCTCACGGGAAAGAGTGTCAGTTCCACCAGAAATCATGCGATATGGTATAAAGCAAGCGTGTGTGGTACAAACAGGAGGGAGGTCACGGTGCTGGAGGCAGCGGTCTCTCAGCTGTTTGAATTCAGGGCTAGAGAGAAACAATGACCAGTGTTGCCATTTGTTATTATAAAGAGCTGTGTTTGCCAAGCGCAGACTGGGTGATATCCTCTCGGGCCTGAATCAACTTCATGGAGGCCAGCCATTCCTTGAATGGTGTCGATTCCATGTGCTTCCAGCGCCGTGTTATTAGCAATTTAGCCGCATTGAGTAAATGTACCATCAGGGACCGTTTGTCGGGTTAATGTGGTATTGGTATCTCTCTCCCAAAGAACATCCATACCTTTTTGTTGTCCTGAACTGGCAAGTAAACTGATAGATAGTAGAGTCGGAAGAGTTCTCCAACTTACCTGTCTTTCCAACTCAACTTTTAAGACCTGGTTGTTGCAATTCAGTTTAAGTGAACTGACTCCAATGTATGAATCATTGGCTCATTAGTTATGAGGGCTAGGCACCTCCAAATCAATGTTTCTTTTATTTTTATGTTTAATTCTGGTCGTTGTCTCTTTATTCCAGTGAATTGTATCCACTGAATATAACTTTGGCTATTTCTTTAGCCTTCAAACTTTCTATATTGTTTAGTGAAGAAAAGATTTGCGCTATAGGGTATTGAAAAAGCAAATATTTGAGTTGTAATAACTAAGTGCTTGATGGTCTATCAATGGGGATCTTTGAATGCATTCACCATCTAGATCTGCTAATACAGTGCTTATGGTATATGTACTTTCCCATTGTACACGTGATTAGTCTTTTAAGAAGTTGACTTCTGCCGTGATTATGTGGATGGGATGCTGTGTTATTTTTTGAGTTGTTGCAAATAACTGAGTGGATGTCAGCAACGCCACTATTTACCAGCACAGCTGGTCAATTTCTACATTAATGGTGTTCTTTTTAACAATCTGTTCTTCAGAGGTCATTTGGCACTGCCTGCCCCTTAACTGCTACAGTTGTTCATTAGGTAACCACCTTGTCATTTGTGATTGCTAAAATGCTACAGGTTAATGGTCTTCAAAACCACAATGGCTTTGTATTCTACATTGAGAACTGCCCTAATTGCACTCGTTGAACACTCTTTAATACAAATATACAAACAACTACAGCTTTTAAATGTAAAAAAAACAAATAGTTTTGTTGTCACTGACTTGTAGAGTGGCAGACAGTTTAAACAGCGAGAAATTGTGTTAAAGGCTTATTATTTTAGCATTTCAGAAAAAAAGTCTTTAACATGTCAAAAGTAAACATAAAAAAATAAACCATTTGCAGCATTAACTCTGGCTAACTGTGCAAGCATACAGAGGAGAGGAGGCAGGGGGTGGTTGAAAATGTAAAAAAAAAATAAAAAATTGTGAATGTTAAAAATAATATATACTACTTCAAAAGACTGAGTACAGCATGATGTGCATAAAAGTATATTACTGTGTCACCTATTGTAGGCTGCTTTATCCACATATCTAAAGATGTGCCAAGTGAAGAATTTGTTAAAAACTCAAGAGTACATGTTCTAGTCCAAACAAGGTCTGTGCAACATTTCATTTTTCTGATGTCCAAAATAGGAGTACCATGGAGGTGGGTAAGAGTAGCATTCTAGGACACACTTGAAAATGAGAATCTCTCAATATATCCCTTCCTGGGAAAGTACTTTATCATGTATCATGTATAATTAATGGATCAAAATAAGGCACAGAATCACATTAGATATCACATACTTGTTTTGTGCAAAACAGATCTGATGGAATGTAACTAAATAAGCAATGAAAGGTTTATAGTACAAACTGTATTTACGGAATGGGAAAATGATCAAACAATTGCTAAACATGTTCTTGACTTGGGACATTAGTTATCTACTCTACATTGTATGACAATTGATTACCTGGCTCTTTGTTAAAAAAAAAAAAACCTCTTGAATATTCACCATGATGAGCGAAAGTGAAATGTTTTGGATAATGACGCTTCATATAGTGACTTTCGAGGGGTTGGATAAACTAAGAGAGTGGTTTTCAAATGCAGTGCTTCTACCGCCTCGTAATGCAAACTATATCTTTAATATTATGCAGAACGAAGTTGCCTGGAAACCACGAATGTTACATATGACACTAATGCAGTCAATTTTAATTAGTAAACAAAGAAAGATATGGACGGGGAAAGACAGGGTTAATTCTGTATCAGAAGCAAGGCCTGTGAAGATTTGTGGAACATCATGAGATTGTCTGTCCCAAAGCCTACTAAAGGACCATCATTAGAAATGTTGATGCCTACTCCTAAATATGGGTATTGCTGTAGTTTTAGTTTAGCAGAGCTAAAAAGTTTAAAGCCTAGTCAAACGAAGATGTTCTACATAGATTGAAAACACAGTAACAGAGTTACTAATTGGTGGGAAAACAAAAAGACTCAAGTTCACTAAATTTGTTATCATTAGCCAAACACATAATTTTACTGAAAAATACTCTTTTTTTTATCAGTTACATTATTTTGAGAGATAACCATATATACTTCAAAAGTGTTATTGTTTAACATACTTTACAATATTAAGCGACATTGCTTTCATCAACTTTATTGGTTTAATACGGGAAATGATTTGTAACTTAATTGAATTTTAAGATTTAGAAATATACATATAAACTTAAAATATTTTTAAAAATAACAAAAATTAGTACAATTAGGAATTATTTCAAGTTTGTAGATCTCTAAAGATGTGCAGTCTAAAGTCTTAAAGAGTAGCTAGGCTTTAGCTATACTACGGCAAAATATGGTGCATTATTACTGAATACATGTTCCTTTATTGTCCTAGATGTAAGAGCTTTTATTATGTTCGCTGAATATTTTATTAACTTTTCTTGATCTACACTCTTCTGCACTTCTGCTTTTTTATTTTCGTGTAGCTTACATTAACAATGTATGAGTATGATGTAATAAAAGTGGAAAGCGCTCTGTTTTCCAAGTCGTAACACCTGAATAGCTACTGATGCGTTTTGAGTCTTACATCAAGAGCATATATACGTTTCCCTGACTTCATTTAAAAAGCCAAATCAAAAAATAAATCAGGCAAGGGATTCTGGGAGAGAACATGACAAATAAAATAATAATATGATAGCTGCTACTATTATAAACACTATATGGTATGTGTTGGCTTTTTTTTAGTTGGTTGAGTACACAATA
The DNA here is from genome assembly GCA_036172795.1 of Pelodytes ibericus. Lineage (NCBI taxonomy): Eukaryota > Metazoa > Chordata > Amphibia > Anura > Pelodytidae > Pelodytes > Pelodytes ibericus. Next base: position 21,806,117 of record CM069866.1, read on the forward strand.
GTGCTCTCATCATACAAAAATGCCAGCTATTTAAATATCATTTGCTCCCAGCAAATGCAAAAGTGTTTTCTTTTGTTGGGTGAGAATAATTATATATTTATAGTTAAACAATGCTTTATCTCTAACAAATTTCAACTAGCAAAATAACTGTTTCTCGTTACCAAAATAAAACAAAAAATCATCACCTTTTATATAATTTATTATAAAGAACAATATATAAATGACGTGGGTGTAGATCTAATTGAAATATAAATGTGTACCCTAGTTTTAATGGCACCCAGATACTTTAGCTCTTTGTTAACAATATTTTTCACAATAAATTTGTGTTTGCATCAGTTTATTGACAATGTACTTCCAAAAACATAAATGTATATGTTGGCATGTGGAAAATAATTACTCCCACGACTTTCAGTATTTGTATGTTTATTGGCCGTTAAACTTTAGTGTCTTTCAACAAATGTTTTCTCAAAGCAGGAATACGTTTTTATGCCTTAGAAGAAAAAAAAATAAAGTTCGCTTTAAACAAAGGTAAATATTTTAGCTTAACTGCCAAAAGGGATATTGATGTTTCAAGTAGAATATGAGAACTTCATACCTCCCAACAGTCCTGCTTTGCATGGGACAGTCCTGCTTTTTGGGACAGAGATAGAGCTCAGTGGAACAGAAGGACTCAGGACCACAATCCTGCGGTCCTATTCACATTCTCCGGTGTCCCAGATACCAGAGAATGCTTATTGCTCATGCGCAGCACTGTGCACATGCGCAGTAGCGATCCTGGCTTCACATGCTGACAGTTGCTGACAGTGTTACCGCACATGAGCGTTTGCACTGACACCCCCCCTCCCCAGACTCCATCCCTCCAGTGTTCCAATTCGCCTGGGAGGCAAAGATGGGAGGTATGTAAGTACAGGAATTCTAAATGCCTTGAAAGGACTGTTTTATAAAAACATTGTATTTAATGTGCAAGTAGAGAATTAAACATGATTGAAAATGATCTATACATTGGGTTAGAAAAACTGCAGGTAAAGCCTAAACTAGGAGAAAAATTTGTTTTAAATGTGTTTGTGGCATCAAATATTTATGACATCACGTGTGGCTTTATATGCAAATTAACTGGTTTGCGGTGGGAATGGTGTAATTTATATATCAAGCTACAGGTGATGTCATAAGCAGGAGACTCCACAGACACATTTAAAAAACATTGTTCTCCTAATTTAGGTATTTGAATGCAATTCTGCTAACACAATGTATAGATAGTTTTTTTAATCTCTACAGTCACAGGATAAACAATGTTTAGGTGATACAGTCCTTTTAATAAATCCATGTAAGGCAATATAAGAGCATAAACAATACTAGTTATGTGAATAGTGAAAAACTATCCACTTACGAACAAAAGTTAGTGGTGCATTTTTGAATATGTTGAAGAAATCCCTTTTCACTGGTTTTTAATACCAATTAATGATATTCAATAGCCTTAGATAAAAATTCAGGTCATTGAATAGAGCCCAAAGTCTCCATGAGAGTTGCCTTTTCCAATGGGAAATGTGAACATTTATCCAGAGCCCAGCATCAAAAGGGGCCTGTAGTCAAATGCAGTTGTTAAATGCACAAAAAGTGTGGATAATTGAGAAAATGTAAAAAACAACTTCATAAGAGGTGCCCATCTTCCACCACACTCCAAACATGGTATTATATAGAATGGAGAAATACATTGTCCACAGCTCAATTCAAACCAAAATTAGGGAGAAAGAGAATATAAGAGGAGGACTAATAGTGTGCTATGTTTTTTAACTTGTCATTGGTTTTGTAAATCTGGATATAATTGAGAGTCGAGAGTTGTGGGTATTATAAAAAGTTCTGCCCAGGGCCCACTACTGCCCTAAAGCAGTTACATGTATCCTCTCTGTATCCATTACAACAGACTATTTTCATATATACACTGCTCAAGACAGCTTTTGAATCTCAGTCTAGGTTAGAGGTACAATCCCGATAAATCCACTCTTGTACAGCATATTTAATCCTTAATGAGATCTGGCAGACTGCATTGCGAAGCTTGGGCCAGTTTTTATGTTACAGATGGATTTGTTAAATACACTTGTAATTAAAGAAAAGCATACAAAAAAAATCTTACTTCATCAGGAATGCAACATTAATACAATTGATCCAATATACAAAGAGAAACTTCAAAGCTTGTTCCAACACATTTCCTGGCATATCTCACGGTAACAAACCTTCACCTCTATTTACCTGACACCCTCAACTACCTACTAATCAACTACTTATTTCCTCACCTCATTAACCACATGACTTAACAATTAACAAAACTCACTAGACCATCTTGAATCCCAAGACACATTAGACATGTACATAGTTGAATTGTTTGGCTGGTTTTCTTTTTTTCCCCCATGTATTTAAGTCATAAAAGACAAAGATAAAAAAAAAAAGAGTATTGTGATATTGTATACTTTTTGTTATTTATTATGTCTACGCATACAATACATGCTATAAAAAAGTAATTAAGATAACCACATCATACAAAACTATTAATTCACTTATTATTGCATGAAAACAAAAAAAAAAGTCCAGACTTGCATAGAAATCATATAGTGACTCTCAAATCTTCAGTTTCTTTGTTTCAGGAACTGCATATAAATGTCTAAGATAGAAAGCTTTGTAATATAAGTAAAGGGATATTTTAAAGATAGCTGGCAATTCCATATATTTTCAGTTTAACCACTATCAGAATAGATCATTTCTGGCTTAGATTAGGATCTGGAGATTATTTTACTGTAAATAAAGTCAGGGAAGGATTTTTTGCCTATTATGTATATTTGCATATACTTGAGTAATTTTTTGGCAATATAAATATGTTCTTGTTATAATTAGGGTAACACATCTTCATTAAATGGTGTGTTAGAAACACTGATAAGTGATAACTCATATATTTTGATTACAGGCCAGTATGTCCATATGTTTGTCTCTTGATCCATCGTTTGGTTTATCCATCTCTCATTAGGAGTAATAATAACTTATGGTGTTACACTTATACCAGAGGTTCCAAAAATATTGGTAAGGTATTTTTGATATAACTATATATATCAGCCATAACATTATGACCACCTGCCTAATATTATGTTGGTCCCTGTTTGCCGGCAAATCAACCCTGACCCGTCGAGGCATGGACTCCACTAGACCTCTGAAGGTGTGCTGTGGTATCTGGCACCAAGATATTAGCAGCAGATCCTTTTAGTCCTCTTTGTTAAGAGTGGGACATCCATGGATTGCACTTGTTTGTCCAGCACATCCCACAGATGCTCAATTGGATTGCGATCTGGGAAATTTGGAGGCCAATGTTCCTCAATATATTCTATAGCCATGTTTTATTTATTTGTGGCAGGGCACATTATCCTACCATCAAGGAATCCCATTTCATGGTCTGCAACAATGCTTAGGTAGGTGATAAGTGTCAAAGTAACAACCACACTGCCTCCACCAACTTGCCACCCGTCAGTAGTCATAATGTTATGGCTGATGGTTGTATGTATTTTGGCCATTCAATTTTGTTTGTATAAAATATATATTTGTTTCCATAATGAATTGCATGTTTAAGCCAGTAAAAGATAAAGCATCAGAAACATTACTCTTTTATTAACTTAGAAAGAAACAACAAAAGTGAGATTTGCTGAAGTCAGATGAGGAAATAAAGCATTCCATCCATTCTTAGGTTTTAAATGAAATTCCATCTACATCTTGATCAAATATTTTTCAAAATGAACTATAAAGTTTACTTTTCTGTCTGTGGAGTAATCTTCTGAATTTAAAACATAGCTGTTTCTATAACACAGCAACCCAAAAACAAAAATTCAGGAATAGAAAAAAAAGCTATATAGTAAATGTTATTTCATATGTAGGACACAGAAGTTTATAGGCATTGCAGAAAATACAACAGGGTCTATTCAGGGCCAAACTGAGAATAAAGCTAGCCATGGAAAAATAATGTAAACTAGCCCCATATTATTGTACCATTATGTTATTATACTGAATAGGGAATAGGGAAAAAAACATACATTTTTAAAGCACATTTAAAAATGCTGTTTAAACATGAGACACATAAAAGGAGATAAGGGGTTATATGTAAATATTAAATTCTGGTGCTAAGTTGTAAAACTGAAATAGGAATTAGCCAGCTCGAGGGCATATGGCTTACAAGGAAATATTCCGGCATCCTGGTAGGCCAATCCATTATGGTTTCTGTAAACAGTGAACTTTGGTGAACTGACAAGAGAATAGCAATAATTAGTCTTTAAAGGGAAAGTCTAGGCACCCAAGTTAGTCTGGTGCAATTTAAAGTCTAAAGTGTAGCTTTAAAGTGTAGCACACAGGCTTTATGCAATGCAAATACATGCATGCACTCAGTTTTAATCCCATTTTTATTTCTCAACTCTAGCCCTCCCCCAGTGGCCATGGTCTGCTCCAAACACAGTGCATCTGCACAGGGTCTGAAGCAAAGAACTGAACTGTGAATGTGTCTGTGAACGCTTCTTTTCTGTCTGGGAAGCAAGTGGCTTTATAAGGTGAGTTGGAGGAGCATGCATAGTGCCTCCCTGATAATGAGACACAGAGCTGATCAGAAGCTCAGTGTAATCTTGGGCTGCAGATCAGTTGGCTGCTTCATTTAGATGCACATGTCACTCGGCATATTTGTGCCTTTATTTGTCCTCTGAAGGTTTTTTGCATTGTCATAGATAGAAGTTGAGTCCACTGACCTCTATAGAATGCCCTACAGCACTCCTACATACAACCTAATTACAGTGAGTTCCAGAATTGGAGATCACATTCCAGCACACTGCATCTTTAAGGAGCACTCTTTAGAGGTCTGTGTCAATGGAGGAATCACAAATTTATGAAATTATTGCTTGAGTTTCGTCACTTGCTATGTATAAAAAAGTCACACCATTGTGCCTATTATAGCTCACTTGATTAGACTGCAGTTCTAATCCTAACCTGGATTAGATCTAATTCTAATCCAAACTTAGTTATCTACACTAACAGAAAGTTGCAAAGTGAGAAAAAATGCTTGCATATTGAAAATAAAAAGTCACAGTTTTGGATATGTTTACTATACAGGTACAAGATTAATAACCTGGCTAAAGGAATCAGGATTAGACATAAAGAACCATTACTTATACAAAACTTGTCTCTAGATATTTTTGATGGGCCTAATTCCCATGTTGGTTTATGAGAGCAATTATTAATTTGTGTTTGGCTCTATACCTTGAATTACTTCACCTTATTTATTGTTTGTTCATCTTATCTGCATTAGGCTTGGTCCTTTATGATCTTGGGAATGTCTAGAGAAATACTGAATTAAGGCTGTGCTATGGGGGTTATTGTTTTATATGCTACTATTTTGGGTGTATTGCCTTTTATTGCTTTTATATAGTTAGTTCACCACAGTTCCCTGTTTCGTATATATGCCCCAAAATGTACTATTCTCGGAATATCAGGAAGTTCCACAGGATTTAATAATGAACCTGTTCTTATCCATACAAAAGAATTGCTTGTTAAGTTGCCTAGGACCTTTTCACCATAGTTACCAAGGACACTTTGATTCCAATGTTATCAATTGATAAAGACAAACAAGCAATCGTTCCTGAAGCTTGGTCCTGTGTAGATAGTGTTTGCTAAGTGATGGTAATTGCAGATAAGATAGTCATGCTCCAAAAGGCGGTATGCTTGCACAAATATAAAAATAGCACCTGTCCTATGTAGCACTAGTTTGGATTTGGTTTAGATTTAAAATACACATTCTACTTATTTTTTTTTTATTTTCTATTACACAATTCACGAGAATAGTTTCTTAAATTAAAGTAGATACAGTTCACATCCCGGGGGGGACTTGACCATTATAATTCAATCACAAGCCCCTGTTTTGCAGGGATAATATAGTGCACTTGAAAAATGTTTAGTGTATTTTGTAATCAGTTGCATTTCTTTCAGAATAAATCTTGCTATGCAAATAATTACAACAAAACCTACAGAATATTCTAGTGATCTATGGCTCAAATCCAAATCTTAAACAAACAACAAAACGTAAGGTTATTTATGATAATAATAATAATAATAATAACATTAGTTTTTATAAAATGCCCTTTACCCAGAAGAAACTTAAAATTTGTTATATCACAACCTTGGACTTAACCAAGTCACTAACTGAAAATAGCACTCAATGTTACGTCATGGTATATTATTATCGTACAGTATGTGTTGATTATACTATTTCCATTTTGGGATCCGAGGATTCCTTTCTGACACTTGCTGAGATTATTGTTCTTCTTCCTTCTTTTGTATGTATAGTTTTGCATATGCAGTATATGTAAAAGTAGATGACGGTGGTACAGTTTACTATGTGGACATAGTACATGTCTTCTTTTTTCATTTCATAACCAAAAGTGACATCATGACTAGGGATCTGCAACATTGAATTTAAAAACAATATGAAAAACGATCTGCATATTATGTCAAATAAATTGCAGAAAATAATATGTTTTAAATGTAACGTTGTGGCTTGATATGCAATTCTTTTCACACAATACATATATATTTTTTATTCTCTACATCCACAGTATGAGCAATGTTTAGGTTGACCCTAAATGTTTAGAGACCCTTTATGAGGCGGCAACCGAAAGGCAACTGCACCTTTTTTAGGTTGTCGTTATGCAAACGCTAAACATGCTACATTGTCCAATAAGTGTGTGTTTGTTGTGGTTTAGAAATATAGGCAGTTGAGACAGAGACGGACACACGAGACAGACATCTAGATTGTCTGCTACTTATCTCTATGTCCAATTTCCATCTCCTAGTACAAGAGTTTGGTAAAGTGCTACCCTATCAGTGAAAAGAAGGTTCAATTACAAGAGTATACTGAATATTAATGTATATTGCCACACATGGTGATATGAGTAGCTAAGCTTATTTTCAGACAATTTTATGAAGCAACATGTTTTGGTATTACTGTATTCATGTACTCTGCTAGAAGGCACAGATAATTTAAGCTAATTGAATTGCCTCTCTAAGGAAGTTTCATCTTTCTTTTTGTAAAAATTATATAAAGAGCATCACTCATACAAAATATTATATTGATGTTACTAAGTTTGGACAGCAAAACATAATATTTTATCATTTGTAATAAATGTTTAGACATTTTACAGAGGCATTTTTCTGTCCAGAAGACAAAAGATTAGCAAGTAGTTTGTAATTAACATAAAAGTTGAGAATCAAGGCATATTAAATCATTGTATTCCTCTGGTAGCGGAAAAAAGTATTACTTAATGTATTTTTAGTCTATTTTATGAGGATTTATAATCCACATTTAATAACAAATAAAAAAAGGTGAAATAATAAGAGCTATAAAATTAAAGTATAATATAAATGTGTTTATAAAGTCTCAAACCAGTGTAATATCATCCTAAATACATATGATATATCAAATATAAACTGTAAATTCAAAAAGTGGTGTAACTCAACCAAAAACAACAATTCTAGGTGAAACAAATTTAAAATATATATTTAAATTAAAATAGAATATGAACTTCTTTCCCAAATAGTCTTGGATCCCGGTACTCAAAAAGACAATATAACACAGCACCATAGTGCTTAATGTTGTATGTACTAGTGTACAAAAATATAGTGCACTATTGTGAGATTTGACGCATGTGCCCTACATTTGGCCGAGATTCATGTAATTGGCTGCCTCAGCAGCTTTTGCATTGGTTATAACATCTAAATCTTGTGTACGAGTTTAACTAATGGGATCTTCTGATGCCTGTTGTGGAAGTAAGGGGGTGGAGTCATGACAGGGACCATTAGACAATAGACTACATATATAATTAGACATTAGATATTGCACTGTGGAGACAATGTCGGGCAATTACAGGTTCAGTTACACAATTCAGTTTCCTCTCTATGTAGTGGTGGTAAAAACATAGTCCATGTAAATAAAAATTAAACAAATGTCTGCATGTATAAGCAAATTGGATTGTGTCCAACCTTCTGGTCTCAATGCGCACGACAAATTAGCACATTATGTGTAATTGACAGAATATGCTGAGGTACAGGAAATATGTTAGAACTGACCCTATTAAATTATTTGATTAATGGAGAAATTCTTAAAATTTGATATGTAAGTTTTATGCATAAATGCTTGCTAAATATGTATATATTTACACCAAGATTTCCTTAGGAAAGTACGTAACTGTGATTGTTTGTAATAAATTATAAACCCATAGAATTCTTTAGAGTGAGTCTACTTTCAGTATTAAACCTCTAGAATTCTTTACAGTGCGAGTCTACTTTCAGTATTAAACATCTAGAATTCTGTACAGTGAGAGTCTACTTTCAGTATTAAACCTCTAGAATTCTGTACAGTGAGAGTCTACTTTCAATAATAAACCCCTAGAATTCTTGTCAGCGAGAGTCTACTTTCAGTATTAAACCTCTAGAATTCTTTACAGTGAGAGTCTACTTTCAATAATAAACCCCTAGAATTCTTGTCAGTGAGAGTCTACTTTCAGTATTAAACCTCTAGAATTCTTGACAGTGAGAGTCTACTTTCAATATGAAACAGCAATAAATCTTGACAGGTCTACTTTCAGTATTAAACCCCTAGAATTCTTGGCAGTGAGAGTCTACTTTCAGTATTAAACCCCTAGAATTCTTGACAGTGAGAGTCTACTTTCAATAATAAACCGCAATAAATCTTGACAGTAAGGGTCTACTTTCAATAATAAACCCCTAGAATACTTCACAGTGACAGTCTGCTTTCAATAATAATGCTCAATATAGCAGGTTTGCACTCGATGAGTGGGTGCCCGTTCGAGATCTCCACCCCGATCGCCACAATATAAGAAAAAAATGAAACAACGGCCAGCACACAAAGCTGGAAAAAGACCCTCCCAAGGGTTGAAATGTTGCTGTTGGAATAAAGTCCATGTTTGTTGTTTAAGTGCTGGTCCTTCTAAGTTCCTTTATTTCTTATACTTTCGTTAATAAACCCCTCAAATTCTTGACAGCAAGAGCACTTAGTTATGATAGACTTATCATAACTGAAACACCAAGCTTTCAACAACATAATAAATTAAATTTATAGCTCATTTGCAATTTAATAACCTATATTAAGTCTCTTATTTTTGTGTTCTTAGATTTGTTTAAACATTCAGTCTTATCATTAAACCCTTAATAAAATGTTCTGCTTCATCCTACTTTGTGCAATTACATCTTACTCTCGCATGCCACAATCCTGATTTATATAAACGCTGTGGGTAAAATTAAAATATAAACAATAAAGTATAAATTAGAGAAAGCAACAGCACCTCACCCCTCCCTTTAAACCATAAGTGATTTTAATAAAAGGAAAGTCTGCCATACTCAACTTAAATTAATCAATAACATTTGGATCTTTTCAGTGCTTTAACTTTTTTGTCTTAATTGCTCATTTTTTTTTACCCCGTACACTTAGGTGTGCATTAATTGATTTTTTTTTTTTTAACCGTAACCAGAATAAATGGCTTGCTAAAAAAATTAATACAAAACCTGATTAATTGATAAGGAGGTTGGCAGTGGTTTGAATAATTCTACAGAGTAATGTAATATATTCCATATCGCAGATGCGATGTTAATTTTACCAAAACATGTAGCGCTAATGTAATGCAATTAATCATATGTTTTGGGATATTGGCAGGACTAAATTGTCACCAGCAGACATAGAATGAGATGCTTCTGTACATTACACTGATTCTTTCTGTGCTATTATAAGAATAAATTGAAGCTTGCTGTTCTCATGTGATAATATTCTCAATACTTAACGTACTCTTTATGACACATTTACCAACAGTTTCGTGGGAGGACAAAAGGTGCAATTAATGCATTGAAAATGCTCTTTGGAAGAAACAAATATAAATGGAGTTACTTGACATGAAAATGAATGTGTTTCAATGCCTTTATGTTCATACAACATGCTCTTAAGGGTGTTGAACAAAGTAAAAAGTGCATGGATAATGGAGGGTTGGTTGGAAAAGCTTTTGCTTATTAAAAGTGTGTGAGTGGTATATTATTTGTTAAATGCAGGTAAATAAAATTGGTAAAGGTAAAGCTTTGAGATAAACCCTGCAAAGGTAACTCTGGGCCTCTGGGTCACTAGACTTACCAATTAGCCAGTGTTTTACCTGAAGGTGGTAGAAATTTGGCTTCAGTCCAGCCATTAATTCAATTGGTTTAATGGCTGGCATTTTTTTTTTTTTTTGCAGAAAAGAATGGAGCCTGACGAGGCCATGTAGGCCGAAACGTAGGTCTGTGGTTTGCTGTGTTCCTCGTGTAGAGGGTAATAGCCATGCATTTCGGATCTGGACTGCCCTTATGGGTGGGATCAGTCTGAAATGCTAATAGAGTGGTTCCTTTGCAATGGTGTAAGCAGGCAAAAAATGGAGTTGCTCTCCCGAGTAGGTATTATCCTACAGGACAGACTATTGCAGTACTGTTTGTTCTCGGGCATTGTAGCACCCACCCCACTCTTTGTCGCCAAAGAATGGAACCCCACTAGTCACATATGTTCATGTGTCATTAACAGTCCCAATCCCTAAACAATGAACTGGGGAGTCCTCCTCTCTTCCCGGAGTTCAGTCGTACTACCCTTCAGATACATTACAAACTGCTTGTGCTCCCCTCTGAGAAAGTGCTGTAATTAGCCATTACTGTGGAATAAGCCTCTCTTGGCTGTTGAATGCAGATAAATGGGGTTTAAGCCACCTCTATGTGCAACACAATAAGGGCTTGAGAAAACAAGCATGTATGTTGCAATGGCAATGGCAGTGACTTAAACTTTGTTTGCAGTTTTTAGGAGATAGAAACACTTCAAGAACTCAACTCAACTAAACAAAATCAGAACTGTTTCTCTTTCTTTACTTTACAGGATTCAGCATAAGGACACATGAGATATATGTATAGTGTAGTGGATGAATGGAATAGTCTTCCAGCGGAAGGGGTATAGGTAAAGACTGTGGAGTTTAAGCATGCATGAGATAGGCATACGTCTATAGTAGATATACAATAGGGCCAGGGACTCATGAAAGTATTTAGAAAATATTTAGAAAATTGGGCATACATAATTCAAGAAAACTATTATCCTTAAGCAGTTACTATTGTTCCAGACACGGCAGATGGAACAGTTCCTTTAATTTATCTTATTTCTCTTTCCAGATATATAAAAATCTGCCACACTCTAATGATAATGTATAATGATAATTGTCCTTACCACTAGAAGGTATATACAGCTAGACACATGGGCTATGTTCCTCTTATGTATTACCTATGTTTCAATAAATGAGTGTATAGAAAGGCTGCTTCATCATACAATATTTATTGTAACCTCCACCCCTATGTAACATAGTAATTTAGGTTGAAAAAAGACACAAGTCCATAAAGTTCAACCCATCTACCTATCATTCCAGCTTTTGATCCAAAAGAAGGCAAAACCCCCTAAGGAAGCTATTTTGAATTCTACCCTTCTAGGGGGAAAATTTTCTTCTTGACTCCAAAGTGCAATCATATTTCTCCTTGGATCAATAATCTCTATTATCAATGCATATTATGTTATTAATAGCCCTGTATGTTCTGCTTTTCTAAAATGTAAGTGTATTGCCCATGATATCTAGTCTATACACTACTCTTATTTCTGATGTAATGACTGTAGGGCTGTCCCTCCTTGAGATCTTTGCAGATTGCAGTTTGAGATGGATTAGTATTATTGGTAGGTAGGACTTTCGATCACGTTTATCAAATAAAAAGATGTGTAAGCTGTGTCTAGAAAATTTAACAAGGCTGCATCAACATGTTCTTACAATTGAATGTTGAAATAAAAAATAAAATCTGGAATCTGAAGTAAACAAATGGAGCCAGATGCTAATAATTTGACTTAAATGATCGATGAAGAACATTTGGTCAATAGGTCCTTCTACAGGGGGAACTGACACACATTCTGTCCTCTTTCCTATCCTATCCCTTGCACAGAGGCGGGGGAATAAAATGTGAACTGTAAGGGATGTGAGTGTCCCTGTGACACCTCATCAATCAGAGGAATGGAAGATGTATGATTCGCCTGAAGTAGGTGAATGTGGAGCCGAATGGCCAAATCGGCCATTTTGGATCACTGTAATCAAATTGAAGTCTAAGTGAAATAACTTCATATATCTATTTATGCAATATTAATAGTCAAGGTACAATTAATTCTAAGGTTATTTATTGTCTCCTCCACACACCTTTCCTTTCTCATTAATGTCTTAATTGCCTGTAAATCATTCATCATATAATACACTGAAGCCTTCTTTATGAAGAACGAAGGGTACGGTTAATTCGGCAGATGGCATTTGTTTGTGTGTTCATCTGAATCTATATTTTTCACATTATGTTTTTTCTGACCTTGCAAGAACAATTTAAATGTATTGATTTCATATTTCAATGTATTAGGCATCCCATGCATGCTCCAAAAAGTGCTATTGATTGGATGAGGCATGGTTAAGATCAATGGCCATACTTATGACACATGGGCTATCTCAGAAACAATAATATTCCCAACTGAGTAAGTGATGGAAGCAGCAATTTCAATTCAGCAGGAGGAGGCTTGCAAAATATAGTTATTTTGTGCCAAAAAATTTAAGTACTCTTACACTCTGCTGCTCTGCAGGAACCCTGATTGCCTGGATACTTCACATGTTCATATGGCGTATACTTAACTGGCACATATTTATATTGGCCACAAGTTCAGCAGACCTGAACCATATGTACACATTATGTCGTAGAACCATTTTACAAAAACATGTGCACTTACCTATTGATATAACACAACCTTCATTCCTAGTGACCTCATTGACTATTTAACACAACCTTCATTCCTGTGAAGAACGTACCGTAGTTCTGAAGTGGAGCCCCAATTTGCAGAAGTGACAGCCCTTGCCAGACACCACAATACTGGAGAGTATGGTGAGCTGCAGTAGTGATATCGGGCACGAGTGTCAACAGAAGAATCGTCAGGAGAAAGCCGGGTCGGGGAGCCAGAAGGTAGAGGAGTCGAAAAACAGGCCGGGGTCGGGTTTCCAGAAGACAGCATAAACCAGGGATGAAGCCAAATCACGGGAACCAGAAAACAGGAGAATCCAAATAGAGAAGCCGGGTCGAAAACAGGAACAAATCAGGTAGAAACGCAGAGAACAACTAACACAGGAACTAGCTTGGTAATACTCAAGCAATTTGTGAAAATGCGCGCCTTGATTTTAAAGGGCTACAGCTCCGCCCCCGTGACGTGTGATACGTGCGCCATGCTGTCCGTTTCCATAGCGACGCTTGGGACAGGAAAGCTACAGAATTGTTGCACGCGCGCGTGAGTTGCCATTGCCGCGCGCGCACTAAGCGGGGGGTCTGACGGTGAGGGACACGGGAGCTGCGAGTACCCGATCGTGGGGACCTCCTGGTGACCGATCTGGTAGGGTGGTGACGGGGGGTACCTTTGCTGACCTTACAATTCCTAGTGACCTCATTGACTATTTCCTACTGGAAACTTATTATGGAGGACTATTTTCCTACTTCCTATCTCCAAACTCAATCTATGTATTTAGTTGTAAATTATACTGTTACGCTACCTTCTTTATATATTTATGACAACATATATGATACCTGTCAGACATTTAAGTACATGATTATCAGTGCTCTCAATTGTCTACAAACAGTTAGTTGATAAGCTTATATTTGTAAGCGAATTGCATCAGCTTGAATATTTGGAAACTACATGTCCCATGATGCTCAGTCAGTTGCAATGCACCTACAATGCTAAGGCTGTCTGAGCATCATGGAACATGTAGTTCTCAGTTACCTGCAGTGCTAAGGTTAGCCATCATTAGGGGATGGTAACCAATTAACTAACCAAGAACCTGATCCCACTGAACCATGTTAAATTGTTAACTGATTTGCATTTGATCCCATTTGACTTCTACACACTGCAAGGCAGCATGTAAAAGTTAAATGTAACAAATGGTAGACCCCATATTATAACACTCACGTAAGCAAGTGAGAAATGAACAGAGGAACCGAGTTCAATGCAGGCACTAATGTGTCTATTATGTAAAGGCCACAAGCTACAATGTAACAGAATACTTCCAAATAGATCACAATGACGATTTAGCATGAAGATGAATAATATCCAAAGATAAGATCCAACAGCAAGGTGATGAACCAGTAGCATTGTTTTACTCACACAGCATCCAAGCGTCATCAACGATGTGAAGGACATTCTAATGTTATTTTGTTTCTTTGTATATTAAGTCAATGCATAACTTAAGACACTTGACATACACTAAATCTATTTTTCACTTTCAAGCATGCAGCCATCTTTCAATCATACACCTGAGGCATTTAACAAGTAGATTGTAATTTCCTCTATCACTCAATACATGTTTCACACATCCCAAGTCATAAATCTTTGTCACCTTTGCTTCCAGCACAGCAGGAGCTGTGTCCATCCACTGGAGAATTCTACAAAGTGAGATTACATTTTATTTGCCTGAATTCTTTATTAAATGTATGTTTTTCAGACATAACAACATAACATAGGGGGTCTTTTCACTAAAATTTGAGATTGGAGGCCGACAAACAGCTCCTAAATAAGAATGAATTATTTGAATAGTGTTTATGTAGAACTAAAGTAAGTTTACATTTTCTCTCCAACCACTTTTGTATTGCTGGGATGTTATTGGTACCGCTGGCAGTTTGATGTTGCTAAGTTTCTAATCTTGGTGAGATTATGTTCATCAATGTGGCTTATAACTAACCAGTTTAGCTCAATATGGAGTCATTGAAAGTTTGTTCAATTTTCCTGATTCTTTTGATACAGTTTCTTCTATTGAAGCCGATAGAGGCGAAACGCGTAGCGACTGAACTCACCTGCCTTCACCCAAAGGACTCTTCTTTTATTTATGTATTTACATGTTATATGTTAAAGAACACTGCGGAAGTTCGTTTTTCCTATACAGACGGAAGTGGCGCACACCTTGCAGTTTAAAGGAAACTCTTTATGTAAACAGTTATTGTTCTTTTATTAAATATGTTGTTTTCTACCACTCATTTGCCAACATTTATAAAAAAAAATAATTAAATAATCTTTGTTATTGCTTTCTTTGGACTATTATTAATTGTAAAGTACATTTTTACAAGATTAGTTGTAAAATACAGAATGATCTCAACCTTAGCTGAGCTGCTTGGAGTAGCTTTCAATGCACTTGTATGTATAAAACACTTTCTGTAACTATACCAAGAAAGCAAGACACCCTCTAATTTATCTTAATTATAAGCAAACATCATTCACTAGAACTGTACAAAGGACACAAGGTCACCTGCTAAGACTTGAAGAAATGAGATTAAGTCACGTTAACGAAAGGGATTTTTTTATGGTAAGAACAATAAAGATATAACATTCTCTAAACAAACACGTGAAAAAGTGCGCTGTAACCCAACACTCTAATACACACAAAGAAAATCTGAAAATGGGAATTACCGTTAAATATAACGTAATCAGCTCGGTGTAAACCAGAAGGGATAAAAACAGAAATAATAATAATATAGTTCAATAGTGGCAATATTCAAAATTAAGTGATGATACACTCACATCTTCCAGAGCAGAGTTCTGCTCAGTCTATAAGGTGTCCAGGGAGCCCACAGGGGGTTAATGATCCAGTAGATCTCCAAAGAATAAGAGAGAGTGAAGAGGAGACTTTTAGTATGAGTAAATTTAATAAAAGAAAAAGGTACATACAATCTTACATCATAGATCACAGGATTCAGCATAAGCATGCACAATGGTAAAGAGCCAAATGTCCAAAGCCAGTCCCAAAGGTCTCCTCTCCTTCACTTCACTTCACATTCTCTACCTCAAGAGGTGGTGCTATCAGGAACATTAGATCCCTTCAAAGGGGGCCTGGATACTATTTTTTAAATAATCACAAAATTACTTTACAACATGACCCAACAATAGGGTCTTCATCAGGAACATGCACGTGAACATAGTGAGGAATATGAGCAATATAATATTTCACATACATTGTATTTAATGTGTCATAGTACCCTAGAGGACAGCCCCCTGTTTTACACTGATACTGCCAACATTGTTATTACTTACCTAATTACGTCTAAGAAACAAATATTTATCATGAGGCATCATATGTAGGAAATTATGCTACTAACCTTCTACTCTCTAACAATGACTTAATTTCACTCTGTGACAAGAGATACATAAAATCCATTAGCAGGACGGGAGCAGGGAGGTGGTAAGGTGGCAATAGATGTCTGTTGTGTCACTATTACACCACTGCTGGATGTCTGACCTTCAGTAAAGAGAGACCCTGAGGAGGCAATGTATTCACTCCTATTAGTGGCCTGAGTAAGCTTTGTGGCTTACAAAAGCAGACAAAAAGAATTGCACGGTGCACCATAACTTCCTTGGAGCATGAGTGTTTTGATAGAAGTTGTATCAGTCATAGTTCTCAAGCTGAGAGGGCATCAAAGGGAAGCCAGAGACGCTGGTCAAAGGTCACTGTGATGCAATTGACCTATACGAATGTGAGCAGGGATATAATGGTTATTGTGTGAAGACCTCATATCATCCCAATTGTCTGAACACAATGACCGTATTTTAATCTCTTCAGTTCAGAGACAAGAAATGCAGTTCTGTAGTGCTATAAAACATTCGTCAAACTCTAAACACTGTTACAATTTATTTCAAATTATTAAACTTCTTTGATAATATTTTTTTTCTCCTTTCTTTTGGTAACGACAGCATTGCTTATACCCTGTGAAAATGGCATAAGGAAAATGATGTTTGGCGCATGTGACATATTTACTCTGTTTTTCAAGATATGTTTACTTCAGTGGATTTGAATACAATGTTTTTTTTACATGCATGTTAGGCAGTTTTGCTAAATAAACCTACTTATCAGATTGTTGTAAAGCATACACAACAACCATAACATAGGTAGACCATACCCTCTTTTTCCTCACACTGATCCTGTTCTTGACAAACTCAACCTCAACCACAGTCTGAACTTATTAATTCAAATCACAAGGCTTTACCTACTCTGCTTTAAATTGCCCTACTATAGCTTTTTACATATGTCTCCCATTTACCAACACATCTTAGATACAAAGATAAATCTTGACATGTTCTGTATGGTCCTAGCAGTGCATTACAATCAAATCGAATCCCTGGTTTAACCTTTCACTCACTGAAAGGATGACAGACAAATGATGATCAACGAAAAAAAGGGTTGCCAATTTGTGATTAAGAAATATAAAACATTTTTAAAACTGAACTTTTTTTCCTACATTAACTACTTTAACAAACAGTTAGAAATGTGATTTTGAAAAACAGTAAGTGACAACCCAGAGTGCAGAGTAGTCAAAGTTCTAACAAAAAAGGAACATTTTAGTACAGACTGCAATGTAAAGCTTAACAAAACAAAATATGCACTCAAATATAGCGTGTCCTTCTTGTAGTGTAACGGCCATTACTCCTTTCAGCCTTACGACAATAACATATGCTGTTCATAATATGTCAAAACATCTCAAGATGTGTTTGAACTTACATAGAGGTTCGAATAGTTATGTTCTATTTTGATGTTGTTTCTTTGAGGACAACAAAAATGGAAATCTCTGCACAGAACAGATCTTATAAAAGAGATGGAAATACATATAAATGTGTACAGATTTAACAATTTAGTATACAAGGAGATTTGGGGAATAAACACTTGCGATCATAACACATTTCTGTCTCTTTATAAATTACTGAAAAAAAAAACTCCTCTGTAATATACCGTGCAATTTTGGGCACCTGTCCAAAAAAAAAAGCAGAATGGGTTCAGAGGTAGGCTACAAATTTCATTAAAATGATTGAAGACGTTGGCTATGAAAAAAATACTTTCCAAATTGGAATTGTTTTCTATGCCAATTACAAACATAGTCAAGTTCAATACTAAGTTTAACAATAATCCAAGAGCACTGCCAAGTATGATGGCACTTATACCTTTAATCTTCATAAATGAATGAACCCACACAGAAAAGTGGAAAATGGCTGAGAAGCAGAGAAATACCCAACCTTATGCATTTCAAACCCCAGGTGGGTTCTCAGTCATGATTACGCCTATGATTAGGACCCACATCTGACTTTTATTGTTTAGATCAAGTTCAATACAATGACCATTCACAGGATCCATTCGTAAATCAAACTTTTCATATGACAAGGAGAGAAAATCTTAAACACCCGAAACATCGTTTTACTGCTAGTAAGTTGTTTTCCAAGATTTCATTAATCCCTTTAACACATGAATGGATGTCTTTCTAGCATATGCATGGCTATAAGGTAATGGTCATACATGGTGAACCAACCCAACTTCCCTTGGAGTCAGGACTAGGTGAAAGTAAAAGTGTGCCATTAGGTTTTATTGCCTTCTTCTAGAACTGATGGACTACATGCCTTTTTCAACCTAATTAACAATCTAAGTATGGAATCAGGACCAAACTCTTGCAGCACCCTATTGCTGAAACCTATTAGACAGGTTGGGTTGCCTATAGATGTAGCCACAGTTAGTAACCGATAGTTCTATCATATCATATTCAAATACAGTCACGTGTATTAAAAAAGTAGCAAAAGTGTTTTGACAATAATAATTATAATATGTGATTTCTGTAACAGTCCATGATATCGGATGTCAATGCCAAGAGTGGTATTCATGCCTTTTTCTTCATAAACCCAGATGTGGACCTGGCATATAGAGGGACACTAACATTGATACCTTCATCTCCCCAATTGACTATCCCCTTCTTGAAAGTTAAGTTAATATAATGTGTACAGGTGCTTTAATATAGTTAGGAGTGATCAGGTTTTTTCATATGCATCTCATGGTTATATAGGGTCTGATAGTGTTGGGTTGCCTATAGATGTAGCTACACTTAGTAACCAATAGTTCTATCACTTATAATTTTGTGTCAAGTAAATAAAGATGCAGATCGATGAAGATTGCTTATGAGAAAAAAGATGGGCTTAACTGAGAAAGTCATCCCTTTACAATAAATTCACTATTTTTGCAACAAAACCATCTACATGTCACTCAGAAAGTCGACAGCTAAGAAATACTGTATCATTATGTAGAGAAAGAGGAGGAGACAGGAACTAGGAGGAATCAGACTCAGATATGCAAACAGCAATCGGGTGCATGCGGCAAGATCTTATTGTGATCCAGTCAACAAAAATAAAATGTTGACTGTTCCCGATGAATACACATTTTAATATTAGTATGTTTCTTACAACTGAAAAATTAACAAATGGTTTTTTTATTGCGGGGGACAGGTTACAATTCTCAAGACAATACATCAAACACTATTTTAGAAGGATACTATTTGAAATGGCAGATGCACTATAAATATTTTAATAGAAACAGATGTCCCATAAACAAACTTTTATAGCTTTTGTGTGTTTTTTTTAAAGATCAAAACATATTCAGAAACCCTTTTGAAAATAGATCCATAATCCCAAGATAGTGACAAAAGACTTAAAGACAAAAGACACAATTTTGATGTGTGAAAAGAAAGAATATATTTTCATTAGTACAGGCAGAAGGAATTTCATTATTTATACAAGAAAAAACAGGTGAAATCCAATGAGTTGCGATAGAAGCCTAGATGTTAAATATTACAGACTTTAGAATTAATTGATAACACTATCAGACCCTGTATAACCATGAGATTCACATGAAAAAACCTAATCACTCCTAACTATATTAAAGCACATGTACACATTATAGTAACTAAAGTTTCAAGAAGGGGATAGAGGTCAATTGGGGAGATGAAGGTATCATTGATAGTGTCGCTCTATATGCCAGGTCAGCTCTTTGCATTGACATCCGATAACATGGACTGTTACAGAAATCACATATTATAATTATTATTGTCAAAACACTTTTGATACTTTTTTAATACACGTGACTGTATCTGAATATGAAGGCTGATATAGGAAGTTGCAGATAAGATGAAAGTTTCATCTTACTGACTTAACTACATATGGTGCAGGGACATACCTGGTGGGTTTTCTCTGCTAGCAAATCCCAATTCACCCTACAAAATGCATAGGTAACTCTTTGAACACCATTTTTTTACTGATTTAACAACGCATCTGGCAGGGCTGCTCCTATTTATCAATGTATGCATGAAGCAAGGCAAACTGTTCTTCTTACATTAGAAACTTCTCATAAGCACATACAACACACCTGCAACATACTAGTTTTATATTTGCATATAGTTCGATATGGATCGTCATTGTTGAATGGGAAGCTTCTGCATAAAAATAGGATTAGGAACACATTGGAGGGCATGTTTAAACACGGCACACATGTAGACTGCGCCAAATACAGGTGCTATTGGCTTGTATGCCAATGTATAAAGCAGACTCACAGGAGTCTGCATTATCTACGCCAAATGTGTAGATTTAGGTTATTTCGGCGCTTGTTGCTTCGGCACAGCTTATGTATAAAAAAATCAGCGTCTGATTTGTGTCAGAAATAGAAAGTGTTTATGTTTAAATACAATAGAGGTTATGCATAAAAACTTCCATACTGCAAAGTTATAAAAAAAAGCATAATCACCTTAATACATATCAAACAGCAATGGGTCTTTTTTTTTTTTTCTATAAAACTCCCAACGTTTTGCAGCATGGGAGTTTTTATACATAACCCCCAATGTATTTAAACATAACCACTTTCTATTTTTGATGTATATTAAAAGTGGATCTGCCACTTCAGAAAACTTGACAGTAAGCATCATTGTTTAAAAAAAAAAAAAAACGTTTTACCATTATTCAGCAGTAAAAAAAAAAATAATAATTGCATGTGAACTTCCGTTGATTATATTTAATAAGTAAAGAACAATTAGAATAATCATCATTTTAATAAGAATCACTCTTGGTGATTAGGTTGGTTAGAATGTACAGAAATCTTCTATTAATAGCTTCTCCCACTTATTTTACATGGAAAAGAAATCAAAACTAATTTGTAAACTATAATCATCAGTACACATTAAAATACAAAATTCACACTTACAGCACAAGGGCATGCTAGACAGCCAGTCAATTAAAATTAATGATGCTGGGTGTATTTAGAATCTACATTAAGAAGATGCTAGCAAATTCCCTTGACTTCGTAAAATTTCTATTTTGTCCTTAAATAACCAAGAGTAGTGATATTAAAAAATGTAAACTATGACTAATTGAGTATGTGTCACTGATTTTCCTGACTTCAAATATATTCACCGGCTTTTTAAGGGAGGGCGATGCCCCAAGTGTCTTGTAGTCTTTATAAAAATATATTTTTGTATGACAATGCATGACACTATTTCTATCATTTTCATGCTTTATTGGATTGATTATTTACAAAACAATTTCATGGTCAATGGATAGCAAACTTTTTAATATACCTTAAAATTATACTGTTAATACTTTTTTTCTCTCACAATTATAGATCTATAATTTCCTTTCTTGTGACATGATTTTTTTTTAAAAAGAAAAAAAGGCTTAACGAGGGGGGTGACCTGGAGTGGAAAAATAGATGATCTTCAGTGGGTTATCCATCTCTCCACCAATGACTGGTCTTACGTCCTAATGATGGGTTTCTAGGCCGACCATTTCCTTTCTTACTCACTCAAGAAAATATCTCATAATAAACTAAAATTAACCTTTTCCTAAAAAGCACTATAACCCTACCACCCTTACTGCTTGTATAATGTATACTGAAACAGACAGACAAAAAAAAAAACACTTCCAAAAGGAGGAACCTTCAAAGATCTAAACAATCTCCTCTGAAAATGAACACTTTCATGTATATAATGCATGTGCCTCAAGCTTCTAAGGACTGTGAACCACAAGTAGACCAACTGATATTTACACATATTTTTGGGAGGTGAACATCAGGCTTGGACACACCATCTCCTTTACTAGCCATGTTATATATATTCAATCTGCCCTAGACGTTACTGATAAATGGAATGGGAATAAACAATACATGTATTTCTCAAGACTACATGCTATGTTCTTCATGCATAATCTGGTCATATATGATACAATAATAATATGTATTAGCATTTATGTAGTGCCTTTCTAATAGTGGGACCCAAAGCACTATATAGCGCAAGCACTAGGAATTAACCAACTCGGCAACTGAATAATTCATGTTATTATTACCAAACTGATGGTACTCATTTATCGACCTCAGAACAATAAAGAACTGAGTTTGCCCTGCTGGGCTTTGAACAGGATCTGTAGTCTTGCCAACTGAGCTATCTCACCTAAGCTATGAGCTTTTGTTTACTTGCTTCCTCTGGTGGAGGAGATGTGTCCAATTCACATGACTTTAGGGTGAGGTTTGGTCTGGCATGACTGTTAAATGAATAATGAGGAACACACAGGACATTGCACTGGCACTGTAAAATGAGCATTAAAGTGAAAACGAAAAATAATTTCAGTAACTAGCGTCCACAGGTAATAGACTCATCTTCCTCATTAAATAAACTTTAGTCAGACAGTTTGCTGCAAGGTGGTTATTTTGCAAGTGAAGAATCCATCCATCTCCTAGAACAAAACTGCAATGAACCTAGGCCATATTAATGACTGTGTATATCAAATATATGCTTATTCACACTTGTAGGTCTTGACACTGTGAGTTCTGCCATATGCCCATATTGCACACATTCCCCAGCCATTATATTCATAAACTCTGTTATTAGGAGTTCATTGGCCTTAGTATGTGGGACTAAGGGTATTTGAAAAGTGCTGTTCAGTGCTATAAAACAGGAGTTTCTTTCAAGACATCTGCATCAAGCAAGCATATAATAAAGTGTTTATAAGATCATATAATAGCATTTGCTGAATTGTTTCTCATTAATGGAATGCAAGGGGTATGGTTTTTAGCAAGCTTTGTGTGCTGTGATGCCCATAAAAAATTAGGGCCCAAACAGGCGTAATTCTTTTTTTTTTTTTTTTTCTCTTTTTTCCTTTTAATTGATATTACAATATTATACAATAACAATAATACATAAAATTGTAACAATCATATCAATACAATATTATGACATTACAATACTGTACAAAAAACAATAATACACAAAATTGTAACAATTATAATGATACAATACATTATATATATGATAAATTCAATAATTATAATAAAATAATACAATATATATATAATAATAATATCCAACAATATTTTACAATATATATATAATAATAGTATTCATAAGTATTTTGATTTAATACTAATTTCTTATAACTATTTTTCTACTAAATCTATTTAAGTTATTTTCTATTTATAAGTATCTTATTTATAATTTTTATTTATGTACATGGTGTTCTACCGCTCAATAGTTGTTTAAAATACCACATTGTTTCCTGAAATGCCATTCTTATTTTTTTTTTATAGTTATCATCTAATGTATCAATATAATTTTCCCATTTTTTGAAAAAATGTTCTGTATCTTTTTCTTTATGTAAGGTAGTTTCCAACCAATCCATTCTAAATAAAAATAACATTTTTATATGGAATAATGACATCGTTGGTATATCTTTACTTATCCATTGTTGTAGTATACATTTTCTTGCTACAGCTAATGTAATACGTAATATAAATACATTTTCAATATTATTATCATTTTTTTTAATTATACCAAGAATGGCTTCTTCAGCTTTTATTTTATAATTGACTATTTTAATAATATTTAGATATTGTTCAATATTATTCCAAAAGATATTAATTTTTGAACACTCCCAAAAATTATGTATTAGGTTTGCATTTGTTGAACCACATTTTTGACATGTGTCTTTTGGAATAATACCCATTAAATATTGTCTATGTGTTGATAAATATGCATAATGTATAATTTTATATTGCATTTCAGTATATGATATTGCTGGTATTATTTTGCATGTTATCATGGTTTGTTTTATTATATCTTCTAGTTTTAAATTGGGAAAATATGTTATCCATTTTTTAAAGCCCTTAGGAATATCTTTAGTAAATTTTGTTTCTTGTAATTCTCTATATATTAATTTTGTAGATATATTAAGTTCTGTTGATAATCTTATTTTATTATCAAAGATGTTGTCCCAATCAGTTTGTTTTAGTTTTTTAAATTGTATTCTTGCGAGTTCTTGTATGCGTAAATATTCATACCGTAATTCAAGTGAACGTATATGCCATTTTTAGGAGATAGACTTGAGAGAAATAATGAAAAGACAGTTGTGTTTTTTTTTCTTTACTCACTTAATAATATTGACTGGACACTATACCTTTAAACACAGCGTTTAGGACATTGGTCACTGGTCCATAGGAGCCAGGGATTCATACCATTTGAACGTTTTATTGGAAAAGAAAAATCTTATGCACAATGGGCAGTGACTGCTGTACATCAAGGTTAACTGCTCCTATTTCTGCTCTTGTTTGGCTTCCAATCTTACATACCATGTAATCTTTAATTATATTTGGTTGCATGCTGTTTATTTTCACTTCCTACATGTCTGGCATGGGTTTCACTTTTCAGTTCCTAGTTATGACAAATCATTGCCTTCCAAGTTATCGTTCCAACGAAATAAGCAAAAGCGTCCAACGACAAAACTTATATTACTGTTTAATATGAGTTACTTTAATAGAAAAAGCTTAAATGCTTTTTTTTTTCTATGGCATTGCCTCAGCACTTCTGGGGTCATAAATTTGCCTCCCTCTGGAATGCTATTACCTAGATATCAATCCTTTCTAGTTCTGTGAACACTAAAATTGAAAGAAAACAAGGTTGTAGTTTTATGCATTTTTAATTTAATGAAATTCAGCTTTTGAGGTTATAGGCAGAGGCAAAACAATCCTGCTTCATGGTATGTGAACACTTCAGAATCCGTCAGTAAGTCACATCAGGCTGGGTCTATTATATATTAAAGCTTCTCATTCTCAAGAGGCTAAAAATAGGTGTTTTCTGGGTTTCTATAATCACATTGCGTTGCTCTCTCGACAAGAATGTTTTCTGGGATCCGAGCAAACGTAACAAGAGTTTATTGAAAGACAGGAGCTGGCCACTAGATTTAAAGGGGACGTGGTATAGAGAGGGGAAGTGTAAAGAACATTTAAGATAGGAGCTGGCCACTAGATTGAGAATGGAAGTGGTATAGAGAGGGGAAGTGTGAAGAACGTTTATTGTAAGATAGGAGCTGGCCACTAGATTGAGAATGGAAGTGGTATAGAAAGGGGAAGTGTGAAGAACGTTTATTGTAAGATAGGAGCTGGCCACTAGATTGAGAATGGAAGTGGTATAGAAAGGAGAAGTCTGAAGAACGTTTATTGTAAGATAGGAGCTGGCCACTAGATTGAGAATGGAAGTGGTATAGAGAGGGGAAGTGTGAAGAACGTTTATTGTAAGATAGGAGCTGGCCACTAGATTGAGAATGGAAGTGGTATAGAGAGGGGAAGTGTGAAGAACATTTATTGTAAGATAGGAGCTGGCCACTAGATTTAAAGGGGACGTGGTATAGAGAGGGGAAGTGTGAAGAGTTTTTATTGCAAGACAGGAGCTGGCCACTAGATTTAAAGGGGACGTGGTATAGAGAGGGGAAGTGGCAAAGAGAGGGCAAATGTGAAGAAAGTCTAAATCAAAACAGGAGTGGGTCACTAGATTTAAAAGGAAGTGTTGTAGAGGGCAAGTATAAAGAACGTTTAATTCAAGACAGGAGCCAGCCACTAGATTTAAAGGAGAAGTGGTATAGAGAGGGCAAATGTGAACATTTAAGTCAAGACAGGAGTCAGCCATTAGATTTAAAGGAGAAGTGGTATAGAGAGGGCAAATGTGAACATTTAATTCAAGACAGGAGCCGGCCACTACATTTAAAAGGAAGTGGTATGGAGAGGGCAAGTATGAAGAACATTTAATTCAAGACAGGAGCCGTCACTTGATTTAAAGAGCAAGTGTGAAAAAAAAGAATTTGATATATATTTTTGGACATGGCCAGAACTGTGCATTATAGGTTTTGATCATACATAAGGCAATTGATGCATGCTCTGGACTACATTATAACTAACCTAAACAGTAGGGTTTATTGTGTTATTGACTGAAGCTAATGAAAAATACAAATATCAGGCTACACTGAAAAGTCTGCATAATAATGATTAGACCTCTAAGTTATATAAATGCTCTAAGCAAAATGGCAATGTGGTCAACCTAGTAGGTACTCACACCTATTAGATTTATCTGTGTGTACGGTAGGTACAAATGTCACATCTTGATTTTATTTTAAAACAGATAAGTAAGTCAACAAATAGACAAATAAATAGACAGATGCAATGTTTATAAAGAAAAAAAAATATTTGTTTTAGTGTTTTAAATGATGCACCATTGTTTCATCTACAGCCAACTATATGATACCAGTGAGACCAGAAAGAGAAGATTGTGTATATTTAATATAAATACATGTTGTAGACAAATTACATCTCAACTCACCAGTAACCAATAAATCATAATGCACTTATAATGTGACAATTGTATATTGTAAATTAATAAACAAACTGTAATATTAACATGTACACATGCTATGTACTTAAATATATGAATGTGACCGCAAATCCTTGCATCATGTACTTGTTATAAACCAGTCAATACTTGTGTCATAGTAAAGCATTGGATACATGAGCATTCTGCACTTGAATGCCCATTACAAAATGTATATTTCTGTCATGATCTCCCTCCTGGCCTTAATTTAATGGTTTAGCTATAAATCCAGTGCATCCCACGGATAAAATTCCGTATTCGTGCCAGAAGTCCACTTTACAATAAAAGATCTGAGACATTAAGTGCTGTTTCTCATGGTAAAATCTGAGGTAAAAAAAAATAAAATGGCTGCCAGCAGGGATAGGATAAGTGTCCGTACTAGGACACTAGTCTACGAAGTAAGGTCTGTGAAGAACTATAGAACATCATTAGATTGTGCATCCCAAAGTCCCATAAATTCTCACCAGGAACAATGTTAATGCCGACTTTAAATGACTCAAGCAGATGGATCTGTTTAGACTGTAGGCTCTACCTATTCATGGTAGCTTTTGTGTGCATACATTCTTTACACTGGCATGATTGTATATGATGTCTTCATTTTGTTCCACAAGAACATACAACTTTGTAGAAAACTAAAACACTTTTTAAATCAGCCAATTTTTACCCAGATTATAATTGTTACAACTGCCAATTTCACTATTTAAATTTAAAAGCTGTGTTGCAAGCAAGTACAATAATCCAGGACAATCTTTAAAACAATATATATCACAGTAGTTTTAATTGGTAAAATCACATAAAAAATAGTTTGTACATTTAAAAGCAGATACATAAATTTAATAAAGTTGATAAAGACAGTTCAGGGTATAGTTCTGAATACTGATATTGATAAATTCTGGAAACCTAACAGGTTTCACCATGAAAGCTTCCTCAGAGGTAAGCATATAGTAAATCTTTAAATGCCTCAGGGTATCACACAAAAAAGTGCTTATGAATAGCTGGTCAGATAATGTAGAAGGTAATATACCTGAAATTGCCATTTGCCTGGACATAAAGACAACTAGTGTCATCAACTAAAAAGATAAAGATAAAGACAACTAGTGTTGTGTCTGTATGTGCGGTGGACATGTTTAAAAGCTTGTAACAGGAATTTAGGAGGACAATCTAGTTCCCAAACTCACTTTGGTTCAAGATGAAGATTACTGCTTGTATAGTGCACATCTTTTTTTCCAGTGTGATTTGATGCAGGCATTCTGCATAAATCCCATTTTTAATATTTGACTCAATATTAACAATTGACAATAACAATATTGACAAGTTTTGTTTAATTTAGTCACGTCCTGTGCTCTTGCTCTTGTTCACAGTAGGATCTCTTAACCCCTTATGACGATAAAACAACATATCATTTGTGTGGGTACAGTATGCGAGAAAGAAGAAAATTACAGCTAAACACAAACACCCCAGAAATTTCAAAACAGCCCTTGTCACCAAGGGAAAGACAAGGTCAAAAGGCCATGCCACTAAGGGATTAACACATTGTCTGATGACATCAATAGAGAGACAGGATATTCCACTGATTTGAATGAAATTATTCTCATTGGATCCTGCAGAAAAAAAACAACAACAAAAAGAAAATGACTAGTTAATCAAAGTGCTTTTATATGCTGGACTTGTAAATGAATGCCTAATGGTGACCTTACTGTGAAGGCCTTAGCTTATTGCTCTTGGGTTCAGCTGAATACAAACTAGGGATAGGTAAAAAAAATCACCTCATTCTTCTCAGAAAAGATATGAGCTCTTTCCTTCCTCGTGGGGTATTACATGACATTGTTCTTCTTGCCTTAAGTCTTACACACACACGTAATGTCATAGTTTTCAACAGTCTCAGATTTACTGAGACAGTCCTGTTTTTTGGGGTCCTGTCCTGGCAAATTCGGGTCTGCCCTGTTATTAATGCTGCCAATGCACAGTGCTTAGCACCACGCTCAGGCAGCATTGTGCTTAAACTGTGTTTGATATCCATAGTCTATGAGGGTAAATGAGCGGCAGACACCCGGTATCTGTACTGGATTGTCTGAAACCCAATGCTGCAGTGTCATGTGACGTACTGGCCCGGCCCTTTCAGGCCCCGCCCCTTCATGTCCCATTTTTTAACCAATTCATGTGCTTTTTTGTTTTGTTTTTTTATTCTTTTGGTAATAATTTAGAAAGAGACTCCAATCAGAAAATGATGCCTTAGAAAATTAACAGAAACGAAAAAATGCTGTCTCTACCTCGCTATTCAGTTGTTAAATATAGTGGTCATTATCGATGGCTAGTCTAGATTTTTGCTTGTGCTTTATTTCCATAAGATTATCATGGAATCTCTGGCCGCCAAAAAAAGCACTATATGCAAAGTCTTTAAATTAGAATTTCGATTTTGTCCTTGTGTGAGAGAAATAAATGTGAACATAATTGTCCCTTTCAAATAATTCCTAAACAGCAATACACAACAAAATCCACCAGGTGGCATAGCTACCTATATAACAATTAAGAAGACATGACACTGCGTAATGTGTAATGTACATGATGATACTTTGTCACCTGTTTTTTGTCATTATTTTTATTATGCAGAACTTTTTGTAAGATCAAAACAATGTGTTAGGATTATCAATGTGGTATTCAGGAAACCTTTGCATAATAAATATGCTCTTGCTTTAATTAGAGGTTCACAAATGTTGCTAGGCATCACTGACATGAGGTTTGACTCTGTACAACCATTCCCGTTCAGTATTATTTGACGGATCAAGAATATTTTTTTTCCATGAATGCTCTTTGGTCACCAGTCTGCAACAGTGAATACAATGTGGAATATTACATTAACATTTATTTATATAGGGCCAATAATTTACTTGGCGCTAGGAACAGAGCATAGATGGGGACTACATACTAAGTTAGATGAAGAAGAACAGACTGATACATGAGATAGAGAGTGCTGGATCCAAAAGACTCATTTTGCATGCCTGGTCAGCGGGTGGAGCTTCAAGATGGTTAAAATTCAGTCAGTGTTAGACTCATTGGGTGCTATTCACCAAAAGGTGAGTTTCAGGAGAGTTGAGGTGAGTTGAAGTGAGTATGAAGTGAGATGAACATTTCATCTTACCAATTTAGGTGTATATTATGCAGATACAAACCCGGTAAGTTTGCTTTGTGGGGGAATCACACCAAGTGTGTCCCTGCACAGTGTATAGCTAAATTTGGAAGATTACATTTTTGTCTCCCCTCAACTCCCCTCACTTCAGTTCAACTCACCTGCAACAAGATCACATTTTGTAGCACATTTGTTTGAATTAGTTAGTTTATTTTGCATATAATTGGTCAAAAACAACAACCAAAGTCTGAGATTTTAAATCCGAGAATACATAAGATTTTGGCTGACTTGTATAACATTGCTGGCATTGTCAGCTGTCATGCTTAGTATTATGTTGATTAATGGCTAGTGAGTGCAAAGTACTTTTAATGATACAGCTGACGTGCCTTTAACTAGAAGAGTGCTATGCCTTACAGGACTACAACTCCCAGAACTCTCAGCTTGCTCTTGGGAGTTCTAGTGTACAAGTTGGAAACCCTTTACAGCGCTGTGGCTTAAAGATATGACCTGCTTTGACTTTATTCCACTTTATTTCCGCTGCAAAAAAAGAGATTTACAAGATCAAAAGGAAATGTAAAGTTCACTTATCAAATCATTCCATGATTAAGCCCTTGTGTTGAATAACGTGCTGTAATGATTTTGCATATTGAATATTTTTTTATTATTATTACTATGTCAAAGCTTTATCCATTAGTCAAACGGCTGGCCTTTAAGTGTTGACGCATTATGCTACACGTTTCAGCTACTTTTAACCCCTGAAACCTTGCAGGGAAGGAGTTAAACAAGTAGAGATATTGAAATATACGGCTTGAATCTCAATGGGATTACAAGGACTCCTTACAGCACAACCCTTTAGCAATATTTCTGGCTAATTGAAGCTGGAGCTAGTTCCTCTTATCACTATAATTGTATTGTATGGGGGAGAGAAGCAGGAGCATTCGTCTTACAAAACTGACATTTATCTTCACTTCTCCACTTTTTAAGTAGTGTGTTTTCATTTCCTGCACCATTGAGTATAAATATTTAATACAGATGATAATGGGAAGGGAAAAAAAAACCTCAATTTAATTTGTCTAAACGTCATAAAATGAAATGTGTGTAGACAACACGTTACAAGGTATATCACACAGATTAGAAGATACAAAAAAAATCACGACAACCATTTCATTATCGGTTTGTCCAGGAGTTTATTTTAATAATTACCTGAACTTCCATGTGTATAACAGGTTAGTGGTGTAGCTAACTCAGTGTTTGGGTATCAAATTAAATACATGGGTTGGGAAACTATGCACCTACATTTGTAAAATGTTAGCTCCAATTAGGCTAGAGTGACCAGATTGCTTGGTCAGGGGACATTCCCTATATAGTCCCCAGTTGGGCCAAATGTATCCCTGGAAATGTCCCTGAATCATTGTGAGGCAATTTTCCCCATCTCATTTCTTCAACAAAATTAAACATCACAGACATAGGTGGTTCCCCAATAGGCTTTTTGTGACCTTGCCATAATAATCTCCCCTCAGTTGGGTGCCATGAGGGTCCCCCAAGCAAGTGTTGGCCCTAAGAAGCAGCGTAGTTTGCTTATGCGATAGCATAATTGTGGCGAACCTATGGCACCCGTGCCACTACTGGCACGCCGAGCCCTCAGCTGTGGCACGTGGTCAGGTTCAGCTCTCACCGCTTATCTGCTTCATTGTCCTGGAGGTGCAGGCATCAGCGTAATAGATTGGCGGTGCCGATCATCTGCTTCTTCTCCAGATGATTGGCACATGCGCGTTCTGCGAAGAAGCGTTCAAGTTTGAAAGCAATTAACTGTTTGATTTCCATCTTGAATGCTTCTTCACATAGTGCACATGCACCAATCATCTGGAGAAGAAGCAGCGCCCGTCTTTTACACTGATGCCTGCACCTCCAGGACAACGGAGCAGATAAGCGGTGAGAGCTGAACCTGTATGTGTGTGTGCGTTTGTGAGTATAAGTGTGTGTGTGAGTATAAGTGTGTGTATGAGTATGATAAGTGTGTGCGTGTGAGTATGAGTATGATAAGTGTGTGTGTGTATGAGTATGATAAGTGTGTGTGTGTGTGTGTTAGTATGAGTATGATCAGAGGCGGCTCTCTAATTAGGCGAGTTAGGCAGCCGCCTAAGGCCTCGCACTCACGGGGGCCTCGCGGCTGCCTAACTCACCTTATTGACTTTGATGTAACAGGGAGCTTAACGCTGCCGTTAAGCTCCCTGTTACACTAACCTGGGACGTTTCCTCCGTGCATCTTCTCTCCTGCACGGAGGAAGGAAGTTCTGGTCGCGTTTTTTTTTTAAACTTTATTGAACACGCGCAATAAAGTTTAAAAAAAAAGAAAAAACGCGACCGGAACTTCCTTCCTCCGTGCAGGAGATAAGATGCATCGAGGAAACAACGGAGAGCAGCATGGAGGTAAGTACCAGGGAAGGGGGGGAGGAGGGTGGCACAAACGAGCAAAGCCTGGCATAATGAGGTGAGGGGCAAAATCCTGGCATAGTAAGAGGCTAAATCCTGGCATTGTGAGGGGCAATATCCTGGCATACAGTGGCAAAATCCTGGCATAGTGAGAGGCAAAATTCTGGCATTGTGAGGGGCAAAATTCTGGCATAATGAGGTGAGGGGCAAAATCCTGGCATAGTGAGAGGCTAAATCCTGGCATTGTGAGGGGCAAAATTCTGGCATAATGAGGGGCAAAATCCTGGCATAGTGAGAGGCAAAATTCTGGCATTGTGAGGGGCAAAATTCTGGCATAATGAGGGGCAAAATCCTGGCATAGTGAGAGGCTAAATCCTGGCATTGTGAGGGGCAATATCCTGGCATATTGAGAGGCAAAATTCTGGCATTGTGTGGGGCAAAATTCTGGCATAGTGAGAGGCAAAATTCTGGCATTGTGAGGGGCAAAATTCTGGCATAATGAGGTGAGGGGCAAAATCCTGGCATAGTAAGAGGCTAAATCCTGGCATTGTGAGGGGCAATATCCTGGCATACAGTGGCAAAATCCTGGCATAGTGAGAGGCAAAATTCTGGCATAGTGAGGGGCAAAATTCTGGCATAATGAGGGGCAAAATCCTGGCATAGTGAGAGGCTAAATCCTTGCATTGTGAGGGGCAAAATTCTGGCATAATGAGGGGCAAAATCCTGGCATAGTGAGAGGCAAAATTCTGGCATTGTGAGGGGCAAAATTCTGGCATAATGAGGGGCAAAATCCTGGCATAGTGAGAGGCTAAATCCTGGCATTGTGAGGGGCAATATCCTGGCATATTGAGAGGCAAAATTCTGGCATTGTGAGGGGCAAAATTCTGGAATAATGAGGGGCAAAATCCTGGCATAGTGAGAGGCTAAATCCTGGCATTGTGAGGGGCAAAATTCTGGCATAATGAGGGGAAAAATCCTGGCATAGTGAGAGGCTAAATCCTGGCATTGTGAGGGGCAATATCCTGGCATACAGTGGCAAAATCCTAGCATATTGAGAGACAAAATTCTAGGATTTGTGAGGGGCAAAATTGTGGCATAATGAGGGGCAAAATCCTGTCACAGAGTGGCAAAATCCTGGCATATTGAGGGGCAAAATCCTGGCATATTGAGGGGCAAAATCCTGGCATATTGAGGGGCAAAATCCTGGCATATTGAATGGCTAAATCACAGTGCATCCGGTGCTGTGAGGAAGAACAAAGTGCCAATCTTCTAGCACAACGTGGTCTGTGAGACCACTTTCAACATTGAGCACCTTTCCTTCTGGCTGAGTGTTTCTGTTAGTGTGTGATTGTGTGCTTTCTGAGTGTGTCTGTGATTCAGTGTGTGCTGGCTGAGTGTATCTGTGAGTGTGTGCTGGCTGAGTGTGATTGTGTGCTGACTGAGTGTGTCTGTGAGTCAGTGTGTGCTCACTGAGTGTGTCTATGAATGACTGTGTGATATGTGTTAGTGTTCACATTTAGGACACAGCAATAACAATGTCAGCCGCACACAATTTTATCTATACCAAATGTTTATAGATGTTTGTAGAATAATTATGAGACAAATAAAATTCTAGGAGCTGTTAATTTCTAGAAGCTGGGATTTGAGTCTGATCTTGAAATATGCTATTTCTACAGTTCATTTTTATTATCACTTGCATATATTTTATTAAATAATGTGTGTCCGTGAGGGCCTCATGTTCGACTTTCGCCTAAGGCCTCACAAAGTCTAGAGCCGCCTCTGAGTATGATTAGTGTGTGTGTGTGAGTATGAGTATAAGTGTGTGTGAGTATGAGTATAAGTGAGTGCGAGTATGAGTATAAGTTTGTGCGAGTATGAGTATAAGTGTGTGAGTGTGTATGAGTATGAGTGTCTGTATGAGTATAAGTGTGTGTGAGTATGAGTATAAGTGTGTGCGAGTATGAGTATGAGTTTGTGCGAGTATGAGTATAAGTGTGTGTGTGTGTGTGTATGAGTATGAGTGTCTGTATGAGTATAAGTGTGTGTGCGCATGAGTTTAAGTATAAGTGTGTGTATGAGTATAAGTGTGTGTGTGAGTATAAGTGTGTGTGAGTATAAGTGTGTGTGTGTGCATGAGTGTGTATGTGTATGAGTGTGCGTGTGTGTATGAGCGTGGGTGTGTATGAGTATAAGTGTGTTTGAGTATGCGGTGTTGGCACTTTGTGGTCTGCAATTTTGTGTCGGTCAAAAATTGGGCACTCGGGACAAAAAACGT
This sequence comes from Pelodytes ibericus, assembly GCA_036172795.1. Classification (NCBI taxonomy): domain Eukaryota; kingdom Metazoa; phylum Chordata; class Amphibia; order Anura; family Pelodytidae; genus Pelodytes; species Pelodytes ibericus. The sequence continues at coordinate 21,840,613 of CM069866.1, forward strand.
TCGCCATCACTGCGATAGCATGACCTCTGGTCACCAAGTAAATATTATTCTGTGTATTCAGAAGGAAATGGGAGAAGTATTGGAATATATGTACATAGAGTATGTTATAATAGCCTATTTTTCACAGGTTGTGTTTGGACTATTTTATGTTTGTGCATGTGGAGTAAAAATCTGATTCTTTTTTTTCCTACGACAAAAAAGTCCCTGGATATTATTTAAAAATCTGGTCACCTTACCTGGCTGAGAATGATGCTAGAGAGAGGGCTGTCGCCGGGGGTGCACAAACCTTACAGTTATAAAGGAATTCAGAGAGGGCAGAAAAGCTTACTGCCCTCTCTGAGGCGAGAAGGCAGCTGGATGTCTGTGCGCTGCCTAGGAGCACAGCTATCCTCGAATGTTGCCTCTCGCTGATGCTCACACTCTAGGTGAGAAGCAGCATGGGAGAATGTCTGTGTGCCTGGGCAGTGCGCAGTTATCCAGCTGCCCATTCCTTGACACTAGTGAAGTCCTGTCCTCTGGAGTTCAGGTCATCAAAATATTAGCCTCTCTCCTCTTAGGGAGAGGATAAAGACTCATGTTGGGAGGACTTTGGCTATTCCAAAAATAGCTGAAATAATCTCGAACAAAAATGGCTCCCAGCCCCTGTCATAAAAATCAAACCCACCCTATAATATTCGGGGCCAGACGAAAAGGAACCCAGGCCCGCGTTATACACATTGGGCGCCAGGGTTAGTTGTCCTGCCTCATATTATAACATAATATGAATGAAAATCATGATTTTTTTTTTTTGTGGGTCAGAAGACATTTGAGCAGCCTTCGGACCCCGTGGTGTATTATTTTTTTTATTGGGATGTCCAGGGGCATTTTGGCAGCTTCTGGAGCCCCACAGGGTGTATTTATTTCATGGAGATCCAGAGGCATTTAGGTAGGTACCAGCCCCTGGGGGTGGGGGTGTATTTATTTAATGGGTGGTCTGGAGGCATATGGGCAGCCAACTGACCCCTGGGGGGTTTATAATCAAATTCAGAAATTTGGCTATTTTGACAAATCTGGCCCTATTTCGTGTCAGATCAGATTATATTGAGTAAACCTTTAAGAAATAGTCCACGATAATTCCTGCTGTTTTCAGTATAGCTTCATTGCATAAAAATGATGAGTGATCCAGTATATCATTGTGTGAAGATATATTGAATAGGTTTCTAGATTTTATGCAAATTATTCAGGCCTGAATTGTGAATAATCATAATGTAATGATATAGTGTTGATTCACTGTCAGTGAAGCAGAGCGACACTATAACATTACATACTATTCTGACTCTAACATGGAAAACTGCTGACAGGGGGTTTATATCAGCAGAATTCACCTCTCTCCTATGAAAATAACATAATATATGTAATATATATATATATAAACATGTTTTATACTTACTGCCTGCTACTGCTTAATAATAAAAGAACATTAACGTTAATGCATTTTATAATTCTACTCTTAAGTACGATATGCTATGTGGTATGTTTCCTCTCTTCATTGTGACTGTATCATTAGTAACAGTTCAATAGTTGGGGGAGTGGATTAGTGTCTAAAAAAGTGATCATTGATATTGATGGAAGAAACACACCTCCTCCCCAATTTCCCTGTAAATGGCCCACACTCTCTTACATCCCCCCCCCCCCTGCATGCTCAGTGCTGACAAGAATAACTGTGGCTTGAGAAATTAGTGGGGTTAATCGCAGGACCCCACTTGGTAATGATACCCATCATTCTCTTGCATACAACACCAATGCTTTTTGTTGATGTGTTTTATTTTAATTATTTTTTTGTGAAACAACTGTTAAAAAATAAGATTTATATCAATGTGCGTACATATTTTAAGACAACTATCACAAATTTTAAACTAGTATATTAATAATACAGCCAACCTGTAGTATATGAAAAAATGGCAGTTGTGCATAACTGGAGAATGATATCCATCCAATTGCACTTATAATCTCTGATTTTGCTTATTTTCCTATTGGCTGCTCAGTGTTCTATAGTGGAATGTTGAAATGCAGTAATAGAATGTTGCAATTATATAACTAACAGGACTGCAGAGCCAAAAAGTTATGTATATTAGTAATAACACCTGTTATTGTGGCCAAGAGATTAAAAAGAAGCTGTCTCTCAAACATTTTATAACACTAGATATAAATAGTCTGATGCATTTCCTGGACTATACACACATGAGAAATTAATCATATGGAATCCCAAAGAGGCCATGCATGTTTAATACTTTACTGACTTGTTCTCTCGAGATTGTTATAGTGAGAAAACACGTCAGAAATATATTAAAAATGCATAGCCTCGCTGGACTTCAATAGGATGCTGAATTTCTCATTCTTATCACAAGAAGACAATTTGTTATCCCAAGAAAACAAGTCAGAACAATATATTAAAAATACATGGCCTCTCTGAGCTTCCATTGGATTCTGAACTTCTCATTCTTATTTTGAGAAAACAACTTGTGATCTTGAGTAAACAATTAGAAAACTAAGTAAAATACATGGCCTCTCTGGGCTTCCATAGGAGGGGATGGGAAGGTTCATCGCAGCTGCTTCACCGCCCCCAATTGCGCGATGGCAAGTTCATTACAGGGACGATTTATTGCGTGTTCACTGAAGGTAAGTATTATTTGGGGGGGGGGTAGCATTAGTATTTGGGTTAATTTTAGTAGTAGGGTTTGGGGGATAATTTTAGGGTTCGGAGGAAGTTAATTTTAGTAGTAGGGTTTGGGGGAAGTTAATTTTAGCATTAGGGTTCGGCGGGAGTTAATTTTAATATTAGGGTTTGGAGGAAGTTAATTTTAGTATTAGGGTTTGGGGGAAGTTAATTTTAGCATTAGGGTTCGGCGGGTGTTAATTTTAATATTAGCGTGTGTTCGGGGTTAATTTTGGCATAGGGTTCGGGGGGTTAATTATAGTATTAGGGCTCGGAGGGGTTAATTTAGTATTAGGGTTTTGGGGGAGTTCATTTTAGGGGGGTTCATTTATTGGGGGGTTCATTTATTGGGGGGTGTACATTTGTAAGCGCTGACAGTTCAGTGCTGAACCGTCAGAGCTTACATAGCCTCGATGAATCGGCCACATTCATCTTCACCACTGACAGTTCAACGTTCAGACTGACACGCTGAGCTGTCAGCGGTGAAGCAGCCACAAAGAAGTGTCCTAGACCCTCCATAGGATGCTGGATTTCTCATTGTTATAACAAGAAGTCAGTTTGTTATCCCGAGAAAATAAAGTGAGAAAAATGTATTAACAATATGTATGGTCATAGAAATATGTTAATATAGTTTCTAAAGAAATGCTTAATCAATATTTTTAATATATAGATATTAATATTGCCAAAAGTTAGTCTTTATCCGCAACCTAAGGGTTTTCACATCTCACTAAAAATGTATGCACTCGCAATGTAATTTACTGATACTATTGAGTAATATCATGAATCAGAATATCCAACATATAGTTTATTTTTTATTTTTTATATAGCATATTAGTATTGCCATTAGGGATAACCATATCCCTGTGCAGGAATAGGCAAAGTGTACACACAAGGACACCCATGTCTGTGATGGATCAGAGAACATTGTTACATAGTCCACCACAAATTCCAGTAGATGCCCACCATGAACAATGTTGGTGCCTAAAAATTAGATTATTCTAGTGACAAAATAGAGAGACAACTTTTATGCTGTTGCGTTGTTCATTTTTAACATACAGATTTAGCCATGGAAGATTTGAAACACCTTGTGTGTCGTGAAGCAGCACAATAGATTTATAGCCTTCCTCTTATTATTTCATAGTAATACTTCAATTTTGGTTCCATTCATTGTAATATTATTCACAAGCACTGTAATCCGGTTTAAGAACACTGGTTTCCATGGCGACACATAGCCCCTCTGAACACTGGAAACATGTCTTTAGTGCACCTTAACAAGTCAACACAGTCATAGCATCCTATTTCCTGAGATGTGTTTGCTATGCATACGCTGTATTAAATAATTGTGCAGGGGGGTGCCTGGTATTGTTTGACAGCCATTGTGATTGATGGAGATGTTATGAATTCAGTAGCGTCATAAAAACGAGAATTAGAAGTCACAGGAGTGTTAGAAAAAAAAGGTGTCCTTAAATACCCACTGATAAATTCAAGTTGAATCAAACCAGGCGCAAGAGGGACTCTGAGACATAAACTGGTTTATTAAGTGTGGATGTAGAGAACAGAAGATTGTGATGACGTATCTGCAAGCAGATCCATACACTTATACAATGTGCCTATGCTGTCTCCTATATATGACGATGTAGCGCCAAGTGAACATAAACCGCTACACTGCAGAATGGTCCGTTTGCATGTGGTGCAGCATGAAAAGGAGCAGGAGACAGCACAGGTAGAAGAAAATATAATGTGGCTCCTCCTCTCGGAGAACACATAATAAAACAAAACAATCAACACAATATGGCCGATAATCAGCCATGAAATCATGCCATTGAATTGCGGACGGATTTGGGGGTTTGTGCTTTGGAAATCATAGTCCATTACACACCAATATCTGCCGAAACCGAATAAAGCTGAAACATGTCCAAAAATACCCGCCTCATTGTATCCGATGGGAGATTTCGGACACCAAAAATATAGCCCAGAAATACCAAAAATAAAGCCCAGAAATCCTACCAAAACCAAAAAAAAAAAGAAACACCCGTAGGAAATCAGCCAGATTCATGAAATCAAAACGTAACAATTGTTCTGTAAAAAGCAGGCTCTCAGGGCAATGAAAACAGAAATATAATACATTTTTAATGCACACACTGCTGCAGGGAACAAACTGCCCGCAACCATGATGACACTTGAAATATTTATGTAAAAAATGTTAATCTATAATAAAAAGTGTATATATAGCAACCTAAAAATAAAAAATACTGGAATGAATTAAAAGGAAAATGAATTAATTACAAATTGTGGATGATAAATAAAAACATAAAAGACATATTAATAAATACATATAAAAAGTAAAAATGTGTTAAGAATGAATCAAAAAATTAATAACGGAAAATAAAAAATCAAATGTATCTATAATTTGTGAAGTCACATGTCAACAGCTCTTATTCTAACCTAAAGCAAATGTACACTGTGTGGATTCAAAACCTGCAAGACCGGCACTCATTTCTAATGTAGCTGAATTGGAGAATATTTCCAACTCTGCTACTTTGGCGTTAAGTCTCTTTACTGAGTAGACCCGTATATGTATGTCTTTTAAATTGGTGGGGAAATGGTCACAACTGGTTTGGGACAAAAGGTCAGTAGAACCCTATTTGGCTCATACCTTGTTTGGTTTGTTTACATAGAAGTCTAAGGAAGTACCATAGAGTTGGGTCATAAAATAACCTATCTCGCTGCTGAACTGGTTTGTTTGGATCTGGTCTAGGGTACACTAAGAACTACCTGTGCGTCAATCAAGAGTGCATATATGCTTATACATACATTTTATGCCTTTTATATTATTCATGCTAACAATTTAATACAATTTGAATATATTTCTTCTGAGTCTATATAGGCTTGTATTACTAAGTTTATTGGATACGTTGCAAATTTATTTATAGGTTACATAGGGGGCAGGGTAGATCTCATAATTTTAAACTGTCATTTAGTTATTGTATATTACATTTAGCACCTAATGGGTAAACCTATGCTGTTTTAAATATTTGTATTAGTTTACTTTGAAACGGTGAACTTTTCGATGAATGCAGAATACTGTATTTGTATAACTTGATGAAACCTAACATTTTCATGATTGAGCCAAAGGTTATGGCAGTAGGGTCTAGGGAATTCTGAGTAGTTTATCAGTCATGAATTAAATGATACTATGGATGGTACATGACTGTTATAGTCAGTGAGTTGGCACAACTGTGTATTTGATTTTGATATCATGAGGAAGAGATTATTCTGCCTCTTTAAAGGGCCATGGTAATGTCCCCCCAAAAAGGACATTATGGAACTAGATGTAATGCAAAGGAGGGTTTTAGTCATGAAGAAACGCTGGAAAAGTTAAATGTGTACATGCTAGAGAAACGACAGCTTAGAGGGGATATGATAATGTTATATAAATATGTGCAGGGTCAATACAAAGGGCTTACTAAAGACGTGTTCATTAACAGAACAGTACAAAGGACAAGAGGTCACCTGCAAATACTTGAAGAAAGGAGATTTAGTCTATTATAGCGAAAGGGATTTTTTTTATAGTAAGAGCAATTAATATATGGAATTCACTGCCTGAAGTAGTGATTCAAGCAAATACATTAAATGCCTTAAAAAGCTGCCTGGGTACTTTTTTTTAATGAGCAGTAGCATAGAGGGCTATGCATGTTAGTATAGGCATTGATATTTATTTAGTGCTTGTTGATCCAAGGAGAAATCTGAAATCTGCCATTTGGCATCAAGAAGGATATTTTTTCCCCACTTAAAAAAGATTTCGAAATTGCTGAAAGGGTTTTTTATTTGCCCTCTTTTGGATCAACAGCGGTAAACAAGGAATAGGAAAAGTGGTGATCTTGATGGACGCAAGTCTTTTTTTCAACATAACACTACTATGTAACTATGAAGAGACTGGAAATACATGTCGCTGAGTGCTTGATTATAGTGCATAGTCTGCCAACTCAGTTGACTACTGCCAATCCTTATGTGATTTTTATCTTAATGAGTTTATAAAACACAATACAATGGAAACATTTTAAAAGTGGTTGAATTTGGTTTCCATGGTTCCATTTGTTTCCATGGTGACTGCTCCACTTTTGTACCATAAATGGCCTTCATAGCCTGTGTTTTATAAATGATATGTTAGTTCAGTAACAGTAAATAGCAACCGAGAGCAAGGATTAGGGTAAGTGCCCATACAAAGAAACCAGTGTCTGGGGAAAACTCTGAGAAGCTCTTTAGAAGATCATTAAATTGTCCATCACCAAGCCTACTACATGTCCACCATGAGCAATGCTGGTCCTTACCCCTGGAGAGGTTTGCATGACTCGATGATGCTGATTTATATTTGGTATGGGGTGTGGTGATGTTCTCATATGACCTGAATATTGATTAATGAGTTGTTCTGCAACTTTTCCGAGGTCGGGTTCAGGTGTTTCGATATTTTCTTTTCTACAGAGACTGTAGGTGTGTTAAACACTCTTTGACAGGAAAATTTAAAAAAAAACTAGTAACACTGAAGGAGGCACTAAACTGCTACAAGTGCAGAAAACTGATTAAACATGCCGAGGCAGAAGATTGTCAATTACCCTGCTAATCCAACCAGTGAACTGGTAGAAACAACCTGTGTCAATGCCTGTTATGTAATGCAAATGAGACTTTCACAGATGCCAAAGCAAATTGGTTTGCAGACCTACTCTATGATGAGACAAAACTCTTGGTGGAATCTGGAATACTGATCAAGTCAGATTCTGCATTGAAGAAGCCACATAGAACTGACCTAAAGAGACAAAGCAATGAAGGATTTTAACTGAATGATAGGTTTTCTTACCTATTCATCTGTTTGTGCACTTTCTTTGCTAAAAATGACTTGAGCACGCTCACGCACTCGTCGTTGGGGGAGCGGGAGGACGGGTGGGCAGTTCAGCCATGAGGTGAAGCTGATGTCGCACTCAAACAGACCAGAACAAGATAAGTTGGATGAGGAAAATTCCGAAGACAGTAACGATGCGCAAGACTATGTTTTATCTAAGGAAAGGTCATCTGAAATGGATGTGCACAATCTGATACAGGATCATCTTACCACTGCTTTGGACAATCAGTTCCAAAAGATTAGGGGCAACGGGAATGATGGGACTCTATGCCGATGATGTCCTAATCACGCTTGAGGATCCGATGGGATCAGTAAGGGAAGCTATGAGATTGATTGAGGAATACAGCTATATATCAGGGTTTAAATTAAATCATGCTAAATCGGTGGCAATGGGCTTGAACCTAACTGTGCAGCAAAAAGAGGAAATAGGGAAATATTTGTTCCTATAGGTAAGGGAGCATTTTATATATCTCGTGTTAAAGGTTATAAAAGGATCCCTCAAAGTGGCTAGAAATTAATATACTCCCTCTGATTAAAGAAACAAGCCTGGTGTTTAAACATTGGAGACCATTATATATCTCCTGGATGGGCAGAATTAATGTGATCTGCTCTTATGTATTGCCAACATTTACATATGTATTTAGAATGCTCCCATTTAGAGTGCCACTGCCATGGATTGCTTTTAATCAATCCACATTTAATAGTTTTATATGGGGATCAAAGAAACCCAGACTGAGCAAAGGGTTTCTTAGTAGGAAAAAAACATAGGGGGGGGGGGGAGCCTGGGAATACCCATTGTGCGGAACTATACTGGAGCAGCTTTACTGGCACAGGTAATGATGTCTCTAAATTCAAGATCCCCTGAGGAAGAATGGTACAAGTTTGAGTTAAATAAGCACCATGGGGTTAAGGAACTAGCATCTCTCTTCTGGCTAGCACCTAAAAAGTTGGTAGATATTTTGAATATTAATAACAGTACAGCATTAGAGCACATATTAAAATGTTGGTATGCGTTTAAAAATTAAATAGGACTAAGCAATACAATTATTCCATGTTAACCTATTACAGTTATTGAAGATCTAATTTAAAATATAGATTAAACAGAATGGGGAAAAAAATATATAAGCTGGATAAAGGACCTGATGGAGGAGTCTAAATTAAAGACATTCACCTCTCTACAAGAGAAGTTTATTCTTAGTAGTAAAGATTGTTTTAGCTATTTGAGAGTGAAAAAGGTTAATGTTGCAATCGTTGGTGGGGTAAACGTACCTTGAAGATAATAAGATCAGTATCATCTGTGCTAGTAGACAAGACACAAAAAGAACATTGTTAGCACTAGATTTAATTAGAGCCAGACGTTACCTTCCCCCGTCTGCTATAAAAAAAGTGGGAAAGGGACTATGTTTCACAAATGTTATTCTTTGGGATCAGAACATTCGTCTGTCCATAACATGTGTGTCCATTCTTCCTTTGTCCAATGTCTGTGTTGTTTTTGCTCATCTTAATCTTTTCCTTTCATTTGACAGTCTGAGATACAGATTTTTCTTTGCATCTCTACCTAGATGTCAAGCATCCCAGAGTCGACTCTTCACTGTTGACGTTGAGATGGGTTTTTTTTGTGGTTAGTGTTTCATGAAGCTGCCAGTTGAGGATCTGTGAGGCATCTGTTTCTCAACCTAGGCACTCTAAAGTAGTTGTCCTCTTGCTCAGTTACACACTGGGGCCTCCCACTCTTCTTTCTATTCTGGTTAGAGACAGTTTGTGCTGTTTTGGAAAATTAGTAGTACACAGCATACATGAGATCATCAGATTGTTGACAGTTGCTTACCTGGATAGCCTACATTTCTCAGGACAAGAATAGACTGTTTCAGAAGAAATTTCTTTGTTTCTGGCCAGTCTGAGCCTGTAATCAAACCCACAAGTGCTGATGCTCCAGATTCTCAGCTATTATAAAGAAAAACAATTGTATTGGGTCTTTAATCAGGAAAACTGTTTTCAGCTTTGTTAACATAATTGCAAAAGTTTTTTTTTTCTAATTATCAATTAGCCTTTTAAAATGTTAAACTTAAATTAGCAAATACAAAGTGCCATGGGAACACAGGGATGATGGTTGCTGATAATGGGATTCTAGATGCATAGATATCCCATTTAAACTCAACTGCTTCCAGCTATGATAGTCATTTAGAGCAGTAACATTGTCTACACTGTATTTCTGATCCATATGATGTAATTTTAATGGACACAATTTGCTAGGGTGGTATATATACTGGCATGTTAGGTACAGAAATTGAGAGACAGACAAGAAAGTTGGATAGGGAGACAGAACAATGGTTGGTCCCAAATAATCCAATTTCCATAGGCATTTTCTGACTTCTCTCTAACCTGCTGATCACAGCAAGAGCCTCACATGGTTTTCTACTAATGCACTGGAACTTTAGAATTGAAAAGTGGTGCAAACATAGCTCACCGAGCAAGCGGAGTGCAGCCTGGTGTAAAGAGGGGCTGCTGCCCCCTTGTCAGCACTCCCCCGCTTCAAAAGCCAATTAAATTAGAAGAAAGATTGTGTCTAATTAAAAATTCTTATGGAGGGTCTAGTCCTTGAAGCACAAGTTCTGAAAAGTGCTGTTTCTTCTTTTCATCTTATACTTTTATCATTTTTTCTGTAATAAAAGTTTTTTGCTACTTTTTAAATAATGTTGAGCTGCCCGACATCCTCTTTCTTCTATGCTCCTCCTGATGACACTGGCTGGAGCCTCAGTTTTCAGATTTACTGCCACCTATGCACGTGGGAATGACATTTTTCAAATCTGTCCGGTCTCCATTATTCTCTTAGAAGCTCTCCAAACCCGTGGATCTTATATTCATAAATAGTAATCATATCTGGTAGGCTCCTTTCCTCTGGAGTTCTCAAAAAAAAAAAAAAAAAAAAGACTTCTACAGAGTTAAAATCTGTTGTCCTAAAATAAGGAACAAAAACACTATAGGATGCTTTAACGAAGTACCAACAATTGAGGTCCAGTGAGTTTCCCATAGTTTAATTGTGGAGTCAAGTCCCTACAAAAACAGTACAAACCTAGTTTAGGGCAAGGATATGTAAACTGTTTGTATAAGAACACGAGGGTCCGTGATTGGGTCTAGGACACTTCTTCGCCGCATTTTCATCGCTGACAGTTCAGCGCGGCAGTTAGAACGCTGAACTGTCAGCAATGAAGTATAACGCGGCCGTTTCACCGCGGCTGCAGCTATGTAAGAGCTGACAGTTCAGCGCTGAACTGTCAGCTCTTACAAATCTAAAAGTAAAACGAAAATAACCCCCCCTAATAAATGATTCCCCCCCCAATAGTAACACTAAACACTAAACCCCAATACTAACACTAAAATTAACCCCAATACTAAAATTAACCCCCTAAACCCTAATAGTAACCCTAATACTAACCCTAATACTAACCCCCGACCCCTAATACTAATCCCCGACCCCTAATACTAAAGTTAACCCCCTAAACCCCAATAGTAACCCTAATACTAACCCTAATACTAACCCCCGACCCCTAATACTAACCCCGACCCCTAATTCTAACCCTAATACTAACCCTAATACTAACCCCCGACCCATAATACTAACCCCGACCCCTAATTCTAACCCTAATACTAACCCTAATACTAACCCCCGACCCCTAATACTAACCCCGACCCCTAATACTAACCCTAATACTAATCCCCGAACCCTAATACTAAAGTTAACCCCCTAAACCCCAATACTAACCCTAATACTAAAGTTAACCCCCTAAACCCCAATACTAACCCTAATACTAACCCTAATACTAACCCCCGACCCCTAATACTAACCCTAATACTAATCCCCGACCCCTAATACTAAAGTTAACCCCCTAAACCCCAATACTAACCCTAATACTAACCCTAATACTAACCCCCGACCCCTAATACTAAAATTAACCCCTAACACTAAACACCAAACCTAATTGTAACCCCCTAAACCCTAATTCTAAACCAACTAAAATCGGTAAAATACTTACCTTTAGCGATGAAATGTCCCGCGATGAAATCTCCAGCGACGATCTGTCTTGTGCTGTACTGTCGGCGGTGAAGCGGCTGCGCGGAAGCAGCCGCGATGAAGTGTCCCGTCCCCCCGTGATTAGATCTGTGAAAGTATACCACTAGCTCCATCTGCCTCCACTGTCACAACAGATAATTAAACTCAAGGCTACAACTTTACTAATTACACCTCTGTGTGTTAGCCAACTTAGATGTTGCTTTACCTGATGCATCTTAAATGTATGTACATTCATATTCTGCATCAGTTGCAGAATTAAAGTATTAAAAAAAAAAAAAAAAAAACACAGGTAAGCTGGGCTTGAGATCCACAAATTCACATCACAATCTAAGTGGGATGGCAATATTAATCCAAAATTCTCATGACTTCAACTTGAAGTCATAGTAAGATAGGAGCCACCAGAACGCTACATTATAAGCATTAGAAGCAATAACACAGTGCTTTAAAATAGTTTGTATCTGTTTCTTAGCAATGAAGAATAAATATAATAATTATTTTCTTCTTATTAAATATTTCTCTATAATCATGCAGAAATCCACTTAAGGTTTAAATTAGAGAAAAATATAAAAATTCCTGGGTATCTCAGCAAGGAAACAAGCTCGGTTTAGATCTCCTAACCAAAAATAAAAAAAAGATTGTAGTGTGACAAATGTATTCTTAATTAGTCCATATTTACAATTAGCTAACTAGACCTACTGGGTGCAATTTGAGTGTGCTTAATTAATCTCGTCCAGATTGAAACACATTATTCCTTGTTTACTTTTATTTCAATAAAATAAACAGAAGTTGAGAAATGGTCTAGAATGGGAAAATTAGGGATGAGTTTATTTTTCCCTGATATGTTTAAATAGTACATAGGTTATATTATCATTCAGCGTGCTAAGACTCTAAGCACAAAGTTGATTTATTTATTGTTTGAGATCATGGTTAGATGCATAAGGATCAATTTTTATTTTAAGATACTTCACCGGGCAAGTCATACTTTAGTATAATATTGTTTGTTTATGTAAAATACGCCATGCTATGATTTCAATAACAATAAAATGTTTTTCATGTTGGGAAAACAACGATTGTGAAAACCTCAGTCATTGAAGTACATAATGATAGCGAAGATGTATTAGATGATGGAAACCATAAAAAAAAGTCTGTGATAAGTGATACTCGAGGAAATGCAGCATCAATTTTAGGACATAGTCAACAATCAGAGTAAGAAGTCAGAGCCACGCCACTTTTCCCAACATTTTATTCTAATTCATGAAACACTATAAAATGAGTCATTTCACTGTTCCAACTGATTCATTATCCCAACACACTACCCTTATTCAGGGCCAGTGGAAGGAGTTTTTGCTACACAGGCAAAAGTGCTTTTTGGAGCACCCCCCCACTACAATCCCTTGACTTTCCATCTCCCCCCCTCTCTCCATATCCCTTATCTATCCTTCCTCTCCCCATATCTCTTTCCCAAAACCCATATCTCTTTCCCGAACCCCTATATCTGTTCTCCCCCATATCTGTTCTCCCCCATCTGTTTTCTCCCCCCCCTCTTCTGTTCTCTCTCTCTCCACCATCTGTTCTCACCCCCTCCTACCCCCATCTCTGTTCTCTCCCCCATTTGTGTTCTCTCCCCCTCTTCCTCCGTTCTCTCCCTCTCCTAACTCATCTCTATTCTCCCCCCCTCTTCCTCTGTTCTCACCCCATTTCTGTTTTCTCCTCCTCCCCTGTTCTCTCCCCTTCCACCCCATCTCGGTTCTCTCCCCCCCTCCCCTGTTCCCTGGCCATCCTGAGAGAGCTCTGTGTGAGACGTGTACATACCAGGTGTTCAAATAAAAACCTGATATATCTAATTAGCAAAAATCTTAGAAAGTTTAGAATTAAATGTGAAAAGCTAAATAAATTAAGATTTTGCCTGTTAACATATATTTATAAATATACAAGTATATATTTATATAAATATGTAAGTGCAGATGTATTGGCACATGTATGGCTGTATGAAAGCATGGCTAGATATTCTGTATTTTGTTTCATAATGTACACACTTTGGTTTATATCTATTTCATTCATTAGAGTAACTATGCCTTATTCATGAATGCTGTAACCAAATATAATCTTTTTGGGGGTTTTCTTACATTTAGGGAATTTTGCCTGTAGACTACAATCTTAGAGGACATATATGTGTATATATATATATTTTTTATATATATATTATATATTAGTTTAAGTATATGTCATATTATAGAGTTGTAAAACAAACTTGGGAGATACTGTTTTTATGAATGGTTATTGGCCATCTTTAGTGGCATCTAATCTTTCATAATTCCACTTGTCTCTGACAAGAGTAAGATCCAATTTCAAAATGACGCCTGACACTAATTATTCACTGGATCAAGACTCAGAATAAGGTGGGAAACGTGGCGTGGCTCTTACTTTTTTAGTCAACATACTGAAGTCTATTCAAACACAACATAGCAATGAAAATAAACAAACACATGAACTAAACAAAAAAAAGTGAAGAGATTCTGAAAATATGCATAGCCACTCGAAGACCAATCTGGTAGCCCTTAAGAGCAGGTTTAGGACCTAGACCTAGATGTCTGTTATTGGTCAGTTTAGTGTAAGGGAGTGGCCTTGTCATATAAATAGCAGTTGCCAGATTGGAAGGTCAGCCATTTTATCAAAGGATTATAACCTTGTTCTTCCCTCCCTCTATTTAGATAGTTTGGTATGTCACAGCTACAGTGGACCTTGCAGAGGGAGTTCGCTAAGGGAGGAGTTCATCCAATTTAAAAAAAAGTTTGGTTGGTAACTTGGTTCGAGATCTGAAGCTGGCTGGTGGTTTAATGCATGAGTGACTAATGTTTATTAACATATTGGTGGAGTCTGAAATATGTGTGTGCAACACCTATCTGAGACGGATGGGTATATTCTACTCAGATTCCACCATGGGTTTTTTTGTTCAGTGATTTAATTTAACTCTTAACTCATAGCTTAATAAAATGTTAATTTGGAAACATGATTCAACTTCAAGTTCCACATTTCTCAAGCCATTCTCACTTTGTACTGCCTTCCCAAAATTCATAATTAACTGACTGACCCTCCAGGTCACCTGATTGTTTTGGTCTCGGACTATTTGGCTCATAACATGAGTATATTTTTGAATAAGGTAGTCCATCCAATTGCTGAGCATTACCGTATGTGATACAGCGATTATGGAATAAAGTGGTACCACTGAACACAGTTTTCTTAAGATTGGATGTGGAAGCATTATCTAATAACTGAAATTAGGACTTATTTCAAGATCCTCGTACTGTTTATAAGTTGTTTGCATTATATTTTATTTTACATGAAGCTGTTCTTGTTTATTATATAGAATTCTTTAAATATTTATTGTTCTACTTGAAGAAAATGTGAACAATTCTCCAAGATGAGACATTAAAAAAAAACAACCTTGACTGGCTGCAAAATGCAAATCTAGAAATGACCTGTAACAATATAAGATTTGTGTAAGGTCAGCATGGCACCATGCCCAATCAATACAAGGCAGAGGATGGACACCGTGCTATAGGTGGCTTCCCCTTAGTTAAGCATTGGCAGGGGCTCCCCAAGGACTGACTTCAGTGCAAGGGGGTTGGTTGTCTGGGGTACGGCCAGCCCGGGTAGTAGTATCCGTGGTGGCTACCTGCGCAGGCTTACCATGGGCCTATCACTGGTGCATAAGGATGACGCTGGTAGCCAAAGAAGATAGTTACACCTACGCCAGATCCTTGGGGACCTTATCCTAGTATCTAGGATGGTTATGCACACTTCTGCTTTAAATATTCGCTCAGTGCGTGATATCCTATTATGGTATTATATTATTATGTTATGGTCTAATACTTATTTAAGTATTAATAAGTATCAGTAAGTGTAGGTAATTTATTAGCTGGGAAGTTATGTATGCAAATATGTTATTTATGTTGCAGAAAATTATAAATAAACCGGCAACCTTTTTAGCCAGCTTGATGTCTGTGTTATTTATTGGGTCTGGGGATTTCAGTTTGCCCTTCCACTGAACTACAGTTGCAGGAAAGGCAAACTCTGCAATTATATGTTCTAGAGATTTCTCCTTCCACTGGCTCTGCAACATGTGCATCTAGCAGGCATTTACATAGTGGTCAACATTAGTTTTTGGTCTTGTTTAGTCCACTATGTGGCTGTCCGAACATGATTGCTGCACTTTTCAAAAGCAGCATTGTGAGTAAACTATCACAAACTAAATACTATTAATATGAGCAAAGCTGTATTTAGCGCGAGGCAAACAAGGCAAGAGGCCAGGGCGACGTGGGTAGGGGGGAGCCCGAATCTTGTCTGCCTAGGGCAGCACAAAACCACTGACTATGAGACACATAAAAAATTAGGTGCAGTCACCAAATACTGGTAGACTGGAGCTTAATATTGTGGGGTCATTTAAACTATCATAATTCATGATAGGCATCAAAATAATAACCATATAATCCATCGGCAGTTAAACATTTGACCCATCTAGTCTGCCCTTATTTCTACCTATTTGAAACTCCTATGACCTTATGTGGTCCTTAGCTTATCTTATGTTCAGGATAACATTATCCTAAAGCTGACTTGTATACCCTCTTTCGCTGTATTAACCTGTACCACCACAGAAGTCATCTTTTTGAGTCTACAACACTCTCAGTAATAGAATCCCTTATCCACAAATACATTATGCAAAATGATCAGTTATCCAAAAAGGTTTTCGGGTTAACCCGCAAGTTGCAAATTTCCCACACACATGTAAGAAAATATCCACATTTTATTCAGTCTTCTTAAACTGTGATATCGCTTTTCCACTGAAGCTCAGACTCCCCCACACCCACAAAGGTTAATACAATAGCAAGTGTGCAGGACTGACGTGCCGACGGCAGGTTCCCAACGAAGCCTCACATCACAGTTACATCACAGCTACATCACAGCTACATCACAGTAAAAGTGATTTATTTACTTCACAGTATTTGCATTGATATTACTGTATTTCATGAGTGCTAATAGGATTTAATATATTTTTATTGGTGATGATCCACTAACCGAAATGACCCGTTATCCAAAATACTCCTGGTCCCAAGCATTTTGGATAAGGGACACTCAACCTATAATATAATAGTTAAAGTGATATAGTAATATGACTTTTTGTGCTAAAACTTTCAAATTGACAACACGGTAATAAAAATAATATTTAACGTACTGGCAGTTTTACAAAAATACAACATTGTAACACTTTATAATTAAGATTGGTTTCATTTAGAACCGTTGTAGTCTAGGTGACCCAGATACCAGTAAAATAGGTTAATATATTATGTCCTGCATTCACTTTTATTATGTGAATCATTTGGCACCAGTATGGGGCCTACATCATGTCCGTGTTGACATGACAGTGTCAGGGAACGTGCCAGTTCATGGTTTCTCAGGTAGAGGGCTACCAGCCAATTACATACTCCGATCAGACACACACAATCACTTCCTAGAACAGGAATCTGAGAAGTCTATTAATCCTTCTCACTGCAGCCTGCAGAGCATGTTGGAAGCAAATACATCATCTGGGAACTTTTCCAGAGACTCATTTCAGAAAGAGCCACAGATTCAGCATTGCTGGAACATCTGATAACAATGGTTACTGCAACACAAATTTGAGTCCTGGGTAGTGTTAGTAAGCAGCACAATAAAATTTGTGTTTGTAATGCTGGGTTACAGAGTAGAAAGGGAAATGATCGGCTATGGCATAGCTGCACGCATTGAATATCAATGGTGCCAAATTACTAGCATAACCTTAGTAATTGTATTATGTATCAATTTAAGGTAATTTCATATATATGTACACGGCAGTATAAATTACGTTGTGCTAATTTATTGTTTATTGGTTGCCTTAGTAACCAGTGGATGTTATATTGTTTACTAGATAAAGTTCTTGCTCATTTCCCGGGGGGATGTATAAATTTGGGCATTTCACGGATTGTATTTAGTATTTATACCTGTGTTGGGAAGCCACTAGGTTATCTTAATAAAAGTCTTGGTAATCAAGTTTAATTAAATAAACCACACTAAGATTATTTATTGAAAAAAAATATACCATAAATGCTTATCATTTCAAATCGTGTACATACTTACCTAAAGCACCTGAGTTGATTGAATGATCCAGTCCATTGACTCTCCCCAAATAGCTACCCAGTGTCACCTCTCTCCCCAATCAGCACCCCAGTGTCACCTCTCTCCCATCCTTGATAGCTAAAGAATGTTCCACAAGGGGAATTTTTAAGAATGCAAAAAAACTGCTCAGATAAGATAGATTACAGAACTCAATCCACAAAAATTAAAATGAAATTAATGGAGAAGAATTACAATTAAAAAAATAATTAGACACTATCGAAAAAGAGGTAGAAATGATGGGCATTTCTAACCCAATATAATTCTCAAGCATTTCAAATCAAAAAAATTCTTGAAAAGCATTGGCCAAAACTGCTACAAGACACGATTTTAAAAGATATTATTCCTCAGAAACCTAAAGTGATTTACAAAAGAGCACGCAAGTTGAAAAGCATTTTGGCCTCAAGCATGCTAAAAGAAGTAGGGATTATAAAGTCAAGTGATTGTGGATTTTATACATGTTTTCACTGCAATAATTGTAAGTTTAACCCCAGAAAAAAAGTTTTTAAGAATACACAAACAGGGGAGGAATTTAAAATTAAAACAACCATCACGTGTGGTACAAAAAAAGTGGTTTACTTGCTCCAGTGTGGATGTCAGAAACAATATGCAGGGAGGACCTCTAGAAAGATATCAAAGAGATAGTTTCAATTCTGTGGAATAGAACATGTAAAAATGGGGTCAAGAGGTGGTGATCACATAAGAAAATTGGCACAGAGGGAAGGATTCTGGATTTTTAAGTTAGGAACAATGGCCCTCCTGGGTTTGAATCAGAACTTTGATAAGATATGCTTTATTTAGAAGAGCACTTCCCAATATGGGTAAGGGTCTTATACATTTATCATTGATAGATATTTAAATTTAATTTAAAAGACTGTGCCACTTTTTCTACTGTGTATATATGTTGAGTGAAAAACACTAATATGATAGATAGTTAAAAAAAATTGAGAATGTACTACTTTGTCTATTATGCATGTATGTCTAGTCGAAATACTGGAAAACTATGACTTAAATACGAATCCAGTATATATTTTTTGATTATGACACTTTAGTATAAATACCCATTATGGGTCTTTTTACCCTTTTTTTGATAGGATTGAGAAATATGGAAAGTGACTCCTCAATAAATAAGAATTAAAATTTTGGTGAAAAAGGAGCCAATAAAGGTCATTACTACTCCAATTCGGGTTTTTTTGCTTCGAAGTGTGTTATAAACTAATTGGTTATGAAGGACGAAAGCGCCATTGGAAAAGAGGAGTTCTTTTCCTCATACAAATTTATTAAGACCGAACTGAGAACATGCATGGGCAAGCTGGAATACAAATTCAGACGACGCATGCACGAGTTGAAACGCGGAAAGAACTATTGGAATGCATGGTGGAACAGGTGGAGCAGTTCATCTGATTAAGATATTCTGGATAGGATTGGACAATGGAAGGGGAGGGGCTATATATAGAGGTCTGTTTTATGTCAAATGTACTTTCCACTCTGCTCCTGACGAAGTCCACGTTGGACAAAATGCGTTGAGGGTGGATAGCACATCCTTACATTGTGTTTTATACCTTTTCACTTATCAAAAGTTACCCTATCATCAGCCATCCGATTCATCTGATCGGTCTGCAGATACCTAAGGTCATGTGGACACTACAGTGGCGAATGACCTTCTGGAGGGGGTAACTTTTCGCAATTTTACGCATGTGTTGCACTTGAGCTGGCTCTCAGTGTAATTCTTTTTGTGAGTTTGATTTTATTAAATTATGTCTTTTACCAGTCTTACAGAGCTAGACTATTTTTTTGTCCTCTTTCCTTGCATTTTTTCCATATGTTCACCCATGTCTCTGCGGAGGCATCTGAGAATATCTACATGCAATTCCTGTTTTGAATTTTGACTCCTTTTTGGGATTGGAGGAGTCCTTGCAGATATTGGCTTTCCTAAAGGAGAGTATTGTCTATTTTTGTTATTGTGTTCATCCCCTGTCTCCCAAATCAGTTCCCCAGTGTCACCTCTCTCCCCAATCAGCTCCCCAGTGTCACCTCGCTCCCCAATGTCACCTGTCTCCTCAATCAGCATCCCAGTGTCACCTCTCTACTCCCTCAGCTCCCAAGTGTCACCTCTCTCCTCACACAGCTCCCCAGTGTCACCTCTCTCCTTACACAGCTCCTCAGTGTCACCTCTCTCATCACTCAGGTCCTCAGTGTCACCTCTCTCCATACACAGCTCCCCAGTGTCACCTCTCTCCTCACACAGCTCCTCAGTGTCACCTCTCTCATCACTCAGCTCCTCAGTGTCACCTCTCTCATCACTCAGCTCCTCAGTGTCACCTCTCTCATCACTTAGCTCCCTAGTGTCACTTCTCTCCTCAATGAATATAATATATAAAACTTCAAATGCAACTATATATATATATATATATATATATACATACATATATGTTTATATGTTTATATTTAAATATATATATATATATAACCAGTCCAAAAACATATGCCCCCCGTGGGAAGGCAAATAAAACCACGCACTCACAGGGTTAAATGGATGAAAAAAAGTCGATGTATTAAGAAAGGAGCATACATTGCATCAAAAAATCGACGTTTCGGCTCCAACCAGGAGCCATTATCAAGACTGTCAGACTGTTGATAATGGCTCCTGGTTGGAGCCGAAACGTCGATTTTTTGATGCAATTTATGCTCCTTTCTTAATACATCGACTTTTTTTCATCCATTTAACCCTGTGAGTGCGTGGTTTTATTTGCCTTCCCACGGGGGGGCATATGTTTTTGGACTGGTTATATTATAGCAACACAGCACCCAGGTATTTTTGTCTTATTATTTTGTGTTTGGGCTGAGTGCTCCACTTTTGGACATATATATATATATATATATGTGTGTTAGTGTATATATACATATATGTTATACAAATATGGCACTTTTTTTACATTTAAAAATGTGGTGAGGTGCCACGGGTGAGAAATACTCTAGGTATGTCCCTGCTTTAGTCTGATTTTAGAGTATTTAGTTTATTTCTTTGTAATAGCACTATAAATTTGTTTATGTAAATACGTTATTGATCAAAGCATTTTTTTCGTGTGTTTTTCTAATGGAGGCAGCAAACATAATTTGCAGCAATAATGAGAAACACTAATTTCTAGATAACACAGAAGGAAGCAGACATTTATTCGTTTTTAAATAAAATACTTAGTTAAAGAAACATAACTGAAATAACAGATTTTATAACTTATTTCAACCCTTCATTTTAGAAATCAGTGCAATGGCTGTTTTGACCACATCTGCGGACTATCTTTAGGTATCAGTATCCATTATTATATGATTTACTATAAAAACAATTTAATATGATGAAAAATGTAAGCAACAACTCACTTTCCAACTTTTAATTAAAGAATCTTTTACACATTTACAAACGTTAATTAACAAAAACCCTGCTAAATATATTCTAATATTTGTCCTGAGTTTGTAAATACTCCATATTTTCATTTTTTGTAAGTATAACATTCATTTTTACAAAAACATTTCAGTACTGAATTTCACGTGAGCTTCCGGTGTTCAGTTATAGAAGGGGCGGCAGAAGTGCTGGGCTGCATAGGAGAATGTCTGCATGCATCGTGCAGATTGCTAAGTGTGTGGGGAGATGCATTGACTAAGTTTTGAGGGCAGATTTCTAAGTGTGTTGAGGGATGCACTGGCTTAGTCTGTAAGGCAGATGACTAAGTGTGTGGGGGGTGCATTGTGTGGGGGGTGCATTGGAGTCTTGAGGAGCATATGGCTAAGTGTGTGGGGTGATGCATTGGATCCATCGTGTCGGCAGATGGTTAAGTGTGTGGGGGATGCATTTGCTACATTTAAGAATCAGATGGCCGAGTGTGTTGGGGCATACATTGGCTAAGTCTAGGGGGCAGATGACCAAGTGTGTGGTGGATGCACTGACTAAGTGTGTGTGACAGATTTTCAAATAAAAGGAGATAAAAACAAGAAATGCATTTTTTTCCAATCATAATTTTAGAAAGTATGAAAATAAAGTTTACATTTGAATTCATGTTTACAAGTAAAACTTTTTTCCTATAGGGTAGTCTTATATTTAGGCTTTTTTCCCCTTAAATTAATAGCCAAAGTTTGGGGGGGGGGGGGGTCGTCTTATATTCGAGTACATTTACAAATGCCACATATTTTCATTTTGGTTACCGTGGGCTTTTTTGCATTATAATAATATATATGGTTAATTGTTTTGGATGTATTTTCAAGTAAATGTACATCTTGAACGACTTGAATAACGAGGTATTTGGATATCATTTTAAGAAAACAAAACATTAAGTCATCACAAGACGACTCTATAGAGCTTGTTCTGCATTTCATTAGCATACTGAACAGATCATGAAGGCAGTTTCAGCACTGCTGCCTGTGATACTGCTGCTCTTCTTGCCCTAACTTAACAGACCTTACTGATTCAAGCTTACTGCAGGAGCAGGGGATGGAGCAATAACTCCACATCTCTATAAACACTGTACAATTTAGGAGTCTAATTATATTAACTCACCCTCAGAGGGCAGGGACTGATCTTTTACCATCTAAAAGCAGTTGTTAGAAATTATATGCATAATGTTTCACTGATAAACCTCCTAATCGTCTTTAAATGGATTTCTCATAACTGCGGTAATTGTGTTGGCTCAGTTAGCTGGATAGGTTTCTATCAAGGCATGTAGCTTTTGCCAGCTCATAGAAGCCTTTACTTACTACATTGCTAAAGCTTCCTTCATCTGTCTGGGGGGAATTATATCCCCAAACTCATTGCCATAATTTATGTCTTATGGTTTCTCCATTTTTTTAAGTGGTATTTGCATCTTATGTTGCAATTTCCCTTACATCTGGGTAAAACACATAAAGTCAAGTGTTAATACATTTAAGGTGCTTTCTTTTTACCCAGAGGAATATCTTACTGTTTTTTATATTTTTTTCAACTTATTTTTAAGCTACAAACAATTGTAAATTTCTTTTTACAATGTAATCCATAGGCTTTAATCTAACCTGAGTCTTCACACCAGTCCTAAACCATGAAAAAAATTGTATTTTTACGATCAGAATTCCATCTTGTAGACTGCATTGTGTGTCCCCAGCCCTATAGTGAGATACTACTGCTGTAAAGTCATTGTGGGATGGCATCCAAAAACACTATATATCACAAAATGGCTGCAACCAGTCACAATTGATTAGTAAAATATTGTATTAAATAAACTCACATAACAAAAACAAAAGAAATATCTGAAAGCAAAAAAGCAAAAAAACAAAACAAACAACTTCATTTTTTTGGAAGAGGAAATTGCTCAAAACATAGACGATAACAGTTATGAGGACAGGCATTTCTACATGGATATGTTTATTCTGGACAAGAGGTAATAAGGGAATGCAGTGATATATGCAAAAGGTCAATAGCTTTCTGTCTTTGTTCAAAGACATTTTAAGACATTATATTACCTTTTACTTGCATAGCACAAACAATCCACATAGTGCTTGGTACGAAGGTTAAATGAAATGGTGTTACAAAATTCTATCAGACTGACAAACAGACTACTGATATGTGAGATAGCACAAGATGAGTCATTATAAAAGCATTAACAAATACATTTTTTTTTTAACATTTAGTTTATACTGTGCCTTCAGAAAAAAAAAAACAATTGAAAATGATCTATACATTGTGTAACCTAAAATTGCAAGTAAATGTCTAAATTAGGATAAAAATGAGTTTTAGATGTATCTGTAGAGTCTCCACTTTATGACATCACCTGTGGCCTGATATGTAAATGAACTGGTTTTAAAAGGTAAATGTGTAATTTTCGTGTCTAGCTACAGGTGATTTCATATACACGAGACAGCACAGACACAGACATAAAACATGTTTATCTTAAATTATGCTTGTGCTTGGAAATCTTCTTATGCAATGTATAGATAATGTTCAACATTGTATTTACCAGGTGCAGTATAAGGAGCTGACAAAATGGCACACTAAGAAAGAAAGAACCCTGCCATGTTCCAGCAATACGCCTTTTTCAAGATTTATAGGTATAGTATGTTTGTGGACTATTGGGTGTCTAAGCAAGGCTTTATGAGGTACACATCCAAGTTATGATGCAAAAAAATTGAAAATGTATTCAAAAGTTATGCAGATTTTTTTTTTTATCGATCAGTATTGTAGCTAAAGTGGTGACAGCAGACCTGTACTATGGAGATCAACACAATCTTTTGGACTAACGAAAGTGCCTCAAGGGTGAGGCCCACAGTACATCTTTCCTGTCACCAAATGCAGTTGTTTTATGTATATGAGTACTTTTGCTAATACTGGTTAATACATGCTTTTTTTTCTAAATAACCTTTTAAAAAATGTTCTATTTTTTGTATACTCACTTTTGTATGCACCTCCTAAATCCTTTTTTGGTACTTTTTAGTGGGTTCTTCTAATTGAGGTGCTGCACCATTGTATCTCTTGTTATGGTGTCGCTCTTTACAAATAGTTGCACATGACTATTGGGTGTGATATTTTTATTATATTATTATGTATAAAAGAGGCCCACACAGGATACTGCCTGTTCCTGATTCCTGCACTCAGAACTGTTGGGATATAACAAAAAGGCGCAATTGTCTTTATACACAACAAACTGTATTGTACCATTTTTTCAGCTTTCTGACACTGAACTGTGTGGGATTTATTGTCGGATAAACCAAGTTGAATAGTCACATGGGGACGATACAATATTCATCTCACCTCAACTTACCTGTACCTTACTTTTACTGAATATGTCCCTTTTTTTCCCGACCTAGTGTAACATTGAATGCATAACAGAACAGATTACAACGTGAAACTTTGCAGTATAACTTCTTTACAAAACCTTGCATGCATTGAATTTTCTTTTTCATTAAGTACATTGAATCATTGCTAAATCTTCACAAAGAGCAATCAAAGTCTTTGTCTTTCCTCAATGCATTTCATCTCTCTTCTCTGACACTGAAAGGACATTTCTTTCTTAGCACATTTTCATTTAAAGATCTGTTTTTTTTGTGTGTGTGTGTGCCCCAAATCATGCTTCATGACTGAGAGCTGTAAGACACATATCTCTGACTGTGTGTTGAGATTTTTCATTAGCACATTGAGAATGAGGTCAATAAGCAAGGACCTGTAAAAATAGGATTTTCTTTGGTTCTGTATGAAGCACATCCTGTAATTTATAGACAGACCTTCTGTTATGTACATGGACAAAAGTAGAATAATAATTAAAAAACACAAAGTGAAGAAAGGTATCCTTCAGAATACAATGTAGCTTATTAATTCGTTTGTTTGCCATGTTTTACCTAAAATGACACTGAAAATGTATAACAGATTGTATAGCAAAAACATATATCTATTATTATTGCTACTTATTAACCATAAAGCTCCAATAAGTGCTGCAGAATATATCAAGGTTAAAAATAAGCTGATGCTTTTTAAAGTTTTTCCTGCATTAAATGCCTATGATTAATGTTGTAGCTCCAGTAGATTCATGCGGTATATTGATTTGCTCAGTTTGACCATAATAGGTAGCCACATATTTTTGGGAATCTGTTTACCTATGTCCTGTTCCCATTTCCTTAAAGATGTCGCCTTGATCTCTTTTATATGATCGAATAGACCGCTTTGCATTCCTCTCTTAACACTGACTTCTCCTTCAATTTGTTTTTCTAGGTTTTGGCAGTGGTGTATCTTGGTTTTGTGCTGCCCTAGGCAGACAACATTCGTGCACCCCCCCTCCACGTTACACACCCATGACATGCCCCTTCCTCCACTTTGCACATCCACAACATGCCCCATCACCCACATTGCATATACACTAAATGCCCTATCACCCCCATTACATGCCACCATCACCCTCATTACATACCCCCACCAAGTCCATTACATGCCCCCATTACTCCGATTAATTGGAAGGAGCTAAAGCTTGCTGAAGGGTGAGGGAGCAAAAATGTTTGAAGCACCAGAAGTGTGCTTTAACACCCTCTGGCAAAGTGCCGCCCTAGGTGAGAGCCTTGTTTGCCTTGTGGAAGATACACTTCTGGGTTTTGGTCTATCTTGTCTTTATCTTTAATGGTTACTCTCTGGATATTTCCTCTAATTCTCAGATACAGGAAGATAGTTCTATCCAGAACTGAGTATTCTTTTACAAGATGTGCATATTGTTTGACTATGTCACCCTCCGTTAGTTATGTTTTTTTTTGTTGTTTTTTTGCCCTCTATTGTACCATCACCTTAGATTTATTTCTGGCACATTTAACTTTAATAATCTTATTGAAGTATTGTGAATATAATATAATTGTTTTCTATTTTTTTATACCAGTTTCCCTTTGTCTTTGCCAAAGAAGCACACTCACAGATTACAGTGTGTCACATTAGCTTCCATTTATAACCAAACTTCTTGAGCTTGTTCATCATTGTGCCATTTAGCTATATGTGTTATTACAGCCACATCAAATCTATTCCTCCCTGATTAACATTTCTTGATAATAAAGCAGAACTTACTCTTGGGGTCTTATCTAAACAAGAGACTCATAAGAATATGTCTAAAGATGTAGCTAGTTGTATATAGTTTGAGATGATTAGCCCTAAAGTTAGTTTCCAGTATTTTTCTAGAGTTAGGGGCAATCCATACACCAAGATATGTCTTTTTTATGTCCAGCTGAAATTATACTTTTTCTGGAAATTTATTATTCCTCTATAGATGTGTTATTAATCATGGCACAACGATTATTAATATTTAATTTATAGTTAGACAAAGCTCCAAATTGTGTAATGTCATTAAATGTGCAACTGAATTTATTGACCACGATGTTGACTGTACATGTGGCCAAAATTCTACCGTCAAAGCCAAAGTTCTATAGAGATAAAGCCATATACCCCCAGCTGACCCTGATGAAAGCCTTTTCAGCACTGGGTAAACCCCTCCTTTCCATCAGATACATAGCATTTATTAACTGTCTAATATTACTACAAGAGGATCTTCCAGCTACAAACCTCAGCTGGTCTGTGCATATCAAAGTTGGAATTACATGTTTGAGTCTGTTGGCTAATATAGATGTATTCTTTTTTTATTTTACTTTTATATGCTGGTGTAATAGGTTCTGTTATTTTTCCAGGCCTGAAAATGGTCCTTTACAAGGCAAATAATCAGTATGCTATTCTCCCTCTCTCAAATTTGTACTGACCTGCCAATAAAATATTGGCTGGCCGGCAAACCTAGCGACACGACAGTTGCTATGGGCTACCTAATACTAACTAATGGGATGCTGTAGGAGACCAGGAAAGGATTCAATGGGTTGTGCCAAACATATATTCGTACTGGTTCCCCCCACCTTCTTGCTTTGCCATTGAAGATGTCATGGTGCAACTCTTCTTCCATATTACAAAGAGAATTACTAGGATCGATCAAAGATTTTAGCATGTCACTACAAGAACAGACATTGATTGAGTACCGGTGAAGAAGAAATATATCATTGAGGAAGGAGGGATGATCTGTAGGGCCAAGGTCATTTGATTTGATATGATACTGAATATTCCAGAAACATAAGACAGCCTGTGTCTACTGTAAATGCATTAACTGACATTATACACATCTGAAAAGCTATCCATTTTTTTTTTTTTTTTTTTGGAACAGTGAGTGATTGTTCACTCAACTGTAGGCACAGTAAGGATAATGGCTCTGCTATCAAATAAATATAGCATCTTTTTACTGTGGGCCCAAATGTCCAACGCCTTTTAAAAGTGTGATGCAGAAATGTTGATGAAAATCTTTGCTTTAGGTAAGAAATAATATATATTCCAAATATACTTTTCTGATGATGTTTGCCCTACTATGGATTTTTTTAAACTAATTCTTTATTCATAGTGTAATAAGTAAACAGAGGCATAGTAAATAAGTTGCAGAACACTGTCCCACATATACAGGAATGATAAATATTGTTGCAATATATAATTTTTCCATGAAACATGGTACAGTACTGAAGGCTGTAATCTTTCTGTTAACATAACCTTGAACTATTATTTATACATTCCTTAAATAACAAAGGAGTGAAAGGAGTTAAGGGTGAATGTAGAACTTGGGTAAAGATGTGGAGATGGGTTGAGTATGGTGAGGATTAGCATAGGAAAGGAAGGATTTAAGAGAGGGTAGGGTGGTGGCTTTATCAGTTTTAAATTGACTTTGAGGTAGTGGTCCACATTTTCAACTATTTTCATATTTGGGTAGGTTTCCAGTTAAATGAAGATAAGGACGTTTTTCCATTTGAAAGTTGTAAATTATTGAATTGTACAATTCCGCAGTTGTGGGGATTTTATTGTTTTCCAGTTCCTTGCTAGGAGCATTTTTTTCTGTTAGTAGTTAGTCCAATTAGAACTTTGTTTGTCTTCGGCATTTTGTCTGGGCTATGTGCAATACTGCGATTTCTGGATTTTTCAGAAGGATCACTTTTGGGATTTCATGTATTGTTTTAAATCTGATAGTCCAGTGTTGTAAAGTTGGGCATGACCACCATATATGTTCCATGGTGCCTAGGTTTTTGCATCCTCAACTGAAAAAGTTTGGAGGAGGTAGGGAAATGGACTCCCAGTTTAAGTACCATCTGGACAATAGCTCCTTTCCCAATTTGACTTGGTTTGTGTTATGTGTGAAGTATGTCAAGTTATTGAGGGTATCTTTTTTTGTCGTTCAGTTCCTGAATTTAGGTTAATACTATTTAGGTGACACATCATAACAATGTGCATTTGTAGGTACCTTATTCAGTTACCTTTGCGTATTCTGCTCTCTTCTTGTTATGACTCTATACCAGCGGTGACAAATCTTTGTTTCTATTACTGTAATTATCTTTGTCTCTTCCTTGCATGCAATTAACGTCAGCTGCAAAGCAGAGTTACTCAGTGTGCCCCTGTCTGTGTTGTGCAACCTGTAATATACAGTTTGATTGCATCTGCAAATGGAAGGGTAAGAATTTCAAAAGTAAGATGTTCTTTGTTATGTGTTACGTGAGATAGGTGCAATAATGAGCAAGGGACACAAAATAGAATGGCAATCAATTTTTATGTGTCTGTGATTTATTTTTCTTTAGTTTTTGTTCATTTCAGAGAGGATCAATGTTTTGCCAAAGCACTGAAAAGAAAGGTAACAAATACAGATATAACGCGCACACAGAATTAAAGGCAGATTACAGAATCCATTGCTCTCATTTTTTGGGGGGGCAATAATTGGACCAACTTGGCTTTTTTTTCCATACTAAGGTTCCAAACATCTGAAATATTGAGCAGTCTTGAGCCAAACAGACCAATTCAAGAGTCAGTCTAGTTCATTTTATCAGCCAGAAAATGGTGGTTCTATAGAGTTCTATGTAAATCAATAAAAAAAAAGTTAGGAACCAGCAGTAGGGATTTTAGGAGCCAAGGATTTATGGCTCTTGGGATTGTCACTCTCAGAACTAAAACAACAAGGATAATGTTCAATGACTACATTGTATAATCTGAGAGTTGTTTAAGATAATGACTTAATATTCCTTCTCTATTATTCTCTATTTATATTCATGCAATCACAGTTTCCCTGTTTATGGTGGTTTATAGTAGTAATCATATTTATATTTATAACTACATTTGGGTCTACGGATTTATTGCTGATAATATACAATCCCTTATGTCAATGGTTTGTAATATCATTATTGATTTATTTGCAGACCTGTAAATATATTCTGCATAACATCTATATCAGTTAGGATTAAATGCAATTAGTAAATAAAAATGAAAGAAAAAGAGAATCTATACACTGTGATAAGGCATAAACCACCCTGGTAACTTCACATCCCTTGTCTTTGTAAAGTTAGATTCAGACACAGAGACCTTGACATAAACAGTGCTTTTATTCAATGACTTTGTAATATTAATGTAATAAAAGTGGTAGTTTGGATATAGCACAAGCCTAGAAAATGTGTATGAAAATCAAGTGAGTTATAACTAATCAAAACAGCATATGTTATGTGAAAGCTAGTTTTTTGAAGTCATAGACAATATGCTTAAGCTTATAAAATACACACAGTTCTAACTCTTCCAAATGAGTTGGCATTTTGTCTTTTCTCTGGTGATCATACTATAAGACAAAAGCTTTCACTAAGAATGTAAAAGTTGCAATTAAACATAATTAGTCAGCTCACAGGAATATAACTGTTGCTTTTGTTAATTCATTTTCTTAATTTTGCTTTACAAGGCAGCAATTTGCATTTTAAAAAAAATAGTGTAAATGGGCTACTGGTGTTTATATCTGCTCTGTGTGTAATAATGGGAGTGTTAGTTGCACATTAGTTTCACTACCATATTTTAAATTAAACTTTATGATGTAGCAGGGTATTTTTTATGACTTATATAATATGGCTATTTCATATGCATTAGGTATGATAGGAAATAATCATACTTGGAAAACTTTGAAAACTCTTTCCGATTACTCTTCATTTTCTGGGGGGTTTTTTGTGGTCAGATATGTGGATGGGTCTTTGCTATGAGATGTTTCTGTGGGTGGAGCTTTGCTGTATAGAAAGTCAAAGTAGATTGGAACACATCGGGAGGAGAGAAAAAATATTACCCTTCCCACCTGTAAATAAAATAGTAAGTGAAACAGCATATATTATTAAAACGAATCAAATATAGTAACATATAATTCCATTCATAAAAGCAGTTCGTGTAATCATAAACCGAACTGAAAAAACTTTCGTATTAACTTAATACGAAAGGAAGAACATGTGTGTTACTAGTTTTCATTGAGTAATTTTGTGTTGCGCATGCGTATTGTGTTCTTGTTCGGATAAACGACCTAAAACCGAAGGGTTGTAAAAACCGAATAAGTTAAACCGAACAGGGGCAGTGCTTTCATTGACAAAATGCAAAGCCTGTTCATATAAGCTAGAGTCGAAAAGGGACATAGTTCGTATTAACTCAATTCGGATTGCGCATGCGTATTAGTTAAACCGAATTCGTGTTATAGCCCACAGACACTATATGTGTTTGAATGAATGAAAATACGTTTACTACATATCGAAACGTGTGTGAAAGAAATTGACACAATGATTATAAGATTAATGCTGCGTCTAAAACCACAATGGTATACATGACATGAAGACATCCTGTAAAAAATCTTAAAAAAAGAGGATTATATAAACATATATGAATAATAAGAAAAATAATAAAAAAATAATAAATGAGACATATATATTTTAAGAACATCTTAACACAGATGGAAAAACACAGATATAATTTTTTTTTTATTGTATTTCGGAATAAAACTATTTATTATAAAAATTAGAATAAAAATGGAATAAGAAACTGAACGACAAATAAATACCCTATTTGTATTAATAATCTCTGGAAAAATGGGAAATCTATAAAAAGGCCTTTAGCTCAAAATCTAGATTAATTCCTTTAGGGTTCAGGGTTTGCATATTAGATATCCAAAAAGTTTCTCTCTGGAGAAGCTTCCTGGATCTGTTGCCTCTTTTCCAGATATGGGGAATTGTTTCAATACTCATAAATTTGATGTTCTCTGGTTTACCCTTTGGGCATCTATGACAATGATTGGGCAGACTGTATTTGAATCTGTCACACTCTTTGTTCATCATTCCCAAGTGTTCTAATATACGAACCTTTAGGGGTCTTTTTGTCTGTCCTATATATTGAGCGCAACAACCACATTCTACCAGGTATATGACAAAAGTGGTATTACAATTTATAAAACTTTTTACCTTATATTCTTTACCGGTAGTTTTAGATTTAAATGTAGTTATTTTTCTTATTTGGTGCGTACAGGCCTTGCAATTGCCACACTTATAGAAACCACTAGTTTTATTGCTCGTGAGCCAACTTGACCCATTGATCTTAGATTCTGTCCTAATGACACTTGGAGCAAGAGCTGTTTTTAAATTAGGTGCCTTTTTAAAGATAACTACTGGTTTATCCGGGACTATAGGGGCCAATATTTCATCTCCCTTTATTACATTCCAATGTTTGATTAGAATTTTTCTAATCTGAGGGGCGGCTATATTATATTCTGAAATAAATGACATACCATAATCGCTTGTTAATTGCCCCTTTTTCCCAGTGTTAGGAATTAGTATTGTATCTCTGTCTGTTCTATTTCTTGTTCTGCCTTTGCGAGTGTCTCCTTTTTATAGTGTTTTTGAATGAATCTCTCTTTTAGGATTTTCGTTTGTTCCTTGTACACTTCGACATCACTGCAGTTTCTTCGTATTCTTCTAAATTGGCCTTTAGGTATGTTATTGAGCCAATTCGGGTGAAGACAGCTTTTTTTTATCTATATAGTTGTTGCTGTAAACTTTTTTAAAAAACGTTTTAGATTTTAAGAGATTATCTTGAATGTAAAAATTGAGGTCGAGAAAATCTATGGTTTCTGTACTCTGTGCAAAAGTAAAAATCAGTCTATGTTGGTTGTTGTTAATATAGCTTTTAAAATCTGAGAGTTCTGTGTCTGTACCCTCCCATATGAAAATGACATCATCGATATATCTCCTCCACAAAAAAAGGTTTGCCTTAAAGGGGTTGATGTCTCCCAGAAAATTTGATTCCCATGCCCCCATAAACAAATTGGCATAACTGGGTGCAAATCTCATGCCCATAGCTGTGCCACACTGCTGTAGAAAAGCTTAGAACTACTCCACCTCCTTTGTCGGCTGGTCTTATGATGAGAGATGTGTTCTCATGCAGTTCTTTTAAAGCCGCTTTCTCTTTTATTGTGAGATTCTGTTCGTTCTTCTTTTCAGAATCGATAGATTCCAGATCTTTCAGTACCAACTTCCTATAGTTGTCCAGATTTGTGACCCCTTTCCACGAAGGGAACAAATGATGATTTGTCTCTGAGGGGGGTATGTTGTATTGTTGATTTAAGAGTAGATGCATTGTCATCGGTGGATTGGCTACCTATCTTATTTTTGGCAAATAGTCTTTTAATGGCTAGTTTTCTTATGAATTTGTGGGCATCTACGAATAAGTTAAACTTATTAGGGAGTTTTGTAGGAGCATATGTTAGGCCTTTGTTACGTACCTTTTCCTATTCTTTAGTGAGGGCAATTCCGCTAATATTGAATATACTTGTTGTTAGTTGCGGTTTATTTTTCTGTATTCCCTTTCCTCTACAACCTCTTCGGGTCCTTGTTCCCATCTTTTTCTTTTTCCTGCATCTCCTATTCTTAGATTTGAGATTAAAGGTGGGTTCTCGTCTCTTAGCTCTTTGTTTTGGGATATATCTCTTTGTTTAGATCTCCTTTTCTCTGGTGTGGATGGTCTTCTCTCTAAAAAAGGACTTCTTGTTGGAATATCTTTAACATTTTTACTATATACATTTCTATTTTCTATCGGGGGGCTTCTCAGATATGGTCTGCAGTGCCTTCTTGAATCGTAGTAATTATTAATTGGGCTTTTTTCAGACCTTCTTTTGGGGGATTGGGCCCATCTTTTTCGTCCTCTCCATTCTCCCCCCCTGGGTCCCATATATTCAGTGTGTCTATAATGGGAATCCATACTTGAGTCATATCTATGACCTCTGATATATGGATTATATCTGAGAGTTCCTTCTTCTCTTTTGGATTGATTCCTTACTTTTGTTTCCTTCTATAAACCTACAAATATTTTTTTTAATTATGAAAATCGAAAATGACATCAGACATACATACATACATATCCATAAACCGGATCTGTAAAATGTACAAATTAATAGCGCTGATCTCAGGGGGATGCCCTACCCCAGTCCCTCATGAACTAAAGCAGATACACAGGGTTACTCAACAGAGGTTCAATCTTATCCATCCAGTAGACCCATATTGTATAGCCCCGTGAAGAGCTCAAGAAAGGCTTTTTTTTTTTTCCCCATTCTTATCTGGAAACTCAACTATGCTAGGACATATCGCCCTAGTGGTGCTGGTTGTTGTTTCCAATTTCTGGCAATTACAAATGTTTATCGCAATGAAACTGTGGATAATCAGAGAGTGATCTAACTTATCCGCTTGCGGTATGTTGACATGCAACAAAGCAACTTCTGGCACTCTTATCAGTTTAAGACCAGTAAGGGAGTCTATCAGGTCAAAGATCTTTTGGCAAATATCCTTTACCCCTTCACATCTCCACCATATATGTAAATATGAGCTTTCTACCCTATTACATCTCCAACATTGTGAAGAGCTATCTGGGTACATATTTTTAAGCCTCGATGGGACAATGTACCATCTGTTGGAAACTTTATATTGGGTCTCCAATATATTTAGATCATGGATATAGATAGTTCCACTCTGCCAGCTATAATTTGCAATTATGCTCCTTTTACCTATTTTTTTTAAGTTGTTCCAGTATACAGATAGCAGGTAAGAAACATTCTTTAATAAAATTCCTAACTCTAAGAAATCTGAATTTGTCAGCTGCTGACACAGAGAATTCGGTTTTAAGTTGGTCAAGGGCTTCATCCTTCCTACATCTACCAGTTGATCTATAAACTGAATATCATGGGGTTTCCAGGAGTCTAGTTTCATATCCAACATATATTCGGAGAAAATCAAACAATTTTTCTTTTTTACATTCTCCCATGCAGTGACTGTCTGCTCCAAAAATGACTACCCAGGATCTGACCTCCAGTGGATTCCCTCTCTATTGCATATCAACCAGCCTTGTCCCCCTGGCCCGATTTCAATTCGGAAATATGTGAGATCAAGTTGGAATGGAATAGATTTCTAATATGGGGGAAGGTAATGCCTCCTTGATTAGGTTTTTGTTCAAGTAATTTTTGTCTTAGGTTTTTTTCAGTGACAAGAGCAAAAAGACAAGAAAAGTCTGACCTGAGTATTATTCACATACAAACAAAACTGAAAATTGAAGGAAGTTATAAGATTATAATTTATAAAATTAAAATTGCTTTATAAATGAATAAAAAAATAAGAATAATATAACTAACAGAGAGCATGTTAATATACATGTCCCCGAATTGTGGGGTGTAATTTTTTTTTTTATGACAAGTCTATTTAAATAATATTTGTTTTGTTTTTAAAGAGCTTCATTCTTACAGTTCCTAAGTCTTTTGGGGCTATCCACTAAAAGGTGAGTTGCAGGTGAGATGAGGTGAGATGACAATTTTATCTCACCAATGTAACTATACATTGTGGAGGGACAAACATGGTTTGACCTTCTAAGCAAACTCACCAGGTTTTTCCCTGCACAGTATATAGCTAGATGAAATGTTCAACTCACCTGCAAGTCTTTTTAGTCTAAAAGGCATGTTTAGCAAGCAGCTGAAAAACAATTAATTTTAAGCAAATATTATACCACTCCTCTGCTCCTACGTACATTTCCTCCCTTGTTAACCGCTACTTCCCTACACGACCTTTGCGCTCCTCCAAGGGGTTAACACTCTCTTCTAATCTCATCACCACTTCTCACTCGCGTCTCCAAGATTTAGCACGAGCTGCCCCCTCTCTCTGGAACTCCCTTCCCCGGAGCATCCAGCTCTCTCCCTCGTTTTCAAACTTTAAAAAGTCCCTCAAAACTCATCTCTTTAGAGAGGCCTACTACCCAACCTAGCTGGAACACACACTCCCTCTTTGACCTATCCC
Organism: Pelodytes ibericus; assembly: GCA_036172795.1. Lineage (NCBI taxonomy): Eukaryota > Metazoa > Chordata > Amphibia > Anura > Pelodytidae > Pelodytes > Pelodytes ibericus. Next base: position 21,876,130 of record CM069866.1, read on the forward strand.
ACCTAATGCCTCCCATCCACTCTACTGTTTCTACAACTTCAATCCCTCTGACCTCTTCAATCCCTTAATTGTGTCATTGACCCCATTCCCTCTAGATTGTAAGCTTACGAGCAGGGTTCTCTACCTCATGTACCAGTCTGTACTAGTTTGTCCAAATTAGTATGTAGTTCCTTTCTTTGCTCTGTACCAAGCGCTTCGAGAATTGGTGGAGCTGTACAAATAAATGTTAATGTAATGTAATGTAATGTAATATTGTCATTTCAGTGGTATGTTGGAAGAGAAAGAAAACACCATACACCAAGTTTAACAAAAATATTGTGTGTGTTTTTTTTGAAGTTATAATTAAAGTTTTTGAAGTCTAAGTTCAAAGTGTCATCAAACAAATCCAACTACAAATCAAATATTAAAAATGTAAAGGAGAGAATGCAGTGTGTCTGAGCTCTCCTATTCTGAATAAAAACTAAATATGACACGTTGTTTCATCAGCTTGGTACCGCACAAATTCATCTGGTACAGCTCACTTGCTCATTAAAATTCATGCACACAGAAACTGCTGTTGTCTTTCTCTCTTTTTTTTTTTTCTCCCGCTAAACAAAACCTGAATTAAAACAATAAATTGTTGTGACATCATATGTCAGCGTTAATCACGGTGAGAATTTACAGCAGAGGTTGGAAAACCTCTGTTGTGTGTTTCGAGGTGTAATTAGCTCTAATGAAACAAGCAATGGTAAAATCAAATGTAAATCAGTGACTTCAACAGCTTCCAAAAAAATGGATTCAAGTGTTATTAATGGGAGCATTAAATATTTACAAACTGTTGATTTGGAGCTTCAAAGCTCAAAAGATATTTCAGTTCTAAAGATTGAGTCCCATTTGGAGTCTTAAGTTGACATTGTGTTGATATAAAACCGCTCAACCATATTGATCTCTTCTTTTTATTTTTTATTATTATATGTATGTCTGTTTTGATTGACGTAAAACTATTAATTGATACATCTTCTGTTTCCTCCCCTCCGCCCCCTTTTAAGCATTATCTCAGTAGGCCGCCCATTTCATAAAGGACCTTATCTATCTTATGTGTAATGTAAGCAAGACACATTTTATGTCATTCTACATAGCTGATTTGTCAAACAGAAATTGTAGGAGGGAAATAAAAGAATTGCACTTCATGAAGATATACAATGTAACATGAAGCCATTATAACAGGGTTGCATTCAAATCTCCTTTGTATTGTTACAATGTGTACCTCATAAAACACTTGTGTAAATCATCACAGGAGTCAGAAATACATTTGTGGTAGCACACAACAAACCACGGAGGTACTACAGACAAGTCACTTCCTACTTGACTTTTATCCCACTGTTTGTAGTGAAGAGAGATCTGCCATATAAATATTTTGATACAGAAAAAAGATATTATCAAAGGTTTTTTTTGATAGTTAGATTTAAATCCTAGCTTTCCATACCTCCCAACATGTCTCCTATGGCAATCTGGGATGCCGGGAGGTCGTGGCTTTGGAGAAGGAGTGTCAGTGATATTGCACATGTGCACTGGCACTCAAAGTGACAGCTCTACTGCACAATGCACAGCATCCAATTTATGGTGTCCTGCCGCACTGGGGAATTCAAACTGGCACCTTGGCATAGCAGTGCTTCAAGCAGGACAGGTGTGAGTTATGGGTTCTCTTCTGTACAAATATGCTAAGTATTTGATGTGCATTGAAATACATACTGACGGATATGGATGTGGAGGGAATAAGTGCTAATGAAATGCTAAATACTAAAACATACTGTGAGGAGACAAATCAAAGACATATAGGACTAAGCCTCCTATACCTGAAATACAGATGTAATTGGATTTAAGTATTTTTTCCACTTTTGACACTTTTGTCTTTTACACATTGTTATTTTCTATTTTACACAGTTCTATTTGTATATATACACTTTCCTACATAGCGTACATATTTGTATTTAAGAGGTCGTAAGAGGGTTGCCTCCTTTAACCTGTGAGCTGCTGAGCTTTGTTAGAAGTGAATTTTTTGATTGTTTTCTGTGGGGCCGTCACTGTCACTACCTTTACTGAAATACAGATCAGGCGCAGTGAGCCTCCATGTGACCCAGATTAACAGGCTGGTTATAAAAGTTTCAAACAAAAGTTGTACTTAAACTGTATCTTTAATGGAACAGACAACCCTAAATGTATATTTTATAGAAATAAAGTAAAGAGTGATATTTCCATAACTCCACGGTTCTATTTGGTACCATTTAATTCTTGGTGCAATAAATTGTTCTAACATTGGTACCATAGATTACCAACCAGCTCAAAAGGAATAGTAATTAAAATACACTAGGAACATGACTCAGAAGTTGCTGGTGGGTGCATGGGTATACAAACCATGGTCTTTAGACATAAACACATCATCATTCACTTGACCAATGTATTAGAATTAAAAAGTATATCATTACACCTCCACATTCCTATTGTAAATATGATCTGCCCAATAATTCCTTGTTTAAAATGGTAACAGAAACCATTATAAAATAAATGTTTTAATTTCCCATCAGACATCTATTGTTGGAGAATAATAGGGGTGGTGTAATAATGCAAAAACCTACATTGGTGTGGCTACTAGATTTTTGAGCTGTGTAAAGGAAAAACCGATCGTTCCAATAATTGAAATTCATGTTCTCCTGGGGGTACCAACCTTTTTTAATATCACGATTCACTTCTGATTTATATTCTACTATGGTAAGTGGTTTAAATTGATTATTTTTAGTTAAACGCTGAGTGTGTATTTATTTATCTCAAGTATAATATTGGTCTCCTTTGCAGGATAATGTTGTTTTTTAATTTTTATTTTGGAGTACATCCTCCATTTCTGTGTCCATGGACTGTGACTATATATTCCTGGTTCATATTGGATATATTGTATTAGTCTGATAACTTTGTGTTTTGGAAAAAAAAAGTGGTAGCTACCACTTTCTGTCCAAGCCACAGCGTGAGCTACCAAAATAGTTGCGTACCACGCTTTTATGTTTGAATGATTTGCTTCACAATGAGTTTTGTTGGCCGAACTCCAGCATGCGAGTATTTCAGTTGCCTTCACACATATATCATAAAGAAATATACTTTGTTACTGTGACAGTCTTTTAAGCTATACACAGCAGAAGTACAGAAAAATAGCGTTAAGCAGCAGTATGCTAACTACACATTACTGAAACCTTTATTAGCATTAAATGTCATCTGATTACTGCCAACTGATGTGGAAAATAAAAAACAGAAATAATAGACATCGTCTGAAAGATTTCACTTGAAGTAATGTCAAAAAATATATGCTGATGTTCATTACATTTGTTGTTTTTAACCTAACTCATGATAGAAAAAGTGTTTTTTAGTCTGCTTGACAATTCTGTCTTTTCAGTATCGATACAATGAAACTTCTGTACTAAAAATATATCAGTTATCAAAACAGAAGCATAAGATTGCATCAATAAAAACTGTTAACAATTGTCATTACTTCTAAATGATCTAACATTGCGACAGAATAGCTTACCGATGAACCTGTGGTAGCCACCCCCATAGCTATACAAAATGTACAGTAATAAAAAATTAGCAGCAATCCTTTAAACATATTAAAAACAGTGTTGTATTGGAATTATATAATGTGCCAAATATTAGCCAATATTAGCCAAGTACTTGTTGTTGTACAAAGCATAGTCACATATTGTAAGGGATTCAGTAGATTATTGTGGTAAAATCAGTCAAATATCCGTGTATCAGTTGAGGTGCAAGGTCAAAAAGTTGGTTGGGTGTGATGACATATCGAGTATACAAAACGTTGGCAGTACTTTTGCCTACTTAACTACTCTCTACACTGTTTTGAGTTACCATTTGGTTTTGAAAGCTATGATTCAGGCTGCATTGCCGATGAGTCTCTGTCAATCATTATTGTACACTGCTGTATTTTTCTCTTAATACATAGTTGTCAAAGTAGATGAGAGTGCATTATAATGTATAATCCCAAATAGGAACCATACTATAGGACAGACTATTTCAGTGCTGTCCATTTTATGTGATGTGTGGCTCCCAATCCTTTTGTCTAAATTAATATTTATGGATTAACTATTATGTTTATTATATTGTTACATCATTCATTATTATAATAACTACAAAGTAATTAACCAGGAAGGCTCCACATCCATTCTGGGGATACTATTATAGAGGATGACACTATTACTCAATTTAACAGCACTCAATCGATCCCCTCTTGGGAGGATGGTGGGCTGGGGAATCTAACAGATTCCTATTGAACAGATCCAACACTGGGTTCATTAGCTCCATGAATAATCTCACCAGCACAGGAGATGTTAACAATTCACGAGTTGGTATTACACAGTTTTGTTAAAATTCAAGCTCAGAATCTGCTCAGTGAGAAGCAGTATATGCAATATGTGTATTTAATGCACTCACTGAATTTATTTATTGAATATTCATCTCATTAGTTAAATTTATCTCTGAGAAACACAATTGCATGTGTTGTGTGTTTAGTTTGGAATAACAACATTTGACAAGGATTACAACTCCTCTGGGAGAATGTCTAATGCCTCCTGGGAAGCAGTAACACCAACATGTCTGTATTGTTTCTGTGAGTCTTAACATCAGACTCATACTATATAACCCCATCATAGAATATTCTTGTAAGAGTAACAGAGCCAGTGTCAGCAATAACCCTGTTAGATGTAATCATCTGTGCTTTGCATGAGGATGACGCAAGATGCTGAAGAATAGCAGGTGCCTCTTGATTGCTGCTTTTCAAGAATGCTCCCCTCCTTAGCAACAGACATTGCTGTCAACCTTGTCATCGTTCCCCATGAGGGCACCTGCAGCTGAGCTTTCTGCATTACAGTAATCAAACTATTAACCTCATATTTTCTACCTTAAGAAGCAAAAGCATGGCCTTCTGATTGCAAATGATATCACTTATCAGTCACTGACCCCTGGTATTCTTGTCTACTGATGGATATTGTTATACAACCTGGTAGTCAGTAAAATATGCTCTGCTAAGATGCATACTCTCTGTTATTCCTCTAAACCTTTCAATTGAAATGTCATGTAACTAATGGAAATTATATGTATATACTGTATTTGCCCGAATATAAGACGACCCTGATTATAAGACGACCCCCCAAACTTTGGATATTCCTTTAGGAAAAAAACTAAAAGCCTGAATATAAGAATAATAAATAAATAAAGTGTTGCACAAACAGAAAGCTAGTGTATAAATATATATACTTATCTTGCAAGATGCAAGTGGCTCAGCAAAAATATATGTGTAAGAAAAAAACAAAGAAAAAAACAATGTGTAGAACTGTAGTACAATATAGAGAAATATTTCCCCCAACAAAAAACTACTCACAGAGTACAGAGCCCCTAAACCGGCTCTGAGCATACACGTGAAAAGTACTCCAACTCCTATTAATCTGGGTCAGATAGAGCAGGGATACTGTAGATGTTGTAATCATACTCCCATACAGGATGAATTCCAAACGTTGGCAAAAGGTAGAGAGGATAATAACAAGATGTAATAACGAAAGTAACAAAGACCTTTAATATCCCTCCAAAACATACAGCTTACATATAAAAAGATTAAAATCAGCAGAATCTTTTTATATGTAAGCTGGATGTTTTGGAGGGATTTTAAGGATTAAAGCATTTGCTCGGAAAAAAACCTTGTCTTATATTCGAGAAAATGGAGTCATGCTCTGTAATGAATTTTACTCTGCCTTGGTGTCGTGTGGCCAATAAAAACTAATCCAAAAAAGTAGTACACATACTCATAGATCCACTTTTGAAAAAACTGTCTATTTATTTATATATTATAGCTATCCTCTGGATCAATGTTTCGGTGCCCATCAGGAACCTACAAAGGATTATCAGTAGAGTGGAGACCTCTCCATTAACATATCAGACTGTTCCTATCAGGCCAAAAGGCATGTTAACGCATCGAAACCCCAGACGTATGTTTTGGTCTATAGAAATCTAAAATGTGTCGGCAGATATGAACCATTTGGCCCATCTAATCTGCCCAATTTCCTGAATATTTTTTTTAGTGACTCTTTAGTATTTACCTTCACTTTCATCCAGAAAAAGTAAACAGACTGTCCTTTGTTTGTTTTTAATCAAACTAATAATCCTTGATTTACTCTCCTTAAAGTACTTATCTGAAAATGTATCCCCATTGGTTATTAACTGCTATTTTCTCTTCTGTGTGTGCTTTGGAAGCTCTCATAATTTTCTTTGCATCGTTCTGCCTTATCTTGACCTTTCTATTTTTATAATGATTACATTATACTTTTTGTTGTTTAATATTTAGGCCATTTCTTCGGAGTACCACAGTTGTTTCTTCAATTTGTTGCTCTTACTGACAAGCCTAATGCAATTTGCAGTTGACTTCAGTTGTGCAAGTTTCAAATAATACAATTTATCATGGACTCCATTTAAACCACACTAATCTGATTATGATTCCTTTTACGCATATTCTACCGTATTTGCTCGAATATAAGACGACCCTGATTATAAGACGACCCCCCAAACTTTGGATATTCCTTTAGGAAAAAACTAAAAGCCTGAATATAAGACTACCATATAAGAAAAAATGTAACTTGTATATATTCACATGTAAATTGCTTTTTAATATGTAATATAGATTATGATAATAAACAAATGCATTTCTTGTTTTTATTTCCTTTTATGTGCCAATGCTGCCTCTCTCTCCCTCCCGCATTGTCTGTCTCTCTCCCCCAGTGTTATCTCCCTCCCCCCAAACGTTTCTCTCTCTTTCTCCCCCCACCCCTTGTCTTTCTCTCCCCCTCCCTCCCCTTGTCTTTCTCTTTCCCCCTCCCTCCACTTGTCTTTCTCTCCCCCCTCCTTGTCTTTCTCTCCCCCTTTTGTCTTTCTCTTCCCCCTCCCTCCAATTGTCTTTCTCTTTCCCCCTCCCTCCCCTTGTCTTTCTCTCCCCCCCCCCTCCCTCGTCTTTCTCTTCCCCTCCCTCCCCTTGTCTTTCTCTGCCCCCCTCCCTGCCCCTCACCTTGTATCTCTCCGTGGTGGCTAGTGGGGGCAGCCAGGGGGATGTCTGCACGATACAGGGAGTGCAGAATTATTAGGCAAGTTGTATTTTTGAGGATTCATTTTATTATTGAACAACAACCATGTTCTCAATGAACCCAAAAAACTCATTAATATCAAAGCTGAATATTTTTGGAAGTAGTTTTTAGTTTGTTTTTAGTTTTAGCTATTTTAGGGGGATATCTGTGTGTGCAGGTGACTATTACTGTGCATAATTATTAGGCAACTTAACAAAAAACAAATATATACCCATTTCAATTATTTATTTTTACCAGTGAAACCAATATAACATCTCAACATTCACAAATATACATTTCTGACATTCAAAAACAAAACAAAAACAAATCAGTGACCAATATAGCCACCTTTCTTTGCAAGGACACTCAAAAGCCTGCCATCCATGGATTCTGTCAGTGTTTTGATCTGTTCACCATCAACATTGCGTGCAGCAGCAACCACAGCCTCCCAGACACTGTTCAGAGAGGTGTACTGTTTCCCTCCTTGTAAATCTCACATTTGGTGATGGACCACAGGTTCTCAATGGGGTTCAGATCAGGTGAACAAGGAGGCCATGTCATTAGATTTTCTTCTTTTATACCCTTTCTTGCCAGCCACGCTGTGGAGTACTTGGACGCGTGTGATGGAGCATTGTCCTGCATGAAAATCATGTTTTTCTTGAAGGATGCAGACTTCTTCCTGTACCACTGCTTGAAGAAGGTGTCTTCCAGGAACTGGCAGTAGGACTGGGAGTTGAGCTTGACTCCATCCTCAACCCGAAAAGGCCCCACAAGCTCATCTTTGATGATACCAGCCCAAACCAGTACTCCACCTCCACCTTGCTGGCGTCTGAGTCGGACTGGAGCTCTCTGCCCTTTACCAACCCAGCCACGGGCCCATCCATCTGGCCCATCAAGACTCACTCTCATTTCATCAGTCCATAAAACCTTAGAAAAAATCAGTCTTGAGATATTTCTTGGCCCAGTCTTGACGTTTCAGCTTGTGTGTCTTGTTCAGTGGTGGTCGTCTTTCAGCCTTTCTTACCTTGGCCATGTCTCTGAGTATTGCACACCTTGTGCTTTTGGGCACTCCAGTGATGTTGCAGCTCTGAAATATGGCCAAACTGGTGGCAAGTGGCATCGTGGCAGCTGCACGCTTGACTTTTCTCAGTTCATGGGCAGTTATTTTGCGCCTTGGTTTTTCGACACGCTTCTTGCGACCCTGTTGACTATTTTGAATGAAACGCTTGATTGTTCGATGATCACGCTTCAGAAGCTTTGCAATTTTAAGAGTGCTGCATCCCTCTGCAAGATATCTCACTATTTTTGACTTTTCTGAGCCTGTCAAGTCCTTCTTTTGACCCATTTTGCCAAAGGAAAGGAAGTTGCCTAATAATTATGCACACCTGATATAGGGTGTTGATGTCATTAGACCACACCCCTTCTCATTACAGAGATGCACATCACCTAATATGCTTAATTGGTAGTAGGCTTTCGAGCCTATACAGCTTGGAGTAAGACAACATGCATAAAGAGGATGATGTGGTCAAAATACTCATTTGCCTAATAATTCTGCACTCCCTGTAGTGCAGACATCCTCCATGCTGCCCAACACTTCCGTCTATTATGATGGACAGCCGGTCTGTCATAATAGACGGAAGTGTCAGGCAGCATGGAGGATGTCTGCACTATCGTGCAGACATCCCCCGGCTGCCCAGATATCCCTGGTGGCTAGATACGTTCAGACATCCTCCACTGCTGCCCGGCACTTCCACCGGGACTTTTATAATAAAGCCGGAAAGACCCGGCTTCATCACAGAAGTCCCTGCAGTCGTGCTGGGCGGCAGCGGAGGATGTCTGCGCGTATAGCGCAGACATCCACTGGCTGTTAGCGAGTGGGATCCAGGTCTAGTTTCTCCATAACACTACTACATTCTGAAAGTGCTGCAAAAGAATTATAGAGAGCAACTGTCCATAATGCCTTTTGTCCACAACTCTTAGGTTACCAGATTCTACAGTAATTCATCTAACATTCGCAGGAAGTCTCTGTGGCAGATGGCTTGGCAACAGTCGCAGTCTCAGTTTGTTTAACAGATAATTTACAAATCTCAGACTTCAAAATGAAAATGTCTTGCTACAATAAAGAGAACTGTTTATAGATTAGGCAGCATCCAGACCTTCAAAAATTTGAACATGAAACAGAATAACAACTACTACACTGAACCAAGTCTGCCATTATAAATAGCTAAACCAAATAAATCTTACTTTTTGTTATTTTCCACCTCTTGTATAACCTCAAAATACCTCCAGCGTATCTCCAGAATATCTCAAAGAACACTTTGAAAAACATTTGCCATGCTAATTTAGCCAAGCTAATCACCACTCATATTCATACACTTAGAAGCACCTACCCTAAGGAATTTTTAACACCTGACTGGGTGCTATTAACAAACAAAAAATAGCAAACAGTTAACTATTATGAATCAAATGCCTTACCAATTACCAACTGGAAATGTATACAACCAAACCCTTAAGTTTTAAATGAGTCTTACCTTTAACAGTAGAAAGACAGATCTGTGACAGTTGAAAAATCTAATTAATCACAAAGAAAACTTTAAAAAATAGCTGCACTTTGAAAAGAGCTGCCAAGCTACTAAATTAGCCATTATATGATATACACACACCCAAAAGCACCTCTCCCGAGGAGTGTTTAACACTCTGAGTGGGCCTATGCTCATTAACACAAAAACAATAGCAAACCAATAACTATTCAAATCAGATGCCTTGCCAATTATCAACAGGTAATGTGTACAATCAAATCTTTCTCTTTGATGACTCTTACCAGTCACCCACATGAAATGTGTACAATCCAATCCTTAGATCACTCTTACCAGTTACCAAAAGGTAATGTGTACAATCCCATCCTTAGATGACTCTTACCAGTTACCAACAGGAAATGTGTACAATCTAATCCTTAGATCACTCTTACCAGTTACCAAAAGGTAATGTCTACAATCCCATCATAAGATCACTATTACCAGTCACCAACGGGAAATGTGTACAATCCAATCCTTAGATCACTCTTACCAGTCACCAACGGGAAATGTGTACAATTCAATCCTTAGATCACTCTTACCAGTCACCAACAGGAAATATGCCCAATCCAATCCATAGATCACTCTTACCAAATACCAACACGAAATGTGTACAATCCAATCCTTAGATCACTCTTACCAGTTACCAACAGGAAATTTGCCCAATCCAATCCTTAGATCACTCTTACCAAATACCAACACGAAATGTGTACAATCCAATCCTTAGATCACTCTTACCAGTTACCAACAGGAAATTTGCCCAATCCAATCATTAGATCACTCTTATCAAATACCAACAAGAAATGTGTACAATCCAATCCTTAGATCACTCTTACCAGTCAGCAATGGGAAATGTGCCCAATCCAATCATTAGATCACTCTTACCAGTCACCAACGGGAAATGTGTACAATCCAATCCTTAGATCACTCTTACCAGTCACCAATGGGAAATGTGTACAATCCAATCCTTAGATCACTCTTACCAGTCACCAACGGGAAATGTGTACAATCCAATCATTAGATCACTCTTACCAGTCAGTCACCAATGGGAAATGTGTACAATTCAATCCTTAAATCACTCTTACCAGTCACCAACGGGAAATGTGCCCAATCCAATCCTTAGATGACTCTTACAAAATACCAACATGAAATGTGTACAATCCAATCCTTAGATCACTCTTACCAAATACCAACACTAAATGTGTACAATGAAAACCTTGTCTTAGATAACTCTTACAAACTGACAACAGGAATTGGGTACATTTTGCCTAACAAATGCATTTCTAAATATAATGTATTTGCTTGCTTGGGTGAAGTTCTCTTTGAAATGAGACTGTACTGATGCTTTCAGAGTCCTACTATAATTTGCTGCATAATTCATGTTTTTGCCTTCTGTCAATTATGAACGCAATATCGTTAATAGCAGATGGGCACCACATCAAGAAAAACAATTACTATTTTTCAGCCTGCTGATGGAATAATCAGAGTGAATTATCTGTGTTTTCCCTATTATATTCTAAAAATGCTCAGAACTGTACAATGTCTTCCCTCGGATTCCTAAAGACAATGTACCCGTTCCTTTTTCATTTTAGATTTTTTTTTCCTCTTTTCTGAAGTATCCACCTGTCACATTGTTGGGTTCAGAGTCAGACAAAGTGAAAAAATGAAGCATTTACTGTACTTATGACTCAGCGGGCAGAATATCCTTGCTGTTCGGCGTCTGATTTATTGCTTAGGAAACTGGCCAATTTCACAAGACCGAAGAAATGTTAGTGTCAAGCTGTTACATTTAACTAGACAGCAACATGAATGCAATTCACCTGGTACCTAGGTAGACGGAACAGGAAGACATTGAAAACCTTTTGCTCTTAGAAATTATTAGTGAAGCATCTCCTAATTCTGTTACTTCAAGTAGTTGACTTATTTTTATTATTATTTTTTTCTTTTTCCAACTCCATTTAATAACCATTTCAGGAAAATAGCTACAACTTTTACATTTTGGAAATAAAAAATACACCCCTTCTTCACTATGTATGAAAGTTATTTCTTTTTTTTAATTGTGTATATTCTTTATTAAGTTTTTTTAAATAGTATAAAAAGATCATATATAAATACATCATACAAACAAATACATACAACACACTATTAATTGATCATCTCCCAAATAGAGTTAGACACAAAAACAATACATATTATGAGTTATGCAGGATCCAGGCCTAATATATCATTCCTATAAATATATAAGAGAACTTTGCCCATTATTAACTAACCCAACTACATTCCTACCACATACCCTTGGTTATAGATCATGCTAGGAAGTGCCTGATCTGTACTTGAGGAATTCGACAGCCTTTCAAGCTGTTTAAATATATTTTGAAGAGAAAAATAGATCATCGACATAACCAGACTTCAGAAGTGTTAGATATCTGAGTGTAATCAACTCACTAGGGAACTCTCTTCGGTGCCCTGGAAGAGAACTGAAGCTAAAAATTGTCATTAATTGAGATCCAGGTAGCCCATATCTTTTCATACAATGTATTCTCGCTCCAACCACAGAAAAAGTTTTAAACCTGTAAATCAATTTGGGCTCTAATTTCTAGCCGTGAAGGAATCTCCCTCTTCCTCCAATATCTGGCCAAACAATATCTGGCCAACAAAGCCAGTAAGATATTACTACACAACAGTTATTTCTAAGTAGGTAACAGCATTTAAAGTTAGTGAATTTACACTTGAAACTACTTCTGTTTTGAGAATTAATTCCTGTCACATGACACAAGAAAAGTGGTTTAAATTAATTCACTCCACAGTAAGAAAATTGTTCTTAAGATTGTTTTTCATGTTGTATACTCATGCCGATTAGATCAAGATGGATGCTCCCAGTAAGGTGTACATTAGCAACATGTACATTACTCCATCACATAAATATTACTACATTGTGAAAGTAGCTAATAAAAATATATATATGTATATATATATATATATATATATATATTGTTTTAGGAGAATTGCAGGAAAATTCATTGGTTTATGACATGGCTTGAAATTAACTAATTTCAATTGGAAAATTTGCATATCAATCCAACAGGTGATGTCATGAACAGAAGACTCCTTATACGTTTCGAGCACATCTTTCTTTTGATTTATGCACTGGCTTGCAATTTTTCTAACACAATGTATAGATCACTTTATATTCCTTGTGGGGGGTGAAAAGTCAAAATTGAGGAATATATTGCTCTAAACAAATGACTATTTAGAGAAACATGTAGAAAACAAACGTCTAATGGCTGTAAAGTCAATAGGTGCTACACAAAATAAATCCTCACTAGTTCTTATAAACCCTTTATGAAACAATATGGGGTACAGCAGGTACAATAGACCTGGGCCAATTTTAGACACTTTGTCCAGTGTCACAGACACACTCATTTTACTCCAGCTGAATCCATCATTTCACTCAGCCAGCCAAGTGTCCCCACAAATCAGTATTTTTCTTATCGAAGAAATTCCAAAATAAAGCTAGTATGGGAAAAATGATAGGCTAGTAGACCCCCAGTAATTGTTTCTGCATGATGGTCTTAAAAGTCTTGTTCTGCTGCTGCTAGTGCTTCTATGTCTAAGAGCATGCATATACAAATGGACAGATAAGCAAGTTTTAACAAATGTCTCCCAGCTCTATAAGCATAAAGAAAATAGATCTTTAAAAAAAAAGTAAAAATTAAATGAATGTCACTTATCCATAAATGTAAGCTCTGCAGTGTAAACACCTGCAGAGGAGCTCTAACTTGTATCTGTTCCATATATGATAGTTATTTATCACAGATAACAAGTAGGCATGTTATTATCGTCTATATTTAGAGGGCTAAGCCCACTTGTTTGAACCATGGGGGACATGTAACAGCTTATTAATACCACTCCCTGTGGGTCATGATCATTGTTGACAGCTGTTTGATTATTATTACCAAGGAATGATATACCATTAATCAATATAGTTAATGTAACACGTACAATGTAATGTATCTGTTTGGTTGTTTAAAATACTATTACAATTATATTATAAAGCATTACATTGGAGTAATTATACAATAAAACAGTATTTAGCCTTTGAAAGAATTGTTCTGTCAGCCAGGGGGCTGATCACTGGTAATATATCATAATGTAGTCACACATATTTGCTTCACAATATGTTGCAATATTGGCTGGGAAACTTGTCTGACTGAGAAGTATTCATATATCTTTAAATTATCTAGACCAAGATGCAAAAATTAGCAACAGATCCAGTCCTGTCAGCATTACTACTGTCATTATTATTATTATTAATTCCATTTTTGTCTCTTTGTATGTCTGAGATAAAAACATAAGCTGCAACAACAGATAAAAAGAAAACATATAAATCCATTTACCTCTTCTTCAATAGAATCCCAGCCATCTTCAAGTTTGTTGTTCAAAGCCCTTTGCACATCCCAGACACTCTAGAATCCTGAAATGTCTTTATGACATTAGATTTTACTACTTTCAGCAAGATTGTGTCTTCTTAAGAAGATAATGAAATAATAATATAAGATTCAATTATAAATATGTACTGTATTTGCTCGAATATTAGACGACTCTGATTATAAGACGACCCCCCAAACTTTGGATATTTCTTCAGGAAACAAAACTAAAAGCCTGAATATAAGACTACCCTTTAGGAAAAAAGTTCAACTTTTATATATTCACATGTAAATTGCTTTTTAATATTTAATAAACAAATATATTAAACAAATGCATTTCTTGTTTTTATTTCCTTTTATGTGCCAATGCTGCCTCTCTCCCCCCCCCCCCAGCGTTGCCTCTCTCTCTCCCCGCGTGTTATCGGTCTCTCCCTCCCCCAAAACTTTTCTCTCTCTCTCTACCTCCCTGCCTCTCTCCCCCCCACCTCGTCTCTTCCCCCCTCACCTTGTCTCTGTCTCTTCCCCCCTCCCCTTGTCTCTGTCTCTCCTCTCCCTCCCCTTGTCTGTCTCTTCCCCCTCCCCTTTTCTCTGTCTCCCCACTACATCCCACAGCCGGTCCATCATAATAGACGGCAGTGTCGGGCAGCATGGAGGATGTCTGCACTATTGTGCAGACATCCCCCGGCTGCCCAGATATCCCTGGTGCCTAGTGGGGGCAGCCGGAGGATGTCTGCACTATACGCGCAGACATCCTCCGCTTTTACCCGGCACTTCTGCCGGGACTTCTATGATGAAGACGGAAGGACCTGGTTTCATCATAGAAGTCCCGGCGTTCGTGCCGGGCGGCAGGGGAGGATGTCTGCGGGGGACCTGGATCCAAGTCTTATAGTCTGACCTCGATTTGAGGTCAGATTATAAGACAACCTCGAATATAAGACGAGTGGTCTTTTTCAGAGCATTATATTCGAGCAAATACGGTATATAAATTTGTCTTTTATGTCGTGCTGATAGACAACCAGATCAACATGGTTTTATTAGTTTTTGAGTTTTTTTTAATCTGGAGTATTTATTCTCCAATTAAAATAATGATTTTGCTCCTGAAGTCCTAGATCAGCTAAGGTGCAGATTAAACAATCAAAAGGTCACTCAATTAGTACAATATTTTAAGACTATGTTTAGTTAAAGTATAATTTTCTAGTATTTTACTGCAACTTTCAGACTTAAGCTTCCATAGTGTTGCATCAAACACCATACCTCCTGACATGGCTGAAGGTGTGGGTCTGGTAAGGGACTTTAGAATAACGATAAAGCATTTTATTTATAAAATCTAATATGTATACACACTTAAAGCAGTTTTAGCATACTATACCATGCATGTATTGGTCTGGAGCATTGATACAATCATAAGTACCAAAGAAATTCTGATCTTATATTTTCTTTTTTACCATGTTGTTTTTATTTATTGTTTGTCTAGTCGGGAATCCATCTTTGACAATTTTAACCAATTCTCACTGGCACAGCAGACACGTTCTTCACTAAATCCTTCTGGGATTAATCTCATTGGCTTACTACCTATTTGCTCATTCATTTCTCCATTGGTATGTTGGAGCTCGGCTTGTGAGTATTAATCACCACATATCATATCAAGGTGTCTAATTGTATTACACTATATTTTCTATTTAAAATGCCTACACTTGATGCAATATTTCAGTTTTTTAATAAAGGCTGTATAAGCTGTATGTTAGTATAACCACTGATCAATAAGTGACCACAAGGCAGGAATTATCACAGTGACATGTGGTTGAGTTTTAGAGTTCCCAATAAAAAGTGGCCATTGGAAACACTTAGGGACAATCAGCCTAAACAATTGTATTAAAATAAAATTCCGAAGGATGTCTACTGAAGAATCCTGGTTCCCATTCTCTTCAATAAGTGCACATAAAGTCATACAATTTATGATAACAGGTTAATCTACACGTACATGAAATATAGTTATGTATAGGATAATAATTCACTCCAGATCACATAATCGTTGAATTTGTGTACCTACCCAGTCATGCCTGAGAGGAAGCATCCTATGTCCTTGATCGACAAAGAATAATTATCGTAGAGAACTAGGCAGACAGAAAGGCCAGCGCCCAAGTAATTCCCTTTGTTGTCATTTTTTTTCGTCTTTTCTTTCTCAGCGTGAGGTGTGACATTCATTTTGTTTGTCGGCGTAAAAAAACGGCAGCGTTTCTATGTTTTTGTGATCAGAGCCCATTTATCCGAACAAGGGTGTCTCTGATTAAATCAGGACATTAGCCAAATAAAAAAAAAGGAAAATTGTGTCTAACTAATAAGCTAATGTCACTACCAAAGAGATAAAAATGAAATGTGTCTGATTGAAAATGCATCTCGTTAAAAAAGCAAAGTAATGAATACGTAAGAAACAAAGAAATGTCATAATGTTTAATTTTTTTTTTTTTCTTACACATTTCGATAAGAAAGTTATTTAATGAAATTCTGGCAAAGTACAGGTAGATTAGCTCACCAAGAAACTATCCTGAATATAATCATATTTATTATTAAGCTGATGCTCAGGTTGAGATTTTGCTAAGGCTTTTTGAGATGCTAATGTGGAATTACAAACACTGACAGGAGATAAATATAATTTATCCCATTGTTATTCTCAAGTTCCTGTTGTGAAATTAGAGATTCATATGGTCCCTTTAACAGCCTTCTTATTCTTATGTAAATAAGTTATAAGGCGTTTACAGAAACATGACTTCTTTCATACTAAGTATATCATGCTAACCATTATATATTTGCAGTCCTAGCAAGTGACTTTCCTTTCCATGTAATTACTTGTTGCTTGGTCCCCCCAAAAAACCCATGGATTCTGGGTACTGACGTCATATTGGCTATTCTAAACGGTGAGACTGAACGTTATGGAGTCACTATAAGTTAATTGATATACAGTTTTTAGCAGGATTGTTAGGAACCAGTGATCGTGAACCCTACAGGGCCAAAGTAGCGTATTGGAGGTCTTGACAACAGGGCATAGATAAAGGGGAGTGTTCTTAAGTGACTAAATTGGAGAGATGAAATGTTCATCTCACCTCAATTCACCTTTTAGTGAATAGCTTCTGTGTGGTTAACACCATAGTGTTCAGATTTCAGCTTCTTACAGAAATATTATGGTGTTGTACATGTTGTGTGGCAATTCAAGTGTATCCAGTCTGTGACTATGGTTGTATAATAATAATAATTGCCATGCAGCTCTCATTACCCTCTTTGGGATATACATGTTACTAAGATTTACTTTCAATACATTTTACATTATACATACATTATTGTTATGGTATCTTAACTATAAAACTGAAAAGCTAAAAGGTCAACCTGACTATATTCAGCTTTCTTCATTGTTCCATTCCAGAGAGTTGAGGTGAGCTGTATAGCCAGTGGGTATGAGCAACAGGAGATAATGACATCACTGGTAATGTAGAACAAGGACCCATCTACTTCACAGCACTTGTGCGATTTATAAGCTAATTGGCCCAACTTTTCCAAAGATTCAAGGTACATAGTGGTCATATCGGAAGCTGAATTTCGAGCTACATAATATGTAACCCCCGAATAACCTCGCAATTCGGCCATTATGGCTGAACACACGCCAAAGACTTTCAGACCATAGTATGCCTAGCGTGTCACTATCACGATTCAACCAATTGGAAGAGATCACAAGTGCGTGAAGTGGACAAAAAAACTGTTTAGTATACAGTGGTGCAACTTGCTGAAAAACTAGGTACACTTTTACAAGATGGAGCAACAAGACTTCTGAAGAGACAAATGTTCACTGATCACCTACGAGCTTCAAACCTTCATGCAACCATTTGTTTTTGAGTTTTAATATAACAGAATGTAAGGTAATATGACGTGTATAAGTTTATACAAGAATCTAAATTTGACACTTTATGAAATTCTCACCTCCATGGGGTCATTACTGATTTACCTCATTGACTTGATTATTCATCAGAATGTATTCATTCCAGTCTGTTGATAGAAGCAGCTACAGCAGCAGAACATGTGAGGAGATTGGCTTATTTCTCAGAATGTATTCATTCCAACCTTTTGATAGAAACAACTTGAGAAGAAGAAAATGTGAGGAGAAGGTGAGGTCAAGACAGGTGAGTGAATAATTATGTGGCATTTGCACACACAAAAAAAGCAAGAAGGTGAAAAAGGTTCTGATGACACCTTTACTAGGGGTCTTCAGCACACTAGGTTTCAGTTCATAGCTGAACTAAAATGTCTAATTATATTTTACCAAGCCGTTGATTGAACTGATTTATGATCAAATATTATTAGGGGTCAATGACAGAACACCGGACCTAGTATTACTATTCACTCCAGCTGTTGAGGATTGAATTTACCATTTTATTCAGCTAGACAATATTGTAGCATTTTATAATAAGAAAAATTCTATTCAGAAAAAAAGCTAGAATCGTAGAACAATATTAGCCCACTGGGCAGCACCATGGCCCTTAATGGCCTTCTTCTTCTTCCACTCCACTGATATCTGATTTCTGTTCCAGCTACCGATCCCATGCATAATGTATGGATGGTGAAATATGCAGTACAAGGGTTTCATAAGAATAAGTCACAGAAAATACTCTGGTCCATACTAAACCCCATACCAAACTATAACACTGTTGCACTACACTTACCCCTACAACACTACGGATATAGTGCCATGGATGATATGATATTGGAATAATATTGAACTTCCCAAAAAAATACCTGACCCAATGCCTGTGCACCTCGGGATAGGGTAGTGCTTTCAAAATATCTTCTGCAGAGTCAAAAGAGCATGCACAAATCCAATGTTTATTCCAAAAAATATAAAAACATCACAGCATAGGGATGAAGTAATCTCACAAGTATCACCTAAGCTAACTTCATCATAGATCATGGTATAAAGTTGTACAATACATAGACTGTAAGGTTAATATTAAAGACAGTCTAGACCCCAAATTAACTTTGGTGCAAGTTAAAGACTACTGCCTGTGCAGTGTGCATGCTTTATTCCAGTGTTATTTGATGTAGGCATTATGTGTAAATAAAATATTTAATATTTTACTCAAGCCCACTTACACTGCATGTATGCTACTGGTGCAGCAGCACTGACTGTTTTGTGCCATTTAGTCACTTCCTGTGCTGGTGGAAAGCAGTGTGTAAAATGTAGTGGCCTGTAGGATGTTCTCCGTGTTGCTTCCTGATCAGCAGCACTGATCCCTCCATTCCAACACTGATTACCTGACTGAAACTAACTGCCAGCTAAGGACGGCACTGAAATATGGACTGGCAGACAAAGGTAACCCATTCATAGGCAAGGCTGGGGTTTATTTTTAAAGGGCAAATTCATATGCATTACAGATAGATGTAATGAATATCATCCTCAAGCAGCTGGTGTTTATATGAGAGAGATGGAATGCCTATCATCCTCAGCCAGCTGGTATTTTTAAAAGAGCGAGAGAGAGAGAGAATGCTCTGAGGACATGTCGACATGATGTAGTCAATATACAGTTGGATTAACGTAGATCACATGTGGGGACATTTTAAAAAATAACACATCACAGTGTAATATATCCGTGAATATAATACTGACCATGTTAGTGTTTATCTTATGCACTCACAAAATTAATTATGACAATGGATCTCCAGGTTCATCTTCCAGGAGATGCTGGCACCAGGAGTGACACATTGTGCGTTCCAAGGTGCAACTGTTATCTTATTCTGTGTACCTCTCAAATGTTTTCAAATATTTTTTTTTTCCTCTCCCTCCCCCCCACTATATGCAACATATTTTCAGTATACATTTTTTTAACCTATAAGTCTTATTCACTCACGTTTAACTATATATATTACTTCACATAATAATTTCTATCCACTTAATTTTGTCCTATTCAGACGATGCACTTATACATATGCCCACAATCCCACTTTCATCGATACTTACCCTGTTATTCACACATTACTTACTCCCCTATTATTCCTCCACATCTCTCTGCACGTCACATTCCATCCAATCCAGAACCTTGTTTATTTTTCATCCCTTCTTTTTTTTTTTTTCTTTTCTTCTTCTTTTTTCTTTCTTCTTTTCTTCTTCTCACTTCTTATATAAGTAATATCCCCATCACTTATCCTCTTAAGTCATAAGCACTATCACACACTTTTATTCATGCGAACTACCTCCCTCATTATCCCTTATCCATTCACTCTTTCCTTACACAGACACCACATCTATATATACGCTCACAATTTCACTTCTACTGATATGTACCCTTTTACTTACACAATATCTATTTTTTTACTTTGCATCCCCTTTTTTTTTTTTTTTCTTTCCTTTCTTTTTTTTTTTTTTTATTTTATTTATTTATTTATTTTTTCTCTTTTTCTTTCTTGCGCTTTTCCTCTTCCTATTATATATATGGAATGTAAATTTATTTCGGTTTTTTAGGCATTATTTGCTTGGAAGGAAAGTCCAAGCGGTCACCGTTTGATGCTATAGAATTTCAGCAGGGGAGAATCCCTTTTTTTTTTTTTTTTTTTTTCTTCCTCGTTCCCTCTCTTTCTTTCTTCTTATTATGTGTATGGAATGTAAATGTACTTTGGTTTTGATGCACTACTTGTTTAAAAAGAAAGTCCAAACTGATACCGTTTGATGCTATAAGACTCTAGCTAAAGAGAAATTCTTATGTATCTTTATTCTTCTCCTCCTTCTCTCTCTCCCTTTAATATACATATGGAATGTAAATTTATTTTGGTTTTGTTGTATTACCTGTTTAGAAAGAAAGTCCAAATGGACAATGTTTGATGGCATAGAAACTTTTGGCTAGAGAGAATCCTTTTTTTTTTTTTTTTTATTTTATTTTTTTTTTTGTATATATACCTCTGTTATGTATATGGAATATAAATATATGTTGGTTCTGATGCATTACCTATTTGAGATGAAAGTACAAGTGGACACCGTTTGATACTAAATAATTTTAGACAAAGGGGATTCCCTTTTTTTTTTTTTTTTTTCTCTTCTCTCCAGCCAAAATTTGATTTTGGGTTTTTATTTTTGTTTATTACTTGCATTATGAAAGACGTTTAAACAAATATTTTTGTTGATATACAACTTTAGTCAATGTTCACCTTGCCCCTCTGCTCTTCTCTCCTTTAACTAATGACTACAGTTTAGCTTAAATAGTTTTTTCGTTCTTGTTCGTACGTTTTTTTTATTTTTTTTTTTTCTTCTCTCTCTCTCTGCCCCCCCTCTTAAATCAATTAAATCAATTAATATTTAACTCCAGTTCTCTCGCCGCCAGCCAACACAACACGGTCTCTGCAATACCAGCAGAGCAGCTTTGAGGATTTTTTTCTTTATCTCCTCAATTCAGTATGAATGTGATCCAACTTGTATGTATGTAAATTTTAGTACTTTTTTTTCTTTCTTTCTCTCTTTCTTTTCTTCTTTTCTCCTTCTTTCCTTATGCTCCTATGTTTGGGCGCCACGGGCAGTGGGCCCCTGCGTAGTTGTGCGGCGTGCTGGGGGTCGGCGTGATGGGTCCTTTTTTGATCAAAATGTCCCTTAGATTTTTATCCTTAAATGTACAGGGTCTCAACTCACCCCAAAAAAGAGGTAATCTTTATGATACTCTAACCCGACATAATATTGATGTGGCCTACATTCAGGAAACACATTGGCCAAATTCTGCTAAACCTCTTTGGAACTTTACAAAATATTTGATGATTTCTAGGGCTAATATTCAGGGAGGGAAGAAAAAGAGAGTAGTAGCCATACTTTTATCCAACAAACTTAAATTTGAACCAATACATGAAGAATGTGATCCTGGTGGTAGATACATAATTCTAATTTGTATGATAAACGATATCACATACACCCTGGTGAATATTTATGCTCCAAACCAATCTCAAATGCGATTTTTTCGCAAACTTTACAATAGAGTTGAGCAGATTTCTAAAGGCATTCTGATCTGCGCTGGCGATATGAATTGTGTGATTGACACTAAACTTGATAAGAGTCAGCCTTCAGGTACATCTGTTGCCTCTTCAATTAAGTCAACTGCTTTGGCCTTCTCAAAATTTCTACATAGCAATTCACTGTATGACATTTGGAGAATGCAACACCCCTTGGATCGTGACTTCACCTTTTTTTCTAAGGTACACGGATCCTACTCAAGGATCGATATGATCCTCTCTAGAGCCCGTGACCTGGAACATTTTTCTGCCTCCACTATAGGTCCAATTTCATGGTCCGACCATGCTCCAATATTTTTTTCAATCCAAAACAATCCTGATTATAGATCTAGAAACCGATGGAGACTAAATGAAACATTAATTAGTAGAGATTCCGATATTAAAAATTTAACAACACAAATTATCTCCTTTCTTAAACACAATGATAATGGGGAAGTCTCTGATCTGTCATTATGGTGTACTCTTAAATGCTTCACAAGAGGCCTCTTAATTAAATTAGGTAGCGAAAAAAAAATAAAAAATGAGAAACCCCTAGCCGATTTATACATAGAGTTAGCTAAGGCAGAAAGGTCTAACAAAACTACCCCCAACCAGGAGGAAACACTTAATATAAATAGAATACAAAAACGTATTAAAACCGGATTAGACAACAGAACTAAATATGTACTGAACCGTTTAAAACAGAAATGGTATTCTGGAGCAAATAAAGTTAATAAACTACTAACTAATAAATTAAAAGATCAAAATACACAAGCACGGATTAAAAAGATCATTATTGGAGCACAGACAATGATATCCCCTAAAGACATTTCAGAGGCCTTCAAAGACTATTATAGTTCACTATACACCCTACAAAATAGTGATAAATCTAAGACTGATACGGCCGCCTTTCTACAAACTTTAAATCTCCCCAGAGTTCCTACGGAAGATCTAGAAAGGCTAAATGCCCCTATTAGACTGGAAGAAATCCAACAAATTATTGTAAATCTTAAACAGGATAAGGCGCCAGGCCCAGACGGCTACACAGCTAGGTTCTACCAAACCTTCTCCTCAATTATTTTCCCGATATTATTAAGATCCTACAGAGAGATATCCATAGGTAAAGTATTCCCTACTGAAATGTTACAGGCTACTATATCCCCTATACTTAAGCCTGGTAAGGATCCAGCCACCCTGTCAAACTACCGTCCAATATCTCTGATAAATATTGATATGAAAATCTTCTCAAAAATATTAGCAGATCGTGTGAAAACAATAATTCTTAAGTTAATTCATTTAGACCAGACTGGATTTATTGAAGGTAGAGATTCAGCGGACAACATCCGTAAAATTATCAATATTCTCTATAATATTAGAGATAGAAATATACCCTCAATCATTATAGCTCTTGACGCGGAAAAAGCCTTTGACAGGGTGAGCTGGACCTACCTGGAACACGTTTTGGAGGTTTTTGGTATTGAAGGTGCCTTTAAAATAAACACAATGTCCCTTTACACAACCCCTCAAGCAAAAGTAATGGGTGCTAACTTAGATTCTTCATGGCTCAATATTAGAAATGGCACAAGACAAGGCTGCCCCTTATCCCCTCTCCTTTATCTACTTTCAATAGAACCCTTAGCAGCTCTTATTAGGCAAAATTCAGAAATTCATGGGATTGGTTTGGTAGACCGAAATATGAAGATCTCCCTTTTTGCAGACGACATCCTTCTTACCTTTCAAGACCCAATATTATCAGCCGCAGCAGCTCTGAAGGTGATCAACACGTATAGTCAGTTCTCAAATTATAAATTAAATCTTAAAAAAACCCAGATAATAACAGCCAATCTAGATAATAAGACACTTGAAATATTACATCAAAAATATGGTTGGAAATCCATAAATAATGAAATAGATTATCTTGGAATTAAACTAAAGACAAATCCCGACCTCCTTATCGAAGCCAACTATCTACCTATGTTAGCCTATTTTAAGAACAAACTGGAAAAATGGAAGAGATTGGAGATCTCATGGTTAGGTAGAATCAATACAATTAATGCATACTTAATCCCGAAACTGTTGTATCTATTTAGATCTATTCCCCTACATGTTCCCAAGAAATACTTGACCCAATTCAAAACCGCGATATCAGACTTTGTGTGGAACAGCAGAAAACCGAGAATATCCTTTAACTCCATGACACGTAAAAGGAAATATGGGGGTCTCTCCTTTCCCAACATTGAGAGGATATACCAAATAACGATGTTATCACATTTCCTAAAATGGAATAAAAACTCCTCTGGGGAAACAGACTGGTATCGCATGGAAAAGTTTTCCTGTGGTAAATTGAACCCCTTCCATATTTTATATATTGACAACCACAATATCACCGCTGCAAAATTCCCAAACAGTATTGTTCTAAATATAGCAACTTCTCTTAAGAAATTAAAATCTCTGATTAAAACCCCAAATGGATTGCCTCATTCAGCACCCTTAGACATACTAGGTTTTTATATTGAAAACATAGACCTCAAAATGTGGAGGAGAAACGGAATTTCGACTCTGTCCCAAATCCACTCATCCGAGTCGATATTCTCTTTTCAAGAAATTCAAACCAGATATAACTTACCCCTAGGAGAAAAATTCACCTATCTAAGAATAAGAAATCTGCTCAACTCTATAAACATAATTATAAGTCCCGAAATTGACGCTTTCACCCCATTGTCAGAGGGTAAAAAACACATAAGTAAAATTTCCAAATTTATAGATAACACCATTCCACTGGGAAAGGACCCTTCGTGGCTTAAATGGGAACAAGATATTGGGTTCTCAGCCAGCCTCCAGGATTGGACAAAATCCTTCGAACAACTCAAGAAGTCAGTTCATAATTTATCCTTACAAGACACATTCCTTAAAATCTGTTTGAGATGGTATATAACTCCAATTAAAATGAACAAATTCTCCCCTGAAAACCAGAAAACATGTTGGAGATGTGAAATCGAGGAAGGCTCCTTACTTCATATGTGGTGGACATGCCCAAACTTAAAGACAATAAAAAAAAATGTAAACTCACTCCTCACCCTTCTAATCCCTTCTATGGAGGAGCTTAAAGCACAAACATTTCTGTTTCATATCGGGATCCCCAATTGCAAAAAAGCTATTAGATTCCTAATTATTCACTTTTTTATGTCCATAAAACTATGTTTAGCTAGAAATTGGAATCATAAAACCACCCCTTCCTTGCAAGAAATAAGGGCCCAGTTGGACTACCAACTCTCCATGGAAAAAGGTTCCTCCGTATCCAACCCCTACAACGATCTCTTTGAGGAAATTCAGGGGCTGTGGCTAACCACTAGTGAAGCAATTGACTAAACCCCCTAGAAACTCGGATCTACGCTTTTTGCCACCCGTTCCCTTTTCTTTCCTCCCCTGACCCGATGGGATCTCGCCTTACCCCCAGATGCCGGCACGCGTTTGGGCCCCGCGCCCCTGGTGTCCCCATGGGAGCTCTCTCTTTCTTCTTTCTATCTTTACCTTAGTATGAATGCGACACATGGACTAAATTGAACAGAGCTGGACAATACACACTGCCAAATGCCTCTTGCCCCCGCTCTCCATTTTGGATGACTAAAAATTGCCATTACTATGCTGTTGTTTTGCTTTGCTTTTCTTTTGTCTTCTTTTCTCCTTTGTTAATAAGAAGAGCTGAGGGGCAAGGGGAGAATAAAGGAATATAGGATGTGTACCATGGAGTACGATTTAGTGAATATTGTCACTGCATAAGTATATACCGTATAGGTTCTCCTGCCTGTTTTTTTTCTCTATTTTTTTTATCTTTTGAATATCCTTCTTTCTATTTTTTCTCTGTTCTTCCTATTCCAATGTGTCATTGTGTCAATGTTATTTCTACAAAATAAAAAAAATAAAAAAATAAAACAAAAAAATGTTTTCAAATATTTTCGCTTATCATTTGGCATATTGCGGCTTGTCATTCAACATATTTAAAAATGATGTAAAAAGGGAGAAATGGTCTGTTGTATGTATAAAATATGGGGTTTAGTCCCCCTTTCATGAGAAAAAAAATCATCCAGTGGGACTTCATTTTGTAAGATCAATGCCTTGGCAGGTATTTCTACAAGTAATAACATCAATCCTACAATTCAAATAAAGAAAGAAAAACACACAGCAACATAATAAGTAAAAAACAAGTGCATTTTAAACAGAACAGTGAAAGAATGCATCTTTTTTTCTGCTTCAATAAAAGGTTCTTGAGCAGTGATTTTAAAAGTATAGAAGTACTCAAACGTAGTATTAGATTATCAAGGATTCTTGCTTGACAGATGGCTTGCATGTGCTGTCAATCTGCAGGGAGCCAGGATATTCTGGAAGGCAAGAAAGCATTTTAATAAAAATCATTATATGACGGTAGCATGGTGGAATATGCCACAAGCACCTCAAGGCTTAAACAAGTGCTGCAGAAATTAGATAAAAGCTGTCATAATCTAAGAAACATCTGCCAAATGTTTCCACTTTTCTCAGAAATAACGTTTTTTTTTTTCAATCTGAAGAAGGAAAAATGCTTAATCTTGTTTTTTTTCAGGGTGTTAAAAAAGTATTAGTTTTCCCATTCAATGTGTACATGTTATTTTAACAAGAATATATAACTGTAGTAGTGATGCTAAAGTCCCCTTTGTAAAAAAAAAAAAGCTGCAACAATTAATTGATTCATGTTGAATATTCAGTTAAATATATGATTTTAATTTAAATGTAATTTGTGTAGATGTTTGGAATGTTCTTTGTTATAAATATTGAGAATGTCTCTGCTATTCTATAACATGAAATATTCACTGATGTAACAGTTTCAATTGAATATTTAAATATTGATTGGTCCTTGTAGGCATGGCTTGAAGTGTTATTTGTCAAAGCGTTTGGCTTTTGGAATCCAAATTACTTTTCCAGCACTAAAACCTGTGGAATTTAGAAAATAGCCATTTTGTAGATTTTGAACAAAAAGCGTGCAGAAAAATAACTTTTCAAACTTGTCCTCCATTGGTAAATGCTCCTACTACAGAACCTGTTAAATCTTCAGAGTCCCAGGTTTAATCACAGCCAAGTTGATGAAGTATTTTTTAAAGAAAAACTAAACTGTATGCCTACTTCACTGTCCTTCTTCCCAAATGCTCATATTATCATTCACACGTTCCTTTACATTCCCAGTCACAAATACTTCCTGTCTTCCCTGCATACATGACTGACAAACAGACAAACCACTAGGCACAATCAACCACTGCTGAGCAACTGCTCACAATTATTCTTGTCAAGTGTGCTTTTTGGGAGCTAATTTAAAAATGATGTAAAAAAGGGAGAACTGTTATTTCGTATCTAGAAAAATAAATGTTGAGATTTAGTCACTCTTGAAAGAGTCAAAATCAGGAAGTGGGATTGGGATTGGATGTGTAAGATCAATACCTTAGCAGGTAATGATACAAGTAATAACATAAAACCTATAATTCAAATACATAGAAAAGGTAGAATATCATAGTATTGTTTTGTATGGTGGGCTGAGGATACTCCATATAATAAATATGTTGGTTTTTTTCTATACAGACGTCAACAAGGTCTGCAGATAACCTCTCACTGCTTTGTTCAGCTCATCTTTGTTGATGGTTCACTGTCCACTTTGGCCTGTTCATTTATAGCCTTGTCTGTTTGAAGATCACCTGAACACATGGGATAGAGGTATTCGGTTTATCCAACAACTTAATGATTTTAGAGGTTCTGGCCCAAAGAATTTCCTGCAGAACTATCTGGCTTGTGGGAATGTTACCACATGAATAAGAATCAATAGAGGAACACTTTAATCATTAGGTGGAGATATTTCTCTTTGAAGTTCTCTCTCTCTGATCTTGTTGTCATGTCTGCTTGACATGCCTCGTCAATAAACTGAACACCAATTTCTAAAATTGTTTTTTCCTGGGTTTTTTTTCTTGCTTCCATAAAATAAACATGTTGGTGTCCTCAATATGATTCGTTTCTCAATACTCCAAATAATTTCTCAATATTCCTAACCTCGCATTCTAAAGAACAAACATTCCATCAGTGATGTTCAAATGGTAGAACCGTTCAATACTTGTGAGCTCAAAAGTAAAAGAAATAGGTCACATATTCTGCTGATGCTTTTTAATGTAATGATAATGTAGTCTAAAGAAGGAATTTTGAGTGCTTTCTGGGAACAGGGCATTTTTTGTTAAAAAAACATGCAATCCTCAAACTAGATGTGATGCATCTGGTGATGTCTAACCTGTATATTGTACAATGTGTTTGTTTTTGAGTTTAAATGAATGTAAGAATTCTTAACAAATACCTTTAAGTGTTGTGCTTCAATTAGTAGTTTACCCATGTGCAGTTACTGCTTCATTTAGAGATGGTCACCACTCTCCGATGTTTAAAGGCAGGGAAGAGATGATGGGCAAGTTACAATCACTCAGCATCACCAATGACACTGATGTTGCACAGATATGCAAATTAAGTCCTCTGGTTGGCTCCTGAAAGATGCCGGAGCTGCCAATATTTCTAAATTGAAAATGGTGGGAGGATCAATCTCCACAAAAATATCTTGTTAAATATAAGTTTTCCCAAAAAATATTTCAAAAACTATACAATGGTCAGCTGAAATATACATTTATTCCTGATATTTTTCAATGTGGAGTGGTCTTTTAAAAAGCAGTTTTACAACATCTGCGTCTAGTCTAAAATTATAAGTTCAGCAGCCAGTATTCCTTCTTTTCAATTATAAATAAATGTATCTGTGAGGGAGTTTGTGGGCCATACATTTATGAACAGCTTTTAGAAAAGAGCCAAGACTTAATAACAGCAGGATTGAGCATAAAAGTATTATTTTTTTGAAGTGGTAAAGAGTGGTAATGGGATGGATCAGAAAAGCTCAATGCATGCCATTACTGTATGCTGCAGAATAACAGAACAGTTTTCTGGGGCAACTTTCTGATTTATATAAAGAAACGTGTAACAGTTTGTAGCTAAGCCGTAGCTTAGTGATCTGATGCACAAACTGTAGAATCTGTTCAATCGTCAGCGTGGCAGGTTTAATTCTCAATGGCATTGTCTCAGCCCGTCATCCTTTCTGAGGCCTAGGCAGATACAGTGAGAGCCACTGAATTGTGCAATAGCGATGTCCCTTGAATAGGCAGTAGTAGCATCCACAGGAGATACTTGAGGGTCTAGTCAAGAAGCTTTTTAATGTAATGATAATATAGTCTAAAGAAGGAATTTTTAATCTTTCTAGGAACAGGACATTTTTGAATCTCAATTCTCTGCAATTCGCTGAATAAACTTTTTTGAAAAACCTGGTTAAATATGTTATTAGTATTATGTGAAATACCTATAAATGTATACATGCACACATGTTTCTGTATTGTAGAACCATTTTTTTTTAAATTAAGAATTATTAATAAATAAATAATGTATCTATTATATATGTAGATTGTGCAGATTAAACATGGGAACAGAGCTGATTCGTTGAACTATAAATGAGAACAAATACAAGGACAGAGGCTCAGTTTTATATTTCTTTTTTTTATAGACAAGTTCATATATGGAGCACACATCAGATCATCAAAATCTTCAGACATCACACACAATACAAAAACATTTGCCAAGAAAATGCTTTCCAATTGTTGCAGTCTTAATGCTCTACAGATGGATTCTGTTACGGCTGTCGGATAATCCCAAGAGGTACAGAGGGCAATGTATGTTACTACAAGCTGTGCCAAGACTATGATTCAGACGCTACTTGTGTATGAAGTACAAAAAAAATTTAAGTTGGCTAGCGACCCAATCTCATTTATATCTTTTATTTCTGTTGCTTAAATCAAGTGAGAGGAAATTCCTCCATATATTGTCACTCTATTTGCTAACGCTGCTTGATTTTTTTCCCAAAAACCTGCAAAAAGTCTGTTTAAAACCAAAAATACACAAGTTTTAAGTTTACACTGGAAGAAATCATTTATAATTAGTGTAGGAGTAATTTCCATAAATATGTTATCCACTGCGTGGATTTGCCTTTGTAAAGTAATCATTGTCCTTTCTTTGTGGCAATTTTTAAAGCTGCATATTTACCAGAATTCTGGTCAGAAAACCCAGAACATTGAGGGTGTGTCCTTTAAAAGGGGTGTGACAGAACTGCTGCACAAATGCGGTACTGCTGGCATGCACCTTTCATTGCGGTTTAATTGATATTCTGTGGCAACTAACCGCACATTTGGATTTGCAAAGCAGTGTCTGACATGCTGATTAACCACCATGGAAGCATTGAGAGATGGTTAATAATGCTGCATTCAGACAGAATGTGTTCACCTCTGGTGTCTTGAAGAATGGAGATACCGTAGGTTGAGGTCGGGTGCAAGGCACAGGGGTTCTAAATCGTGAGCCGTCACTCATAAAGCTGCAACACATGGATCTGATAATACATATTTATGATAAACACTTTATATTTAACTGTTTGTTTCAGATAAAAAAGAAAAGACAATTGGGTTCTGTGTTATTTTACTCTACAGGCTCCATGCCGGAACAAAAAATATAACACATTTTTTGGGAGGGATGGAGCAGGAAAGCTGATACCTGGAACATGTGCATCACACCTACACCGTATAATTGGGTATTTGGCAGTCTCGAACAAAATCATATCTACAGTACCAGTCTAATGTATGATTACATGAGTATCTATGAATTTAACTGTGCAGAAATGCTATGAATAAATATCATGCTAAATATACTTAAATAGGCTAGTGCAGTGATGCTAGTGACTTTTTGGCCAAAACTGATTTGCAGACCTCAAAGTGCCAACATCGCATACACACACATATACACACACACTTATACTCATACTCACACACGCTTATACTCATGTACACACACACACTTATACTCAAACACACTCACACACTTATACTCATACTCGCGCACACACTTATGCTCATACTTGCACACACACACACACACACTTATACTCATACTTGCACACACACTTATACTCACACATACACACACACACACACACACACATACACACAGCCAGGTTCTTGTCTGCTCCTCCAGTTGTGGCACGCCTGCCATAGGCTCGCCACCGCTGGGCTAGTGTATACTTATATAGCCTAGTAATCGTAAATGAACTTCATTGCCTTCACAAATTAAAATATCCGAGTGGACATTAAATATTCATGAGAAGCATAGGGATTTCAGTTTGTATGCCAAACAGAAATAAACAAATTCCACTATTGTTACCTCAGCTCGGCAAATGGGGTCTTCTCCCACTGTGCCACTTTTACTACATTTTTTTCTGCTTATGTTAGCCTTTGGCAGTTACAAATGCCATTGATTTAGAGCCAAGTAACTAGGTGCTCTGTGTGGACTAGAGCAGTCAAATAATTCAGACATGGGAACTTTGCACGAACACTTCAAGTTAAGGTCAAACCAGGCTCAATATAAACATGGTAGCATGTGTCTATATATCTCAAGGGTGTAAAATATTAGCACTCGTTAAATAAAGCTCTAGTTAAACGGAGAGTTCCTCTAGCTTATTTTCTGTATGTTGTACATGTGTTTAATATATGTGAAATGTTATTGTTATTTCACCTGGTTTTCTAAACTCAGTGATATCTAATATGGAGTGTTTGGAGAAATAAAAAAATACTATTTCTAGAGCAATAACTCTATTACACAATATTTGCCATTTTTAGAAGATAGGAAATGTTCCGAAAAAAAAAAATTGTTATTATTTATCTAAAAATAGGTTTTCCGACACTTTTGGTGGAACTGATCCTTAAATAGTGTACTAAACTTTTGACCTGCACTTTATAGTGATCTCTATAATGGTATCATGTTATCAGACTTCTTGTGTTTAAGAAGTACATAGAGAGTTTTGCTAGGATAACACAAGTTTTCACCCCAAACTTTGGTCATCATTTGCAAGTTCCTTATTGCCTTTCAATCTTTTTTAATTTTCTTTTATTATTCATGGTTAAACACTTCCTTGCTTTCCTGAATTCTTCATTTTTCTTTACAAAAGTCTGCAATATTTTGTCAGCCAACACAATTTACATTTTTCATTTTGGATTCTGTGTTTCCCTGTAGCATGTTTGTCCCTAAAGTGTTGACAGTACCAGCTAATTGATTGTATTTCTTTCTCATTATGCTTATGAATTTGAGGAATAGTTAAGTCTGAATTTAATGTTTGAGAACTGCTTTCACCAGACTGCTTTATGGGTTTGGATTGCATTTTTATTACAGGTTCCATAACTCAAGACAGATTTAAAGCAACTTTAACTATTAACTCTTTTTCTGCACAAAACAATTTACCCACTAAGCCAATGCCAAATCCCAACTTGAATATTGAAGACAGCACACAAGGTTTAGTGTAACTTTTGTTGTTAAAAGACAACTGTATACATAAAAAAACGTTATAAATATTTAAGAAATGTATATAGCAATTAGATTTAGAACTCCAAAATAAAATTAGGGTGACTTGTTTATAGGGCTGCTTTAAACAATGGGCAAACTAGGCACTTGCCCACAGCCCCACTGGTTAAGGGGGTCCCCGCTGGCCACAGGTATCACCGAGCGGGGGTGACATACTTGCTGCCAGCATCCCCTCAGTGATTCGCTGCACAACTGGATGCCCTGCCGAAAAAGAAAAAGTTTAAAAAAAATAATTGCCACCGGATAGTGCAGGAGGTATGACTGCACAGAGGAGACGACTGGGGACACGGAGTAGCCAGGAGGTAAGTACTGGGGAAGGATGGCATATTATTGGGCAAATTGGCTGTGACTTATTAAAAGGAAAAATAATACTGTCATATTATTGGGCAAAATGGCTGTGGCTTATTAATGGCAACATAATAATGGCATACAATTGGGCAAATTGGCTGGGGCATATTAAATTGCAAAATAACAGTGGCATATTATTGGTCAAATTGTCTGTGGCATATTAAATGGCAAAATGACACTGGCATATTATTGGGCAAATTGTCTGTGGCATATTAAATGGCGCAATAATATTGGCATATTATTGGGCAAATTGTCTGTGGCATATTAAATGGCGCAATAATATTGGCATTTTATTGGGCAAATTGTCTGTGGCATATTAAATGGCGCAATAATACTGGCATATTATTGGGCAAATTGGCTGTGGGATATTAAATGGAGTAGGGTGATCCATGAGGAAGGTGACAGGTAACGATCAGAGAAAGAACCATGCAGGCAACCATACATATGGTGAGGAGTGTGGGAGGGACAGAAAACAAGGCATTCCACCAAACTTTTTTTTTTTAAATCAGTTAGATTTATAAGTTTACCAATGGTCCCAGTCCATACTTTCAGCTCAATAGGAAATAAATATGATCTTGATCTATTCCAGGGAACTTTATATGTTAACCAGATTTAACTACCTGGCATGGTTCTGTAATGCTTAGGGAACCACACCAGGAGTTATACATATTCATATTTAAACACAACTGGGTAATCCCTAAATCCTGGACCATTGGGGGTCACTGAGGAAAGGTTTAAGATGCACTGGTCTATACCTGCTTCACACAATAGTATTTAACTAAAGATACTTGCCTGTTTGTTTCCTAGGGTGTACACTAAGCATTACTATGGTGCACATAAAATTACTCTCTCTCTCTCTCTCTCTCTCTCTCCCTCTCTCTCTCTCTCTCTCTCTCTCTCTCTCTCTCTCTCCATATTTAGATCTTGGGCTAGGATTAATTGAATTGTTTGTTGTTATTTTATCTCTGTAATGGCCCAAGTGAGCAGAGAAACATCTTAAATGCCCCCACAGACCCCCTCCCCCAGAAGTGTTGCACTCTGGCTCTTATTTCACATACTTATTTAGTATGTGATATCCAACTGCACTAATAAATAGTTAAAAATTTGGGTGAAAGTACATTTTATACTCAAATTTTATTTAAAAATAAAAGTAGTTGTTTTCCACCAAAGACCACACAGTATGAGATGCAGGTGTGGATTAAAACAGGTGAGGCTGGTGAATCATAGCCAGAGGGCCCCTCTCCAAAATACAAATGTATATTTGAACTCTAAAATAACAGGCTAAAGATGTTCTAAATCGGAGAATGGCTTTATTACTCACACATGTTCGGCATTTATACTTTTTTTTTAACCCACTTTTTCGGCTGTAATATGTGTCATATTTTCCTCCATGGCCCCTGTTCATTATATTTGGATAATTTTTAAACCTAAATACTCACATCCATACTGCTCATCATTTGTAAGATTTAAGCCTGATGTCCAAAACAAGCCCCTGGGCCACAGGTTCGCAATAGTGATCCAAGGGTCTCCGCATTAAAGAGAGAAATGCAGGTAATTGAGGTGGGAATTTCCAAATTAGTTGGAAAAATTCTCCCATTTAGTTGCATTGGAGACTTTTTTTGGCTCATCTCAATTACTTGCAATTATCTCTTTATTGATTAGACCTTCAAGCAGTAGTGTATCTTCCACAAGGCAAACAAGGCACTCGCCTAGAGTGGCACTTTTCCAGAGGTCGACACGTTGCCAGAGGGTGTTAAAGGACACTTCTGGTGCTTCAAACATTTTCGCTCCCTCCCCTACTGTTCAGCAAGCTTTAGCTCCTTCCAGTTAATCGGGGGGTTAATGGGGCCATGTAATGGACGGGGTTGGGGTATGAAATGAGGGTGATGGTGGCATGTAATTGGGGTGATGGGGCATTTAGTGTGTGTGCAATGTTGGTTATGGGGCATGTCATGGGTGTGCAACGTGGGGGGTGCCCGAATTTTATCTGCCCAGGGCAGCACAAAACCAAGATACACCACTGCCTTCAAGTGTTTTTGTGTGGGCCCTTCCCTGACTAAAAAGCCCATATGTTCAATGATATTAACTCATGAATTGAATATTAGGCAGACTCAACCTTTTCTTTTGTGTAGTATGTGGCCCTCCACATTAAATAATAGGGCAACATCTACTACCTTTGACTGTAAACTGTTTTACAGGGGCCTCCTCATCTTCTGATAATCTATACCTAAATGCGTCATATTACTTTCAAATTGTATGTGTTGTTTATCCCATTGCACTGTGGAAGGGTATGGCTCTTTAGAAATTAATTATTAAATACATGATAACATACCATTAAATAAGCGGGACCAGATATCATACTTATCATATCTACTTGTGTACCAAAACATGTTTCACTGTGGAAATGATAAATGTACAAAAAACATAGCTCTGTATTATCCAGTGGCAGCACATGGTTGATGCACTTGTCTTTTTGAAGAGTGTTTCTTTTTCTTCATTCTGCACTGTTCCCCTCATATGTCGGAAATCTTAAAACACTTCTGACGCCAGGAGAACTGCCGTGGAGAGAATAAACCGGAGTGCTGTTCTCTTACAGGCACAGACTGCTACTTCTAATTAGAGAAACTTGCATCTACTGCGAGAGAGAGCCACGGGCACAAAAGGAGCGCACTGACGTGCTCGTTTACCGTATTCTTTTTATAGAACACTTCCAAAAATGGACCACCTATGTATTCAGTTTTTTCTGCAGCAAGGCAGCAAGAATGGTTCTTACTTCTCTCTCGATATCAGCATTTCTTGCTTTTTGATAAAGGTTTGTTGTTAGTTTTTAAGTCATCCAGGTATTGCATGAACCAAGATTTTTGTTTTTCTTCATTCACTCATTAAATACTCAGGTTATGTACAGGTCAGCTACAAGACAAAGAAAAATTGCATGTATAAAAACATCATATTTTGGTTGGTTTAATGGAACCTGTCTCTAGAGGACATAGTCTAAAATTAGAGGGGCAACGATTTAAAAGTAATATCGGGAAGTATTAATTTACTGAGAGGGTAGTGGATGTATGGAATAGACTTCCAGCTGAAGTGGTAGAGGTAAACACAGTCAAGGATTTTAAGCATGTGTGGGATAGGCACAAGGCTATCCTAGCTATAAGATAGGGAACTGGGGACTAATAAAAGTATTTAGAGAATTGGGCAGACTAGATGGACCGAATGGTTCTTATATACGGACACATTCTATGTTTCTAAATGTTTCTATGTTTCTGCTGATTACATCTTGCAAGGTGATCACTGTTAACCTTATTTGTATGTGCATACCCAGAATCCCTTGCAGTGGTGGTAGCTTTGCAAGTTCAGGATTTCTGTGGGGAAATAGAGTCTTCCGGCTTGTCTGGCGTGTGTTGATTTGCATATAATAATGCCTCTGCTGCCCCCTTCATTTTAAGTGTAGGGGTTTTCCCATCACTTTTACCCTCACCATAACTTAGTTGTGCTTGCTTCTTGTACTGCTGTAAACCTCAAGCAAAAAGCCAGTAACCAGCTTAATGCTGACAAGTTCCCATTAACCCCTTAATGCTTATGGACGTACATGTCCTTCGTGAATCCTCCGCCCACTCGTGCGGTCGCATACGTTCACTGCGAATGTGATCCTATGTGTTTTAAACATACATAGACAGTGATCAGCTTTCACTGCCTATGTGTGAAAAGTGTTGTAATAAGGCATCATGCAACATCTTTTTTGCCCACCCCCCAAGAGAATGCAGAAGTGAGAAAAATAATATATTCCGACACTCTGAAACTGTTGCTTGAATGCCCCTAGAGGAAGTTAGCAACATTACAGTTAGAAAAATAAATAAATATATAAATAAAATAAATAAATAAAAGGAAAAAGCTAACCCTAGATCTAAGGTTAGGGTTATAATTAGGGTTACAGGGAGGTTTGGGTTAGTACAAGGGTTAGATTAAGGGGTGGGGGTAGATTTAGGGTTAGGATAAATTTAGGGTTAGGGTTGGGGTCAAAAGGTCACTGTAGAAGAAAATGGTTAGGAAACAAAAAACAACTAATATTAATTATTGCCCTATTACTTGAAATAAAACATAGACAAACATGGAAACATTGGTATTTCTCAACTCAGGACAAATATTAGAAATATATAGATGGGGTCTTTTTTACCATTTGTAATTGTTTTTAAAAAAAATTAGGTCAAAGTTAGAAAAAGTGTTTTTTATGGCATATTTTCATCAAATGTTATATTTTTTTTTTTATAGTAAATTATATCATATCATGAAAATAATAGTATCAAATGAAAGCCATATCCGTCCTTTCAAAAAATCATATATAATATGTGTGGGTGTACTGAACACAAAGAAGAAAATTCACAGTTCAGAAAACATATGACAAAAATAATGGAAGTCTGGTCTT